>JASDDO010000264.1:0-469641 GCA_030015575.1 Agapanthus africanus | reverse complement strand
TAACATCACACATAGAAGTTCTAAACTACTATGTAAAGGGATTATACCTATAGAACCGTGTCCTTCGTCTTTACGAACTCCACCTCCTCGTCGGCCTTCTCCAAGTAGTAGACGATCCACCTCGAGAGCTTAACTCCAAGCTTTGCCTCTAAACTTGAGGCAACTAAACTTCTTTAAGTGCTAATCAAAGAAGCTAGGTGAAATAGAGTGAGGGTTATGGTTTAATGAGTCTAACTAATCCTTGTACTCAACACATGAGAGGGGAGGATTAGGGTTTGAAGAGAGAGAGCTTGAGGAGAGAGAAGATGAACATAATAATGAAGTGAGAATAATGAGTTATGATAATATATATCAAGCATTTCTTTTAATCAAGAAAAGAAAATAAATCAATTTAACAACCATGCTTGATAATATCTAGTGATGATTCATCTCCATGAGTCATTAAGCACTTATGATGCATTAATGACATGGATGAATCATCCATATGACTCACTAATCACATTCATTGTACATGCCACCTAAACCTCCTTAGTCACCACCTTCTAGAAGCTTCTCGCGCAATTACGAGAACGCCCCTCCTTTCCGCAAAAATACGGAAAAACTTTAGACTGTATAAATCCAATAACCGGATACCAGTAACTGGCTTAAACCAAAGCCGACTGGTAAAAACTGTCCGAACGACGTACGTGCGTAAACACACGTATGCGTCCGAACCCTTGTCGTAAAACCATACGACCTCTATATCGTTTCGCCTGGAGTAGGGAAACTCTCTGCGTGGGACTGTAGAGACTCGACTACTACGCTGGCAGTGGGTTTAACCACAGACCGCAAGCGGCACTAGCTGTACGTAACGGTCCCCAGGTAGATGTCGATAAGAAGGCCGATGAGGAAACCCATCCGAACTCCTACTGAGTCTGATGTGACAATCTCCGTACAGTCCGGTCCGTTCGTCTAAGACTATCGCATATCGGGCCTAGGGGCGGCAAGCGTCAGTCCCCTAATAGCTGTATAAGTCGTGTCGGAGCGAAGCCCATTACACCCTGAGAAACTACTGGAACCTACCAGCAAATCTCGCTTGCCCTGGCCAGGGACTTTGCGTAATGGCTCTCTGACACAGCGCGATATCAACCCCCAATACCGGGAGAGACGAATCCTGTCTAACCGCTACTGCCTCCAAGTGCTCGGGACTGCACCCAACTGCTACCTGTTTGCACGACTCCTTTGAGCCGTGGTAGGGTAGCAATCTAAGAACAATGGGACACACTCGAGGCGAAGTAGCAGTGTCAAGTCTGCGGACTATGCTGTACTCATGTCACCTGGGAACTGTTCACTGACGACTGGTATAAAACCAACCAACAGTTCCCTGTGAGTCCTGTCCGGTGTACCCGTAACCCAACGAGCACCTGCATACTATCTCCAGTACGACGTACTGACGGCTGTGGGACAGACCATCTCCCCAACTGGGATGAGAAGCGTACACACTAGTCTACTCCGGAGTATCGATGCTCTGTCTCGATAATCCAACGACTAGGGACCTGAATAAGGATGTGCTTGTGGACTACCCAGCCCCCACTAGTGTGACTGCCATCACAACGCTGGTAGTCAAGCACGGTCCTAAGAGCTCTATCAATACGTATACTCACATATTAAGATAGAAAAACCAAGTACCATACTACCATGTTTAGCAAGACTGTTATATACATGTGAATATCCCAAGCTTCCATTAAGTAATATACAAACTAGTATGATACAATAATGGCCCCTAGGGCATATACACTAACAATCTCCCACTTGCACTAGGGCCATGTACTGGCATATCGAAGACCGATGATCTCGAGTAGTCTCTCGAACTGATTCTGAGGAAGGGCCTTCATGAATGGATCAGCAATGTTCTCTTCAGAAGCAACTCTCCGAACCTCGATCTCCCGACGATCAATGATCTCCCTGATCAGGTGATACCGCCTCAAGATGTGTCTGGACTTCTGATGGGACCTTGGTTCCTTCGCTAAAGCTATAGCTCCGTTGTTGTCGCAATACAGGGGTATTGGATCAACTATGGTAGAAACCACCTGAAGTTCTGTTAGGAACTTCTTCATCCAGACTGCTTCTTTTGCGGCATCGCAAGCAGCTATATACTCCGCTTCCATCGTCGAGTCAGCAACGGTGTCCTGCTTGGAGCTCTTCCAGCACACCGCCCCTCCATTGAGGGTAAAGACATAACCCGACATGGACTTGGAATCGTCCTTATCACTCTGGAAGCCGGAATCAGCAAAGGCCTCCAACCTGAGGACTTTTCCGCCGTAAACCAAGAACATCTCCTTAGTCCTCCTTAGGTACTTGAGAATGTTCTTTACTGCTATCCAGTGCTTCTCCCCTGGGTCTGATTGATACCGGCTTACCACACTCAGTGCGTAAGCTACATCTGGTCTGGTGCACAACATCGCATACATTATAGAGCCTACCGCAGAAGCGTAGGGTATAATAGACATGCGTTCCCTTTCCAAATCAGTCTTGGGAGACATCTCTTTGGAGAGGGTGATTCCGTGACAAGCCGGTAGATTACCGCGCTTAGAATCTTCCATACTGAATCTTTTCAGTACAGTGTCGATATACCTGGACTGCGAAAGTCCCAACATCCTCTTGGATCTATCACGATAGATCCGAATCCACAGAATGTAAAAGGCATCACCCAGGTCTTTCATGGAGAACCTGTGTGACAAGAATCCTTTGACAGATTATAGCATAGGAATGTCATTTCCTATCAATAGAATGTCATCCACGTACAAGACGAGGAATACGACACTTCTGGCTACAACTTTACTATATATGCACGGTTCATCTGGATTTTTGATAAAGTCATATTCTTTGACTGTCTCATCAAAACAGATGTTCCAACTCCGCGATGCCTGCTTTAGTCCATAAATGGACTTAAGCAGCTTGCATACTTTCCCGCTGCTCCCACTCTGATTGAAACCCTCTGGCTGATCCATATAGACGCACTCTTCTAAATTTCCATTTAGAAAAGCCGTCTTTACGTCCATCTGCCAGATTTCATAATCATGGAAGGCAGCAATAGCAAGAACGACCCGAATGTATTTGAGCATAGCCACTGGAGAAAAAGTTTCGTCATAGTCCAAACCAGATCTTTGACGAAAACCCTTTGCAACAAGTCTAGCCTTATAGGTTTCCACCTGTCCATCTACACCAATCTTTTTCTTGAAGATCCATTTGCATCCTATGGGTTTTACCCCATCTGGAGCAAAGTCCAAAGTCCATACTTTGTTGGTGTACATGGACTCCATTTCGGTCCGCATTGCATCTAGCCATCGTACCGAGTCGCCGCTCTGGATGGCCTGCTGAAAGTCAGTAGGTTCATCATCATCTATGATGCAATCCTCTCTATCCCCATCTATGAGAAAACCGTAGTATCTCTCAGGCGGATGAGACGGCCTACTACTCCTGCGGAGGGGTGCGGGAATGTCCTGTTCTTCTTGAACTACCGGTTCTACCAAACTTTCAGTATTAGTTTGTGGTTCTGGAATTTCTTCCAGTTCTATTTCGCTCCCACTTGATTCCTTTTCTAAAAACTGATGTTCTAGAAAATGGGCATTACGAGAAACAAATACCTTTTGTTCCTCTGCGTAATAGAATAGATATCCCCTGGAGTTCTTTGGATATCCCACAAACTTACACTTTACTGATCGTGCCTCGAGCTTGTCCACATGCTGCTTTTTAACAAAAGCTGGACATCCCCAAATCTTTATATACTGTAGATGGGGTTTCTTCGCGCTCCACATCTGATATGGAGTGGTAGGCACAGTCTTGGTAGGAACCATGTTCAAAAGATATGCCGCTGATTCTAGCGCAAAACCCCAGAAAGATCGCAGTAACTCAGCATTACTCATCATGGATCGTACCATATCCAATAGGGTTCGATTCCGTCTCTCCGATACACCATTATGCTGTGGAGTGTATGGAGGAGTAAGCTGAGAGAGAATTCCTTTCTCTTTTAGGTAACCTAGGAACTCGGCACTTAAGTATTCACCACCTCGATCAGATCTAAGTGTCTTGATACTTTTGCCGGTTTGGTTTTCTACTTCATTCTTATACTCTTGGAATTTCTCAAAAGCCTCGGATTTATGTTTCATCAGATAAATGAATCTGTATCTTGAGTAATCATCCGTGAAAGTAATGAAATAGGAAAAACCACCTCTTGCATGCGTAGACATTGGACCACATACATCACTGTGTATGAGTCCTAAGAGCTCGCTCGCTCTTACTCCTTGTCCAGTAAATGGAGTCTTTGTCATCTTTTCTTTGAGACAAGATTGACAAGTGTCATAAGTTTGATATTCGAACGAGTCCAAATATCCTTCTCTATGCAACTTAGTCAACCTTCTCTCATTGATGTGACCCAGTCTACAATGCCATAAGAAAGCTTTATTTAAATCTGGAGACTTTCTTTTTAATGTGTTCTGGACATTGAAAATTTGGAGTTGGTTTAAAACATATATACCGTTATTTAGTGTACCAGACCCAATCAAATCATGATTAAGGTGGATGTTAACAACATCTCTTACAAACGTGAAATCATAACCTTTATTTGATAACAAGGAAACTGATATGATATTACACGTTAAGCTTGGTACAAAAAAACAGTTATGTAAAACCAAAATGTGTCCACTCGTTAATCCTAGGTGATAATCCCCGACGGACGCAGCTCCCACGCTAGTTCCGTTAGCAACCTTTAGGGTCATATCACCTTCCTTCAGCACTCTACGGTTTCTCAGTGCCTGCAATGAATTGCAAATATGAGTTCCTGATCCGGTATCCAATACCCAGGAAGTAGAGTTAATTGACAGACAATTCTCAATTACAAACACACCTGAAGTCGAAGCCACAGCTTGCTTCGGTTCCTGGTTCTTGGCGTTCCACGCCTTGCAATCTTTCTTCCAGTGCCCTTTCCTGTGACAATGGAAGCACTCATCCTGGCCCACTACCGGTACCGCAAACTTTTTCTTTCCCTTCCCTTTCCCTTCCCTCCCACCTTACTAACACCTCCTCTAGGTTTGGTGGCGGCCTTCTTCTTCCTTCCTTTGGCCTTAGCCTTGGAACCGGAAGAAGATGCACCGCCAACAAATATAGCGGGTGTTTCCCTTGTCTTCTGCAAGGTGCCCTCTGCACTCCTTAACATGTTCAGGAGTTCCGGAAGTTCAACTTCTTTTCTTTGAATGTTGAAGTTCAGGATAAACTGGGCGTAGGTGTGAGAAGGGACTGGAGAATAAGGTCTGTATAGAGCTCATTATCCAAAGTCGTCCCAAGGTCTGCGAGCTCTTCAATATAGCCGATCATCTTTAGGACATGTTCTCCTACCGATGACCCGACAGCCAACCTCGCTCGAAACAAGTTCTTAGAGGTCTCGTATCTTGCTATACGAGATTGCTCTCCATAAAGTTCCTTTGTATGGAGAAATATGCCATCTAGTTCCATATCCTCGTGCCTCCTCTGATGTTCATTGTTCATCGAGGCAAGCACGATGCACTTGGCTTTCGCGCAATCTAAATCCCGGGTTTTGCGGATTTCCTTATCCGCATTACTGGATTTGGGACCAGGGACAGCAGGTGCCGTAGCGGTGAGGACGTACCCCAATTTGTCATAGGTCAAAGCCATTTTGACATTCCGCAGCCAATCTTTATAGTTTGGCCCTGTCAGTATATTTTTCTCTAAAAGTAACTTAAGTCCAGTCATTTTTAGGGTCGCTGCAATTAGGAGAGAGAGAAGAAAAACTCTTTAGCATGATGCTCTTGCAAGTTTAGAGTGGTTTTTAGTTTATCTAAACTGGATGGCTCCCACTGTTTCTCGAATCCTTCCTCAAACCATAAAAAAAGAATTAGCCAGGACTATTCTCACCATACAATACTTGCTTAACCGTTCAGCCAGGCTAGTGTCGATACTTCGAGGGAGGTTTTCCAACGCTTTCGCGAAGTTCCTTAATTAAATAACCTCTTTTCTCTGGGGGCGTAACCCCGCTGACACCTTTCTTGACACCTACTTGGTTTATAGCATTGATCGTTAAGTGACGAATATCCTGATAAGTAGCATATACTCACAGTAGGATCGGGATCCAAATATCATTGTATGATAATGTTGAAGGAATCCTACCAACATTCATCAAACTCCAAATGGTATGCAACTCTTTGCAAATTTCAGTTTCTTTAGAAATTCCCGATATATATTTTTGCCCCATGCTCTTATGACCTTGGCGTTAGGTCAAAATGTCATAAGTCACATGTCAAGTTCTACCCATCATTATCTTGTCAATTTGAACCTATCCGTATATATCCTTGACGTTCGGCCAAAATGATAATACGACTGTCCCAAACTAACTCATCTATCTATGCAACAAATGAATACCCAGTAGCTACCAAACACTATGCCTTGGCGTTAGGTCAAAATACATAGCTTGAATACTACTGAATACCCAGATGAAATGACGGAGGGCTACGAATGGTTTTGGAGAAACCGTGAACGTAGTGAACTTGATATAACCGAAGGAACCTGATAGCTTTTAAAAGGAGTGGTTAAAGCTCCGCATTTAAAAAATATCTGTTTTTAAAATTAACCGAGTGATTTCTTTTAAATTGTTCCAACGATTAAACTTTTTGGTTTATTTTCTTTGCATTATAAATAATGCGTCCCATCATTAACCTATCATTGCAGAAAACAACGAAAATACAACGTCCTCTTATGCCATCCGCATTCGCCACGGGGTCCCGTCATCACCCGTTAGGTTACTTAACTAACGACAGAGCGGGGGCTGGGCTAGCGCGGGTGTAAAACATAAGTGATGTCTAAATAGCTATCATATATAGATATTGTACATTCGTCAGACGCAATAATAGGCATTCCAGATCACAGATGAACTTTATTGGATTTGCAAGTAATCCGTGTTTGTTTTGAGCCTGCAACAAAAGACGGATTACACAGTTGTGATGAATAGCCATTACCCCACCCAAGACCCCAACGGGTACGGCAAACTACCCGCCCGGCAGTTTGTGCACCCCACCTTGGGTCTATCCTAGGAGCAAAAACAGTAAAATGAAATAATACAACGGTGGCTACAACCGCAACCTGGATGTGCCCCGCAAAATAATATTACAACAAATTACATTTACATCAAATGAATTAAATAATAACCCATCACATAACCCCGGCTATACATCACAACAGTCCAACACAGTTCATATCCACAAACAGTAAAATCCATTACAGAAATGTGCAACCCCCTGCCAACCGACATACTAGCAGTTAGGGGAGGTTTACGAACATATTATACAAACACAGATATAATCCAACAAGCAAATACCGTATAATTTCGATCGATTAAACACATTTAATTTTGCTCCAATACTTCTCTGTAAATCTGAAACCTGAGCAAAAATAAAAATTCCAGAAAATACCAAATATCACAGAGAACCAACACAGGAAAATTGGGTTCATGAATCGGCAACTCGGCGGCGGAAGCGCGGCGGATCGGTAGGATCCGCCGCGGTTCCGCGGCGCTTTAGCCGATTCATGGGTCCAATTTTCTTGGGTGTTCTACTACTGTCATTTAGAGCTTTCTGAACCTGCCTGAAAAATTTTTGGACTTCATTTAAAAATCGACAGAAACCATGATATCGGGGTTTTCCGGTTTTGGTTTTTTCGGTTCGAAATTCATACAATTTTGCAAGCGAGTTATTTATTATTTAGCGAGGCTCTGATACCACTGTAAGTCGACGTACAACAACCCACAACTTACGGGGAGGCGGAAATATGAAAAACGATCCTGTTCTTAGCTTAAACATCGACTAACCGCATGAATCGAAGCTAAACGATAACTAACATCACACATAGAAGTTCTAAACTACTATGTAAAGGGATTATACCTATAGAACCGTGTCCTTCGTCTTTACGAACTCCACCTCCTCGTCGGCCTTCTCCAAGTAGTAAACGATCCACCTCGAGAGCTTAACTCCAAGCTTTGCCTCTAAACTTGAGGCAACTAAACTTCTTTAAGTGCTAATCAAAGAAGCTAGGTGAAATAGAGTGAGGGTTATGGTTTAATGAGTCTAACTAATCCTTGTACTCAACACATGAGAGGGGAGGATTAGGGTTTGAAGAGAGAGAGCTTGAGGAGAGAGAAGATGAACATAATAATGAAGTGAGAATAATGAGTTATGATAATATATATCAAGCATTTCTTTTAATCAAGAAAAGAAAATAAATCAATTTAACAACCATGCTTGATAATATCTAGTGATGATTCATCTCCATGAGTCATTAAGCACTTATGATGCATTAATGACATGGATGAATCATCCATATGACTCACTAATCACATTCATTGTATATGCCACCTAAACCTCCTTAGTCACCACCTTCTAGAAGCTTCTCGCGCAATTACGAGAACGCCCCTCCTTTCCGCAAAAATACGGAAAAACTTTAGACTGTATAAATCCAATAACCGGATACCAGTAACTGGCTTAAACCAAAGCCGACTGGTAAAAACTGTCCGAACGACGTACGTGCGTAAACACACGTATGCGTCCGAACCCTTGTCGTAAAACCATACGACCTCTATATCGTTTCGCCTGGAGTAGGGAAACTCTCTGCGTGGGACTGTAGAGACTCGACTACTACGCTGGCAGTGGGTTTAACCACAGACCGCAAGCGGCACTAGCTGTACGTAACGGTCCCCAGGTAGATGTCGATAAGAAGGCCGATGAGGAAACCCATCCGAACTCCTACTGAGTCTGATGTGACAATCTCCGTACAGTCCGGTCCGTTCGTCTAAGACTATCGCATATCAGGCCTAGGGGCGGCAAGCGTCAGTCCCCTAATAGCTGTATAAGTCGTGTCGGAGCGAAGCCCATTACACCCTGAGAAACTACTGGAACCTACCAGCAAATCTCGCTTGCCCTGGCCAGGGACTTTGCGTAATGGCTCTCTGACACAGCGCGATATCAACCCCCAATACCGGGAGAGACGAATCCTGTCTAACCGCTACTGCCTCCAAGTGCTCGGGACTGCACCCAACTGCTACCTGTTTGCACGACTCCTTTGAGCCGTGGTAGGGTAGCAATCTAAGAACAGTGGGACACACTCGAGGCGAAGTAGCAGTGTCAAGTCTGCGGACTATGCTGTACTCATGTCACCTGGGAACTGTTCACTGACGACTGGTATAAAACCAACCAACAGTTCCCTGTGAGTCCTGTCCGGTGTACCCGTAACCCAACGAGCACCTGCATACTATCTCCAGTACGACGTACTGACGGCTGTGGGACAGACCATCTCCCCAACTGGGATGAGAAGCGTACACACTAGTCTACTCCGGAGTATCGATGCTCTGTCTCGATAATCCAACGACTA
Source organism: Agapanthus africanus (assembly GCA_030015575.1). Taxonomy (NCBI): domain Eukaryota; kingdom Viridiplantae; phylum Streptophyta; class Magnoliopsida; order Asparagales; family Amaryllidaceae; genus Agapanthus; species Agapanthus africanus. Next base: position 460,230 of record JASDDO010000264.1, on the reverse strand, counting down.
GGGACCTGAATAAGGATGTGCTTGTGGACTACCCAGCCCCCACTAGTGTGACTGCCATCACAACGCTGGTAGTCAAGCACGATCCTAAGAGCTCTATCAATACGTATACTCACATATTAAGATAGAAAAACCAAGTACCATACTACCATGTTTAGCAAGACTGTTATATACATGTGAATATCCCAAGCTTCCATTAAGTAATATACAAACTAGTATGATACAATAATGGCCCCTAGGGCATATACACTGACAATCTCCCGATAAGATGTATCGGGCCCACTGCAGATATCCGGCTGGGTGACGGGGAGTTAGTCCTATGTTGTATGGCTGTCCCCAAGGGCGCGACTCGCCCTGACATATGCGCCGCCCTAAAGTGTCCAAAGCCACCGGCGGCTGCACGGGTATTGCGGCCATAGAAGGATGAAGGAGACCCTCAGAAGTCCAATTCACCTACTCTACAGTATAGTTTATCGGGGGTGCATCTGCATAAGGGATCACCGAAATAGGATCTAAAGGTGTCGCGCAAGAAAAACTCCGATGACCTTTGATAATTTGGTTGTACCATGTTCCCCACAAATGGTGATTCTTCCGCTCTGGGTCGTGATCCTTGATCAGTGCAAAGACTTCCCTGTCTACAGGCGCTTCGGGGAATCCGCCTTCCGAACGGACGAATGGGAAGGAAGTGTCGAAAGACATAGTACCTACGCGGAAAAGAACAAATTTTCAGCCGCCAATATTACAGTTTAAGTTCTATCATTAGGTACTTTAAATCCGTACCGCACTGCAGTGCAGTAAAAAGGGACCAAAGGGGACCCACATAATCTATATGGCAGCTCATCATTAATAAAACAGTCTCATCATTTTATGAGACTGTCATTAAGTGAGGAAATCCTCAAGAGATTCTCATTCAGTGAGGACCCATCGGGCCAAGGAGTAAATCTCCCCTTGAGAGCAGTGCTCTGTGATAGAGTGACATCTGTCGGATTCTAATGATGAAGGAATAAAAAATTCCCCAAAGAAAATTCCTCAAGAGCCTTACTCTGTGAAAGTGATGGAATAAACCCATCAGAAAACTTAAAATAAAATTTTAATTAAAATTCCATGATCTTCAAGATCCATGAACAAACTCTAAGAGTTCTTCATAAGAGATTAACAAATCTTTATGATTTGAAAAGAGCAAAACTCTGTTAATGGGTTAAGAAACCCCAGGAAAGATCTCTTTAGATCTATGATTTCAAGAGAGTAAAGCTCTGTTAATGAAACCCTAAAAAAGGGTTTTCTTTAGATCAAAGATCTATGAAGAGCAAAGCTCTGTTAATGGGTGAAAACCTAGATTATTAAATAATCCTTTAAAAGATTTAATCTTTACCTAAATTTTGATAGAGTTCTGTCCTTAAGAAAGTTCTTAAAACAGAGAGCTATGCTCTAAAAGAGAATTAATTCTCATGAAAAAACAAGGAAGAATATGAACAGAATTCATCTCAAGGGCCAAAGACCCTATTTATAGGTACCGAGATATCGTTTTAACTTCTAAGTTGATTTGAGGGCGCAGATGCTGCAACCGCTGCACTCATGTGTGGGCCACGTGAGCGCAATGGTGGGGGAGCATTTGTTTTCCCCAATCAAAGCAAAGCTCTGTTCAAATTTCAAATTTTGAAATGAAGCAACGCTTCATACCAGCGCCAAGTGCGCTGCGCCCCACGTAGTGCACCACGTGCAAAGCACGTGTGCGCTGCGCTCCAAGGAGCGCACCACATGCAAAGCACGTGTGCGCTAGCGCTAAGTGCGCTGCGCTCCAAGCAGCGCACCACATGCAAAGCACGTGCGCGCTAGCGCGAAAAGCGCTGCACTTTAAGCAGCGCACCACATGCAAAGCACGTGTGCGCTAGCGCTAGGTGCGCTGCACTCTAAGCAGCGCACCACGTGCAAAGCATGGATGCGCTAGCGCTGGAACTAAAAGCTTCCCACCGTCAGATCAAAAATCCAATAAAGATGATAAATCATCAATTAACCAGAATAAAATTCTGTTAAGGAATGATTCCTCAAAATCTTTCCAAACAAGAAGATTGTGCTCTGTAAAACCGTTGGATCAATGATCCAAAAGTGATTAAAAATCACCAAAATACAGAATAAATTCTGTGTGGGGAAAGATTTCCCAATCTTGTAAAAAATAAGAAAATTGCCTTCTATAAATCAGAAGCGCTTGGATCAAAAATCCAACGGTGGAGAAATTCCCAAATCAATTGGAGAAAAGATCTCCTTAACTGATTGAACAAATCAGCTCGCCCTATATAAAGGCCCCAAGACTTCAAGTCTCACATACAGAGACAGAGAGATACAGAGAGACAGAGAAAACCCCCCATACACTTTGAGAAATCTCAGAAAGAAGAGCCAAGCTCTCGGTAGAAGAAGAACTTTTCTTCAAGGTAAAAAGAACAGAAAGACAAAATCGTCTCATATAAAAAGAAGAATTCACTTCTTTCTTTAAGATCATACATCTATAAGACCAAGGTCTTTCACAAAGAGATCAAAGGATCTCATCATAAAATAAGAAGAAGAATATAATTCTTCTCACAGATCATAGATCTATAAGACTAAAGTCTTTTACAAAAAGAGATCATGAATATCTCATTACAAAAAAAGGGGGAGAATAATTCAATTCTCTTAGGATCACAGATCCATAAAGGCAAAGCCCTTTCACCAAAATAAGAGATTGAAATATCTCCTATAAAATAAGAACTTTGTTCTTAGGATCTTGAGACAAAGTCTTTTATAAGCGAGAATTTATTTTCTCAGATCATAAAGCTGAATAAATAGCGCTTTGCGCTCTTGGACTGGCGCTCAGCCCCAAGCGCACCACATGCTCCTCACGTGTACGCCACTTAACAGATGGCGCTTTGCGTTCATGAACTGGCGCTCAGCGCCGAGCGTACCACGTGCTCCTCACGTGTGCGCCACTGAACAAATAGCACTTTGCGCTCATAAACTGGCGCAATGCGCCCATTATCTGGCGCTCAGCGCCAAGCGCGCCACGTGCTCCTCACGTGTGCGCTACCCAGCAATAGCGCTCTACGCTCTTTGACTGGAGCAAAGCGCCAAGCGCGCCACGTGCTCCTCACGTGTGCGCTAAAAGAACATAAATTGTTCTATAAATAAAGCCCAGAGCTATGATGAATGCTCACCATTCAATAAAAGACAGAAAATATTGTCAAAACTCAAATCAATGCTCAATTGTCAAATGTCTAACATTTTAACCGAGTGGGCCGAGCCCAAGTTGGCCATAAACCCCTCATTCAGATTAATTGAGCCCATATGCTCATAAATCTCAGATCTTAGTCTCAATTGGACTACAGATCTCCCAAACAAAATTGGTTCAAGGGTACATCTCTTCACTCCTTTGATATTTGTCGTTGTAATTCTTCAACGTCTTCAGAGAGGTGACGGGTCCCGATAACAAAACATTCCATGAACTGTGGGGTCCTTAAGCCCATGGACTATGTTGTCCTTAACTTTGGACTGTGGGGTCTTTAAACCCATGGACTATGATGTTCTTAACCTCGGACTGTGGGGTCCTTAAACCCATGGACTATGATGTCCTTAACCTCGGACCGTGGGGTCCTTAAACCCAAGGACTATGATGTTCTTAACCTCGTCCTTAAACCCATGGACTATGATGTCGTTAACCTCAGACTATGGGGTTCTTAAACCCATGGACTATGATGTTCTTAACTTCGGACTGTGGGGTCCTTAAACCCATGGACTATGATGTCCTTAACCTCGGACTGTGGGGTCCTTAAACCATGAACTATGATGTCCTTAACCTCGGACTGTGGGGTCCTTAAACCAACAGACTATGATGTCCTTAACCTCGTACTGTGGGGTCCTTAACCTCGTACTGTGGGGTCTTTAACCTTGGACCGTAATGTCCTTAAACTAATGGACCGCAATGTCACTAAACTAAACAATAGAGCCCAAATGCTCTTTTGTTGGATCTAAATGATCTTTTTAAGTAGATCTTAGTCTAAAATTAAACTAACGTATCCTTAACAAATATTTAAGTTGATCTTAATCTCAAACGAGATTAACGATCCTTAAATCAATCCAATTACAGATCCCCCAACCAATATTGGTTCAAGGGTACATCTCTGCACTGCTCTGATATATGCCGTTGTAATCTTTCAACGTTTTCAGAGAGGTGACGGGTCTCGGCAATTAAACATTCCTTGGACTGCGGGGTCCTTAAACCCACGGACTATGATGTCCTTAACCTTGGACTGTGGGGTCCTTAAACCCATGGACTATGATGTCTTTAACCTCGGACAGTGGGGTCCTTAAGCCCATGGACTATGATGTCCTTAAAAGCCCACGGACTATGATGTCCTTAACCTCGGACTGCGGGGTCCTTAAGCCCACGGACTATGATGTCCTTAACCTCGGACTGCGGGGTCCTTAAGCCCAGGGACTATGATGTTCTTAACCTCGGACTGTGGGGTCCTTAACCCACGGACTATGATGTCCCTAACCTCGGACTGTGGGGTCCTTAAACCCACGGACTATGATGTCCTTAATTTCGGACTGTGGGGTCCTTAAACCCACAGACTATGATGTCCTTAACCTCGGACTGTGGGGTCCTTAAGCCCACGGACTATGATGTCCTTAACCTCGGACCGTGGGGTCCTTAAGCCCATGAACTATGATGTCCTTAACCTTGGACCGTAATGTCCTTATACTATTGGACTGCAATGTCCCTAAACTAAACAATAGAGCCCAAATGCTCTCTTGTTGGATCTAAATGATCCCGTTAAGTTGATCTTATTCTAAAATTAGACTAACGTATTCTTAACAAATGTTTAAGTTGATCTTAGTCTTAAATGAGGCTAACGTATCCTTAAACCCAACCCCAAACACAAATTTAAGAAGATACGGTTTTGGACAAATCCACGCCCTATGGGCGACCACATAAATTAGTTTCCATATACAATCCACGGGCAACCAAAAACAAAACAAACACACACAACACGAAGTGACCATCTGGAGAAGGAGAAAGTGGTTACCGCGATACGGTAGCGTAATTAACTGCAGGGGCTTGCGCCTGCAGGGAAGAGCGTCCCCACAATCAAAAACCCTTTAATGAGGGGGAATCTGATGAAGTCTGCTATATCGGCTTCATCCGTTTAAACTTTCGATATATGGTGTCATAAATCAACTTGGCATCTTTGGAGAGGTGGACAGATAGCACCAAATAGCATCTAGCCTCGAAATTCAGGCATGACGTCCTAACGTCCCGGTCGCGTCTTTCGGCGGAGAACAGAGACGTCCTTAAACTAAAACCTCACCTCAAAATGGTGATCAACAGACCGAGATGTCCTCAAACTAGAATTTCGCCTCCAAAATGGCGATAACGGACCGAGACGTCCTTAAACTAAAATCTCACATCCAAAATGGTGATCAACGGACCGAGATATCCTTAAACTAAAACCGCACCTCAAAATGGTGATCAACAGACCGAGATGTTCTCAAACTAGAACTTCGCCTCCAAAATGGCGATAGCGGACCAAGACGTCCTTAAAATAGAATATCACCTCCAAAATGGTGATCAACGGAACGAGACGTCCTTAAACTAAAAGCTCACCTCAAAATGGTGATCAACAGACCGAGATGTCCTCAAACTAGAATTTTGCCTCCAAAATGGAGATAACGGACCAAGACGTCCTTAAACTAAAATCTCACCTCCAAAATGGTGATCAACGGTCTGAGACGTCCTTAAACTAAAAGCTCACCCACAAAATAGTGATCAACGGACCAAGATGTTCTTAAACTAAAATCTCACCTCCAAAATGGTGATTAATGGACCGAGACGTCCTTAAACTAAAATCTCACCTCCAAAATGGTGATCAACGGACCGAGATGTCCTCAAACTAGAACTTCGCCTCCAAAATGGCGATAACGGACCGAAACGTCCTTAAACTAAAACAACAGAGACCAAATGCTCTTTTCTTAGATCTGAAGCAAAAAATGATCCTAAGACCTTGTTAAGTAGATCTTAGTCTCAAATTGGACTAACGTATCCTTAACACAAAACCAGACGAGCTCCAAATGCTCATATGTTTAAGTTGATCTTAATCTCAAACCAGATTAATGATCCTTAAATCAACCCAAGCCCAAATCTAAAATATACGGATTTGGACTAATCCGCGCCCTACGGGCAACGACATAAATTAGTCTCCGTATACATCCACGGGCAACATAAACAAACAAAAAAACACATGACACGAAGTGAACTTTCGGAGCAGGAGAAAGTGGTTATCTTGATACGGTAACGTAATTAACTGCAGGGGCTTGAGCCTGCTGGGAAGAGCGTCCCCACAATCAAAACCCCTCGCAAACGAAGAGGAATCTGACGAAGTCACGCTACAACAGCCACATCCGTCCAAACCTCCGATATACGGTGCCATAAATCAACTTGGTATCTTCGGAGAGGTGGACGGATAAATCCAAATAGCATCTGCCCCCAGAATTCAGGCCAGACGTCCTAACGTTCCGATCGCGTCTTTCGGCGGTGAACAGATTCTGGCACTCCCAGTGGGACTTTTTTCTCCTTCCACTCCACACTTCGTGTGTCGTGTTTCGCGAACAAAAATCACGGTTTGCTATGGTTGCTATTAGATTCGAAGTACTAAGATTTGGTATCTTGTTCCTGTGCAGAAAGAAGAAGCGAACATCAATGGCTTCCAGCTGCAAAAACTGTAAAAGCAACTCCCGCTCTACCCCAACTGGAGGAGTGGCATACGGGCCCAATGCGGCCTCCATCTTTTCAATGCCGGTGGGACAGGTGACTCAAGCCACCACTGGATTGTTCTTCGGGACCATGCTCCCGCCAACATGCTTCAACGCCCCAGTGCCACCACAGGAAGCTCCCAAGAAGTCGGTCTTCAATCGAGTTGCAACCACCATGGCACCTCTCAACGGGTCGTCCAAGTCCACCACCTCAGTCTTCAACAGGGTGAGCCAAAGCTCAAGTGTGCCCGCAAAGAGGCTCATGATACCTAAAGGGGCTATCCTGAAATGAATAGTTCTCCTAACTCCTACTGCGGGTGAAGTCATCAAATGTGCTTCCCCTACTAGAAAATCGGCCTTTGAAAGATTGGCCGTTCCCTCTCAACGGATGTTAGTCTTCGACAGGCTGGCACCAACAGTAACCCCTCATCAAAGCCGGGGGCATGACAGAGCTGCTTCCACAACTGAGGTGGTCCCGTCTGCAAGACACGCTCGACGTCGCTACTGGCGCTGAGTGAGAAGAGCTGGGGGCAACTCCCCCTCCGGACTCACCCCACCAGCTCCAATGGTGAAAGTTGACACAGCTGTTCCAACCGGGAACAGCTTCGATCTGCTTAGGAGAGTGCGAAAGAACTCTCCAACCGTGGTACTGAAGAAATATCCACTACCTACTGAAGACATGATGCAGGCAAAACCGGAGCAGCCCCCTCAGCGGCTCTCTTCCCAAATCCACAGGGTCTGGCGGAAAGTCCAAGATTCTGTGATCAACAAGAACTACTGTCGTCAACTGAAGAAAATGAAGGTTCGACAAGAGGAAGATCATCCCTCCGTCATACAGCGAGGGACTTCTTCCACATAGGCGCCTATTACAACAGCTCCTTCAACTGCGACCTCCCACAAAAGGATGAGGCCGGAGAAAATCTCACCACCTGCGACAAATTCCAAAGGCGCTGGACCCAAACGCCCCAAGTCTGGGGGCATAATCGTACACACGGTCTACATGGTTTCCGGGAAAGAGGAAAGCCGTGCTTCCGTGGGTCATCGGCCGCAAACTCGGTCGTTGACAAAAGCTCAGGAGCAATAACAAAAGCTCCAGGAGATGCTGACGAAAATGGCAGCACTCACCGGACAAAAAGAAAGCACGAAAGCGGCGTCTGAACAGCGCCAGGAGTAGGAGACCGATACAAAGTTCCTGCGAAGGGTGCTGGAAAGAAAGGAAAAGGAGGCCGCGGAACAGGCTGCTAATATAAAACAGATGGCGCTCCTATTCCAAGACATGGTTAGAATGATGATCCAGCCAGAACCTCCAGCTGAAGACCCGCCGATAATAATCGAGGACGATAGAGGGGAAATATCAAACCCTCTTCCAGCTTTATCAACAACCAGGGAGGAAACGATCTCTAAGGCTTCCCTTGATGATTACATAGCTCAACAAATACGAGCTCATTAAGCGAATGAAGCGGCTGGCCAAATCGTCAGAACTGGGCGACCGTATCCGGGCTGGTAAGACCAAATCAAATACCCACCGGGTATACGATCCCCAAGTTCCACGTGTATAAGGGGACAAGCAATCCTCATCAGCACGTCGCTCAGTTCAGAGCTCTATGCGGCAACACTGGAGGCGACGACAAATTGCTGCTTCGCCAGTTCGTTGGCAGCCTGTCAGAAACGGCGTTTGAATGGTACTCGGAGCTACCAAATGACTCTGTCAAAACATTCACGGAAATGGAATTGATGTTCACGCAGCAGTTCGCCATCGCAAGCGAGCGCACCCCGATCACGGCATTAATCAGTGCCAAGGTGAAGCTAGGAGAGACCTGGGTTCAATACGCAATCCGATGGCGGAACCTATGGCAAAATGCGAACAACGCAACGAAGAAGCTCCTGCCATGGGCATGTTCATAGGGACTCTGGATCCTCAGGCGACTGTATCCCAGTTCATGACTTTCTTTAAGCCGACCACCTTCCAGGCTCTGATCGACAAGTTGGCCCAAATGGACCAGATGGGCCACAGACCTTCCTCTTCAAAAATGGACCCTCGGAATGCAAAGGGTAAAGGGAAAATGGCCTTCGTTGTCAACGCTCAACAACAACCGAGTGACCCGAAACTGGTTGCTCGCCAAAACAACGCGCGCCCGCGCCAATCCCTGGAAGAGAAGTTAGGACGTGCTTACCCGTTTCCCCGTGATAAAATGAGGAGACTATTCGAACAGGCAGTGCGCAACAAACTCATCACTCTGCCAGACCCAAAACGTCCACCGCAGCCCGGTGACGTCAACAATCCCAATTACTGCTCCTACCACCGAATGGTGAGCCATCCCATTGAGGATTGCTATGTATTCAAGAACAAGGTCGAAGACCAGTACCACCATGGGAAATTCGTGTTGTTCGAGAACTGGAGGGTGAACCCGCCACAGAAGCACGCTCCTAAAAAGGTAGATACGCCGGGGCATCATGCTCATTTATGGAAGAAGCTCCGTGGGAAGTCGTCCTTTCAGCTAAAACCAAAAGAATGCTGAAGGATCTTCAAGCATGTCCGGCAATCAGATGAAAAGGCCCGCTGGAGCCCAAGATTATTGAAGGGGTGCTGAAACCGCGTTCCGCACCGAAAACTGTTGACGATAGGCAAAACCCCCAGGTCAAGCCTTCAAAGTTATCGAAGAAAAAGAAAAAGACCAAAAAGCCCGTGCAGCCTACTGCGTATGACGAAAAGCGCACGGACATGCAAAAGTACATTGACGTGCTAGAAGAATACAACCGGAAGGCGCGGACACCAGTCACTCTCGAAGAGTTTCTCAACTATATACTTGAGAACGGAGATAGTGACGATGATGAGGGAAATGTCTCGTCGGGAGAAACCGAAGATTATGTAGCAAGTTGCCACATGTTTCTCATTCGTCGTTAAATAACGAAGAAACTCCCTCGGCGTCGGAAAACAACGCAGAGGAACTGGGGGCAAGACCGGTGCCAAAATCCTTGGAACTGTCAGAAGACCCAATCGACAGGCTGCTAAACGAAGCCTTTCAAAAGAGCAAAGCTGACCAAAAACGTGAAACGGCCATATACGAAAATGTCAAACGTCGGCGTCAGGATGAAGAAAATGCGGCAAGGAGGAGTCGTAAAGTAATCCAACCAAACCAAAGCATACCTGCGGTGAACAAGAGCAGGATCGAGGCAGAGAAACGGTTTGCCAAAGCCCTGTCAACGGGAATGAAGCTGCCGCCTCTCAAAGGAAACACGCCCGGGGTCATAAGCCTCAACGGAGAGGATTCGCATCCGAACTACTGCTTATACCATCGGAGGGTCACTCTCCCCACCGAAGAATGCAGTGCCTTCAAGAAGTGGTGGCAAGGATACGTTGCCCATCAACAGCACTTCAAGAGGATGAAACGCAAAGCTCGTCGACAGCAAAGAAGCGCGACAGATGAGCGTGAAGGAACGACTGGCAGCTGTCATATGGTTGATACCAGTTCGACAGAAGAAAAATCCCAAGTTCTTACATTCGGGAGCGATTCTAAGGAAGAAATAACCTTCAGCCCTCTCTTCAAAGAATCCACCTCCGAAAAAGAGGAGGAGGAGGAGAATTGTGAGAACATTCAGCTGTGTAATCGCACGCTGCCTGAGAAGAACCTCGGGCCTACAAACAAGGTTCGAGCAAAAGAGACAAGGGAAAGGAAAAAGTCCCTGAGGAAATTGCCCTCGATGACAGAGTCGTCGAAGAGCTCGCGGCCAAGGACCCGTCTAAGAAAAATAAGGTGGATTACAATATCCTGGCACATCTGAGGAAGATACCCTCACAACTGAGCATATTGGATGCTCTCCTCCTGTCCAAAGAAGCAAGAGATTCTCTTATCAGGGCATTACAGGAGCCCAATCAGTTCTAAGCTTTCCTTGCAGAAGAAAAGATGAAGGACGAGCTGGCAGAGATTCATACAGCTGACATTACATTCGGCGATGAAGATCTCCTCCTCGGAACGTGCGAGCACAACCGTCCTCTATATGTCACCGGATACTGCCACGACATCAAGATAGGGAAGATCCTGGTCGATAATGGGTCCTCCATCAACCTTCTCAACGTGAAGGTGCTGAAGGAGATCTGCATGAACGTTCAACATCTGGCTCGAGACAAAACTACTATCTCTGGGTTCGAATCACAGTCATCACGGACGCTTGGGTCCGTAATATTGACGTTACGCTTTGGGCTACTCGTCACTGACATCAAATTTCATGTCATCGACGCCAAGACTTGCTACAACGCTTTGCTCGACAGGTCTTAGTTGCACGAGTACAACGTCGTCCCTTTTACACAACACCGGTATATGAAGTATTTCAAAGATGGCCTCGAGTACACCGTTACAAGGGAGCTAAATCCATTCTCCATAAATGAAGTCCGAAAATATGAAGACGCCAAGTACTTCCTACCAGACTTCGAAGATATGGAAAGATGTCATAAGCCAGAGGATAAACGGAAGTTCGTTGTCACCATCCCGATCTTTGGGAGTGACACCGAGGAAGAGGAGGAAATAGTCTACTAGGAGCAACCCCAATGCAACAGGCTCAGACCATATACTCCTATTTTGGTCTTTGGCAGTGACTCTGAAGACGAGACTCACGCTGTATTCTCCACTCGTCCGTCAGCACAAACCATTACTAGAGCTGATCAGAGTTTACAAATTACCATGGTTCCACCACGGCATTATAAAGAACTTGATGCGCTTGATACATACAGCGTACAGGAGCTGCAGACTTTCTACGTCCCTCCCAGGCGAAGAGGTGAAAAGGCGATCCTCTTCTATTAATTTACAGAGACCAGAGTGGAGAAAGAAGTCTGGCATGGCGCCGATTTTGTGCTTAACAGGCTTCAACCAATCCGTCTGCCCAGATATTACACAGAGGGATTGGAAAGGTTATTAAGATGCCAAGGCGTACCCTTCAAACAAACCACTCGACAAGCCCAGTTCTACAACAAGATTTAGGATGTCCCCAGGACTCGGTGAAAGATGCCCGACGGGAGGATGGAGACGGCTGGGCTCGGATACATTCAAACAAATAAACAGGAGCGATTCCACAATTGCCGCGTCATAAATGGCTTCGGTAAAGAAGGGAACGTTTTCCCGAATGGTTATAACATTGAACCAGAGTGAGATCCCGCCGTAAGAGCGTCAAGTCCGTCGTTCGAGGAGCAGGTTGCCAAGCTAATAAATAAAGCCAGTCAAAAGGTTCAGGATGACCACAACCGCGAAATGGCCATTTACGAAAAGGCCAAGACTCAGCGTCTCATTCAGCAGTCTGCAAAAAAGGAAAATTGCTATGCCCTTCGCCCTCAGCCCGCTGTAGGTTCTTGCGACAAGGAAAAGGCCTGACACAGAGGCAAAAACATGGTGGAGAACGAGAATGACGTTCGAAAACAGCGAAGCAGACCCAAGAAGCCACGCGATCGAGTAAAAGTCAGCTGGAATACGTCTTTTATAAAGAAGTTGTGACGGGAATACTCTTTCCCCCAAGACAAGATAAGAAAAATATTCAACCTTGTCATCAAGCATCAAATGATGACGCTCCCAGAGCCTCAGTACCGTGAACAGATAAATGAGGTCCATCACCCGGATTATTGCTCCTACCATCGAGCAATAGGACATCCCCTGTAGGACTGCTTCACCTTCAAAGATTGGGTTGAAGATCAGTATCAACAAGGCATGTTTGCTTTATCCGACAGCTGGAGGGTGACCCCACTGCAAAAGCATGAGCCAAAGAGAACCTATATCGTGAAGGTAGGACCGGCTCAACACCAAGAATGGAAGCGAACTCGTACTTGCCACATGATAACACTCTCAAAGGTGGGAGAGAACGAGAATATGGATGACTTCTTCAAGTGCTTCATAAATGAGGACGAGGAGGAGGTGATCTCAGAGTTTCCACTAGAACCAAAAGAGCTGGAAGATGTGATACACACTACGGCAGACAGCCTGAGGAAAATCAACTTGGGCACGGAAAATGAGCCGAGACCCACGTTTGTCAGTGATCTGTTGTCTAAAAAACAGGTGGCCACACTAAAGGACGTACTCATGCAATATAAAGACTGCTTTGCATGGAACTACTCCGAGATGCCGGGACTAGATCCAGAGATAGCGGTACATAAACTGGCTATATCGCCAGACATTAAGCCAGTCAAACAAGAGCCAAGAAGAATGCGGCTCGAACTCGAGATGAGTATCAATGCCGAAGTTAAGAAACTAATTGACTTCGGCTTCATCCAAGAAGTTCAGTATCCCGATTAGATTGCCAACATTGTTCCAGTGATGAAGAAAAATGGGACAGTGCGCATCTGTGTGGACTTTCGAGACCTTAACAAAGATTGTCCAAAGGATGACTTCCCAGTACTCGATAACACGTCCACTCATGAGGTCTCCTCCTTCATGGATGGATCTTCAGGCAACAATCAAATAAAAATGCATCCTGAAGACCAAAAGCATACCGCCTTCCGGACTCCGCTAGGCATATTCTGCTATAAGGTGATACCCTTCGGTTTGAAGAACGCAAACGCTACCTACCAGAGGGGCATGACGAAGATCTTCGATGACCTCATACATAAGATTGTCGAATGCTATATTGACGACCTTGTGGTGAAAAGCAAATCGTACGAGGAGCACTGGGAACATCTGAACACAGTGTTCCAGCGTCTTCGGAAATACAATCTAAAGAAGAATCCTCTAAAATGCGCGTTTGGAGTCTCCTCAGGCAAATTTCCTAGGATTCATCATACGACACCGGGGCATTGAAATAGACCCATCAAAGATCAAGGCGATTATGGAAATGCCCATGCCAAGAACTATTAAACAACTGCGATCTCTCCAAGGAAAGCTCGTGTATATCCGGCGGTTCATAACCAACCTCTCCGGCAAATGCCGCCCCTACAGCCATCTAATGAAGAAGGGGGCCCCGTTCGTTTGGGATCGTAAATGCCAAAGTGCACTGGAGGAAATCAAGTAATACCTGCAGAACTCGCCGGTACTGACCGCTCCGGTCAAAGGAAAGCCCTACATCCTGTACACAACGACCCTTGAAGGTTCTCTAGGCGTGTTATGGGCACAGGAGAACGACCAGGGGAAGGAGAGAGCTCTCTACTATTTGAGTCGAATTCTCCTGGGGGCAGAAAACAACTACCCCCCCATCGAAAAGTATTGCCCGGCACTGATCTTCGCTATAACGATGCTTAGACACTACGCCTTGGCACATGAGGTCCATCTCACATCAAAAGTGGATCCTCTCAAATATTTGATGTCAAGAGCTATACTAACAGGAAGGCTTGGCAAATGGGCCCTCCTCTTGATGGAATTCTCAATAACGTATCGACCCCTCAAAGCAGTGAAAGACCGGGCCATCGCCGACTTTCTCGCTGAGCATCCGATACCAGCCGACTCTCCCTTAATTTGCGAATTGCCAGACGAACACACATTCGACACAATCGAAGGGGAGAAGGAAGAAAATAATGTCCAATGGGAACTCTATTTCGATGGAGCATCTTCCATGAAGAAGCGGAAGCATAACACCCCTATAATCAAAACCGGGGTGGGTCTCATCTTCGTGACTCCATAAGGAGGGATAATGCGTTTTGCCCTTTCCTTAACGGAACTAAGAACAAACAACGAGGCTGAATATGAAGCTTTGATAGCGGGTCTTGAGATCGCTGTCGATACGGGAATCGAAAACCTCCTCATATATGGAGACTCCCAGCTGGTTGTTAGCCAAGTAAATGGCGACTATAAGACGTGCAAACCATAGTTGATAAAATATGGTAGGAGGGTGCAGCAACTGCTGACACAGATCCCCTCCTACATCTTGGAAAGCATACCGCGTGTGGAAAATAACAAGGTGGATTCATTAGCCAAGCTTGCTAAGGAACTGGCTGACGAAAACCTCGATGACGTAAGAATCGTTGTGCAAAGTCGGCGGGTTCTCGTGCCAGCAGAAATATCTTCGGAAGATTTAACAGAGTCATCTGAAGGAAAGGAAGTGACTGAACAAGCAGTCTTCTAAATAGAGGACGAAGAAGGCTGAGGATTGGAGAGAAGTCTTCATAGACTACTTCAAATCCCATCGAACGCCCAAAGATGCGTCATCAAGATATCAGCTCATGAAACGAGCTCTGTCTTTCGCCTTCGTCAATGATACTCTATATAAGAGATCATTCGACTGTCTGTGGCTGAGATGCCTAGAAGCAAGGAGAGTTGTCCAAGAAACCCACGACGGACTCTGCGGTTCTCATCAAGCCGGACCAAAGATGAAGCTGAAGATCAAAAGAATGGGTTACTACTGGCCCACAATGATTCAGGACCGCCTCGAATATGCGAAACAGTGTCACTCGTGCCAAATTCACGGGGACTTCATCCACCAGCATCCAAATCCGCTACACCCAACAGTAGCTAGCGAGCCGTTCGAAATATGGGGAACCGATATAATCGGCCCCATTGAACCAGCGTCATCCAAAGGACATCGGTTCATACTGGTAACGACCGACTACTTCTCTAAGTGGGAAGAAGCAGTACCGCTAAGGGAAGTGAAGACGAAGAACATCCTCCATTTCTTCAAGACACATGTCATCTACCGGTTTGGCACTCCACGACGGATAATCTCGGATAATGGGCCAGCTTATAGAAGCCATAAAATCAGCCGCTTCACAGAGCAGCATAATATAGATTGGAGATACTTTTCCGTCTATAATCCCCGAGCCGGTGGTCTAGCTGAAGCTTTCAACAAGACCTTGACCAAGATTATAAAGAAAATGGTATCCAGAAGTAAAAAAGACTGGCACGAAAGGCTACACGAAGCTCTTTGGGCGTATCAGATGACATTCAAAACAGCCACGAATACGACCCCATATGCGTTAGTATTCAGTACGGAAGCAATGCTTCCTCTGGAAATAGAACTCCCTTCTCTACGAGTAGCGGTTCGATACGAGCTGACGGATGAAGAAAATGCTCATCTTCGGCTTGAGGAGCTCGATGCCCTCGATGAAACTCGCCTCGTGGCGTAGCAAAACCTAGAAGCTTACAAAGCAAAGATGACGCGCTCATACGAAAGATTGACTAGGCCGAGAACATTCCGTCAAGGCGAACTTGCACTAGTCGTCAAAAGACCCATGATCCCCAATCGTGCAAAACGGGGGAAATTCGAGCCAAACTATGAAGGCCCGTACATCATAGACAAGATCTACCTAGGTGGGGCCTATTTGCTCATGGATATGCATGGCGAAAGACCTTTCCGGCCAATAAACGGCCGATTCCTCAAGAAATATCACGCTTGACGAGTCACGACTTAGGTCAATGATAGATGACGGTGCTCGTGTCCGCTCGCTATCTTCCTGAGTCAAAACTCTAAGTAGTATTCGGAAAAACTTCTCCTCAAACATGGCGACAATGGACCGTAATGTCCTTAAACTAAAGCCTCACCTCAAAAATGGTGATAATGGACCGAGATGTCCCTAAACTAATAATGGACCGAGATGTCCCTAAACTAGTGCGTCGCCCCAGATATGACGATACAGTCCCTTGAGATCCATATTGCAATCAAAGTCTTGATAGCAAAGATCTCAACTCAAGTTCTACCAACTGTGCAGCTACTTCAACAACAAAGCCATTCCTAAACACCACCGGCAAAGAAAAATATTGGCCGTTCAAAAAAAAGGTATGTCCACAAGCTAAAGGGGCACGGATGAAAACCCGAAAGGGCGCCGTGAGTAAAAACAGCAAGACCACCGGCGAGTTCGTGAAAACCCGAAAGGGCGCAAACTCGTAAGAAAAACGGTATCTCCACAAGAAAAAGGGGCACAGATGAAAACCCGAAAGGGCGCCGTGAGTAAAAACAGCAGGACTACCGGCGAGTTCGTGAAAACCCGAAAGGGCGCAAACTCATAAAAAACGGTATGTCCACAAGCAAAAGGGGCACGAATGAAAACCCGAAAGGGCGCCGTGAGTAAAAACAGCAGGACTACCGGCGGGTTCGTGAAAACCCGAAAGGGCGCAAACTCGTGTATAAAAGAACCTCATGTACACTTGCAAGGTCCTCTCGGCCTTGTAAGGAAAAAATACCTGCGTAAGATCCTTACAACTCACAAGGGAGCAACACGCTTAGGAATCCTTACAATTCCTACGAAGAAATTACACTTGTGAGATCCTCACGACTCGTAAGGAGAATTCCCCTCTATGAGACCCTCACGGCGCATAGAATTTAAAAGCCTTAAGCTACATGCACCTAGACCTGTTCTTAAGCCATCATATTCCCCAAGTTGCCCTACAGGCGGTCCAATATTAGCCCTTGTATACAATTCACGGGTACAAATAAACGATTTCCCCCACCAAGTTCCACCAATGACGAGGAATATCCTCATATGGTGAACAACACTTATAAGTCCTCTCGACTTGTAAGGAGAAAACACTCTTATAAGATCTTTACGACTTGCAAGAGAAAATATCACTTATGAGTCCTCACGACTTCTAGGGAGAACCTACACCTACGGGATCCTCTCGACTCGTAAGGAGAAAACCCTTTATGAGACTCTTACGGCTCATAAAGTCAAAAGCCTTAGTCGACAGGATCATAACCCTGTCTACTAAGCCACCTTTGTTCAAATCAGCAAAGGCAAATGATGATTCACTCATGGCAATATCCCAGTTGTAGCGATGCTGATGCCTAAACCGGTATCAAATTCCATGTCCTCTGAAGGCAAATGATGATTCGCTCCTGGAAATATCCCAGTCGTAGCGATGCTGATGTCTAAATCAGTATTAAATTCCAAGTCCTCTCAAGGCAAATAATGATTCGCTCCTGGCAATATCATAATTGCAGCGATACTGATTCCGGAATTAGTGTCAGGATCCAAGTTCTCGACTCACAACAAAAGTAGATGCATATGAAATAGCCGAAATGATGGGGCAACTCGCAATAAAAAATCAGCGAGCAAAAAATATGTGCATATACATAGCCGAAATGATTGGGCAACTCGTAATAAAAAACAGCGAGTAAAAATAAAAAATATACATAGCCGAAATGATTGGGCAACTCGCAATAAAAAACAGCGAGTAAAAATAAAAAAATATACATAGCCGAAATGATTGGGCATCGCGATAAAAAGCCGAAATGATTGGGCAATCACGACTTTCACGATATAAAAAACTGAAATGATAGAGTATCGCGGAAAGAAAAAAAATGAAACTTTTGCCCTGCAGGTGAGTCCACATCAACCCCTGTATACAATTCATGGGTATAAACGAAAATGGAACCATATTTTCCCACCAGGCTCCGTCAAAGGGAGAGCCAAGCCTTGACGATTCACAAAACAACCTAAAGACTACCTCAACATTCGTCTCGTTATAGCAGACGCAATGTTAACAACGGCTTTTTCTCTCACTCCAGTAGGATGCAGACACAACGTCAATAAAAGACCCCAGGGTCGAAACAAAACGGAGCCATGGCAAAATTCCTAGCTCCAAGACTTGACGGTTCACAAAACAACCTAAAGACTACCTCAACATTCGTCTCGTTACAGCAGACGCAATGTCAACAATGGCATTCCCTCTCACTCCAGCAGGATGCAGACACGACGTCAACAAAAGACCCCAGGGTCGAAACAAAACGGAGCCATGGCAAAATTCCTAGCTCCAAGTCTTGACGGTTCACAAAACAACCTAAAGACTATCTCAACATTCGTCTCGTTACAGCAGACGCAATGTCAACAACGGCGTTTCCTCTCACTCCAGCAGGATGCAGACGCGACGTCAACAAAAGACCCCAGGGTCGAAACAAAACGGAGCCATGGAAAAATTCTTATCTCCAAGTCTTAACGGTTCACAAAACAACCTAAAGAATATCCCGACATTCTTCTTGTTATAGCAGACGCAATGTCAACAAAGGCTCCAAAATAGCTAAATCAAAAAGAAGCAAAGGCAAAATTCCTAACTTCAAGGTCTTGACGGTAACTCAAATAAAACCCGAAACACTATCGCAGATCATCCCACACCAGTGCGGAGTGGTTATGACTCATCGAGGCTACCAAACTAAGCCTAACCTCAAGTAAAAATCAGCATAGCAAAATTCCTAACGGTTGCTCTTCCGACGGTAAAACTGCCTAAGAAGATTACTTGAAGACGTCTTGTCCGGCCCCCGAAGGGATCAGAGACACGACAGTCGCGGGGCTACTCGAACGGCAACGTAAAGTCTGCATATCGGGGAATGCATCAGCCAACGCGACGGTACCATGGACTAAAACCCTAGTACCACAAAACCTAACGGACCTCCGCCGCAAAGAGCAGGGGTTATCTATATTTCACGTTAGGATATACCTGCGAGAACTTGTCGACTCAACTTGATTCGTAGGGAAAAACATCTTCATGAAACCCCCATGGCTCATGAAGGTGAAAAGCCTTAAGCGACGGGGATATCAACATGTTTCCTAAGCACTGTGGCCCTACAAATAGGTCTAAAGTGACTCTTGTATACTATCCACGGGCCACATTCTCTAAAGTCGCATACTGATGAGGAGGAAAAATCACTTGAGAGTCCTCTCGACTCGTAAGGAGAAATTTCTCTTGTGATATCCTTACGACTCTCAAGAGAAAACGCACTTAGGAGTCCTCATGACTTCTAAGGAGAAAATACACCTACGAGAGCCTCTCGACTCGTAGAGAGAAAAGTTTTTATGAGATCCTCACGGCTCATAAAATTGAAAAGTCTTAGGTGACAGATCTAAACCTGTTTTCTAAGCCATCGCTGCCCTACAAGAAGGTCCAAACTGACTCTTATACAATATCCACAGGCCACATTCATTAATAAAGTGAAGAAACCACTTGCAGGTCCCCTCAACTCGTAAGGAAAAAATATTTATGTGAGATCCTTACGACTCACGAAAGTGAAATACACTTAGGAATCCTCACGATTTCTAAGGAGAATACGCACCTATGAGATCCTCACGACTCATATGGAGAAAAAAACCTTCTTGAGACCCTTACGGCTCATGAAGATGAAAAGTCTTAGGCGATAGGGACCTAAAACTATCTTCCGAGCCATCAATTCTACAGAGATGCATAACTTTGCACTACTTAACCCACGTACATATCTACGTGGGTAAAGTAGTGGGGGGCATTTGTTCCCGCCAAAAAAAAATCCGTGCAAAAGAGCCCAAGATATCAAATAGCAGCAATACGCTTAGGAAAATGCAAACCAGTATTTTCCGGGATGTATTTTGCCAAACTCTTGAATGAGAATCAAGTAAATTATGATGGTATCGAAAGGGTCTCGAAAAATCTTTCGATTTGATATATTACGGGCCTAATAACTCTTCCGAAATCAAAAGTTGTGAGCAAATGAGCTATGCACGTATAGTCTAAATAATGCTCTACTACATGGGGGTATACTTTTTTAGTCCCGCATTGGGAAAAAGAGAAATCCTTTCTCTACCACTCCCATATAAATAAGAGGGGATACTTCTTAGAGAAAAAAAGATTCAATCCTCAAAGGAGCTTAGTTCTCCAAGTTAGGGCCTTAACTGCCCCCACATAATGCGTATATGCGCAAGTGCCACGTGCGTCCGCCACGTACGCCTACCGTGCGAGGATTCAATCCTCAAAGAAGTTTAGTTCTCCATAGAAGCTTAGTTCTCCAAGTTAGGGCCTTAGCTGCCCTCCATAATGCGCATATGCGCAAGTGCCATGTGCGTCCGCCACGTGCGCCTACCGTGCGAGGATTCAATCCTCAAAGAAGTTTAGTTCTCCATAGAAGCTTAGTTCTCCAAGTTAGGGCCTTAGCTGCCACCCATAATGCGCATATGCGCCACGTGCAACGCACGTGCGTCCGCTACGTGCAGACCACGTGCAACGCAAGTGCACCCGTCGTGCGGGAATTCAATCCTCAAAGGAACTTAGTTCTCCAAGTTAGGGCTCTAGCTGCCCCCCCTATAATGCGCATATACGCGAGCACCTCGTGCAACGCACGTGCGCCCGCCGTGCGAGGATTCAATCCTCAAAGTAGTTTAATTCTCCATATGAGCTTAGTTCTCTAAGTTAGGGCCTTAGCTACCCCCCATAATGCGCATATGCGTCACATGCGCACCACGTGCAACGCACGTGCACCCGCCGTGCTAGGATTCAATCCTCAAAGGAGCTTAGTTCTCCAAGCTAGGGCCTTAGCTGCCCACATGATGCACATATGCGCAAGCGCCACATGCGACACACGTATGCCCGCCAGTGCGCAACACGTGCGACGCATGTGCGCCCGCCAAGTGCGCAACACGTGCGACGCACGTGCACCCAACACGTGCGACGCGCGCGCGAACGTAAAGAAGCCTTTTTCAGCAGCTAGGAGTTTAAGCTCCAACCTGTTCTTCCCCCTAATGATTGGGACATGGTTCAAAAGGTACATCTCTCCACACCTTCGATACATGGCGTTGTAATCTCTCAACGTCGTCGAAAAGGTGGTGGGTCCCAACGACCAATGATCCCACTTTCCAAATATAGGAGAGGAAGCCCCCCATAAGCTTTTTTTAAGAAAAAAGAGAAGAGCCTAAAAAAGAAACAGAGAAGAAGATCTCCCTCCTAAAAAAACCTTAGGTAAATAAGGAGAACAAAGATCATCTCGTTCGCATACCTAAGGGTTGAACCCTTTTAAAAGAAAGAACTTTTTTCTTTCTCTGGATCTGAGATCCACAAGAGAAGTCTCCCACAAGTTGAGAATTTAATTCTCATCGGGATGAACTTGTTCTTGATAGAAATCCGGTCCTCATAAAAGAAAGAGCACAGCGCCCAGCGCCTTACGTGTTCCTCATGTGGGCGCCACAGAGGAAAGTGCCTAGCACTCAACGAGCAGCGCCCAGCGCCTCACGTGTTCCTCACATGGGCGCCACAGAGGAGAGTGCTTAGCACTCAATGAGCTGCTCCCAGCGCCTCACATATCCTTCACGTGGGCGCCACAGAATGGAAGAGTGCTTAGCACTCACTAGGGAGCGCCTAGCGCCTTACGTGTTTCGCACGTGGGCGCCATAAAGAGTGCCCAGCACTCCATATAAAGACAAAAGGGGTAAAGTGTTCAACACTTATTGGGCAATCCTCATGACTGAGATCCCACATGGTTATATGTGAGCGTCAGAACTTATATAAGTGCCCAGCCCTTTTACAAAAAGGGACTGATCAAACAGAGCCCAAACAAGTGTTTGGTACTTTTCAATAAAAAAAAACTGAATGGACCAAGCCCAAATTGGCTAGGTCCTCTGAGGATAAAACCTCCCTGATTCAGATCAACTGAGCCTATGTGTTTGTGATTTCCCAAACTGATCTTAGTCCCAAATACGACTATTGATCTTCCAACTGATGATATCCAAAACGATACTCATCCCACATCCTTCCGAGGAAATCTTAGTCTCAAAATATGACTAATGATTTCCGGATTTACACTAACTCCTTTTTCCCTCAAATACGGGAATTGGTTCAAGGGTATATCTCTCCACACCTCTGATCAATGTCGTTGTAATTCCTCAACATCTTTATAGAGGTGGCGGGTCCCAACAACTAACGGCTTTTTGGCGCACTTCTAAACTGATGTGCACACCTCAAATCAAACCGCACCCCAAACTGGGTGCATCCCAAATCATCGTTGTTCATCCCGTCACGTAATAAATACGCGTGCGCGCAAGATGGACAACGGACCGAGATGTCCTTAAACTAAAATCCCACCTCCAAAATGGTGATCAACGGACCGAGACGTCATTAAACTAAAATCTCACCTCCAAAATGGCGATAACGCACCGAAACGTCCTTAAATTAAAATCTCACCTCCAAAATGGTGATCAACGGGCCGAGATATCCTCAAACTAGAACTTCGCCTCCAAAATGGCGATAACGGACCGAAACGTTCTTAAACTAAAATCTCACCTCCAAAATGGTGATCAACGGACCGAAATGTCCTCAAACTAGAACTTCGCCTCCAAAATGGCGATAACGGAGCGAGACGTCCTTAAACTAAAACCCCACCTCCAAAATGGTGATCAACGGACCGAGATGTCCTCAAACTAGAACTTTGCCTCCAAAATGGCGATAACGGACCGAGACGTTCTTAAACTAAAACCCCACCTCTAAAATGGTGATCAACAGACCGAGATGTCCTCAAACTAGAACTTTGTCTCCAAAATAGTGATAACGGACCGAGATGTTCTTAAACTAAAACCTCACCTCAAAATGGTGATCAACAGACCGAGATGGCCCCAAACTAGAACTTCGCCTCCAAAATGGCGATAACGGACCGAGACGTTCTTAAACTAAAATCTCACCTCCAAAATGGTGATCAACGGATCAAGACGTCCTTAAACTAAAACCTCACCTCAAAATGGTGATCAACATACCGAGATGTCTTCAAACTAGAACTTCGCCTCCAAAATGGCGATAACGGACCATGACATCCTTAAACTAAAATCTCACCTCCAAAATGGTGATCAACGGACCGAGACGTCCTTAAACTAAAATCTCACCTCAAAATGGTGATCAACAGACCGAGATGCCCTCAAACTAGAACTTCGCCTCCAAAATGGCGATAACGGACCGAGACGTCCTTAAACTAAAATCTCACCTCCATAATGGTGATCAACGGACCAAGACATCCTTAAACTAAAATCTCACCTCCAAAATGGTGATCAGCGGACCGAGACGTCCTCAAACCAGAACTTTGCCTCCAGAATGGTGATAACGGACTGAAACGTCCTTAAACTAAAACAACAGAGCCCAAATGCTCTTTTGTTGGATCTGAAGCAAAAAACGATCCTAAGACCTTATTAAGTAGATCTTAATCTCAAATTGGACTAACATATCCTTAACACAAAACTAGACGAGCTCCAAATGCTCATATGTTTAAGTTGATCTTAATCTCAAACCAGATTAACGATCCTTAAATCAACCCAAGCCCAAATCTAAAATATACGGATTTGGACTAATCCACGCCCTACAGGCGACGACATAAATTAGTCTCCGTATACAATCTACGGGCAACCTAAACAAACAAAAATACACACGATACGAAGTGAACTTCCGGAGCAGGAGAAAGTGATTATCGCGATGCAGTAACGTAATTAACTGCAGGGGCTTGAGCCTGCAGGGAAGAGCGTCCCCACAGTAAAAAACCCTCGCAAACGAGGGGGATCTGACGAAGTCACGCTGCAACGGCCGCATCCGTCCAACCCTCCGATATACGGTGCCATAAATCAACTAGGCATCTTCGGAGAGGTGGACGGATAAATCCAAATAGTATCTGCCCCCAGAATTCAGGCCAGACGTCCTAACGTCTCGGTCGCGTCTTTCGGCGGTGAACACACATGTCACCTGAGAACTTCCATCTGACAATAGATATAGTACCATCTGGAAGTTCTCCGCGAGTCCTTCCAGTGTACTTACATCCAGTGAGCACCTGTATACGATCTTAGGTACATCTGACCAATGGCTGCAGAACCAACCATTGCCCCTTGTTGGGGCAAGAAACATATACACCAGTCTACTCTGGAGTATCAATGCCCAGTCTTGATATTCACGCGACTAGAGACCATTTAAGGATGTGCTTATGGAGTACCCTGCTCCCATAAGTATGATCGCCATCACAACGCAGGTAGTCAATCAAGATCCTACGGGCTTTTATCAACATGTAACCGCAGTATGTAATAATGTATATAACATATGCCATGTTAAGATAAAGTCAAAGCATAATAGTATACTACTGTATCAAGTCTTTATCAATATGTGCACGCTGGATAAAGTATCAATAAAAACAAATACACACATCTTGATAAAAGACAACCGAAACAATATACTATATAACTGAGTAAGAATGTCCTGTACATACATATTCCCAGCATCCACATGTTTACATATACAGTAATGGCCTCAAGGGCATACATATCCAACAGGAATTTCCACTCATGAGTATCATCATTAGCCTTTATCGGAATTTCCCCCCAAATTAATCCTGATTTTAGAAATAATTCCCAAAATAAGACGGGGCCAAAACTATTTCCAATAATAGACCTATGTACACAACGTAGGATGTGGGATCGCGGAAACAGTTATAGCAAAACAGAAAACGCGTTTTCTTTGGGATGAAAACACTATTTCTAATAACGTTTTCCCTTTGATTGAAAACTTTTATTCTGAAGTTTAAGATATAGATATGATTATATTACTTTAATTTGTTTTTTTATTTATTATTTTAAAAGATTTCAGAAGCTAATATATGATTTTAAAATATTTTGTATTGGGTATCTTTTATTTGTTGAGTTTGTTGATGAACATAAATTTCAAATTTGTTATATCTTAAACTAATACAACATAGATTTGTGTTCATCAACAAACTCAACAAATAAAGATACACAGCACAAAATATTTTAAAAATTATATATTAACTTCTGAAATCTTCTCAATTTTTTTAAGATGATAAATTAATAAAAAAATTATATCTTAAATTACAGAATAAAAGATTTCAGCCATGATACATGAAAACCCTATTTCTAATAGGTTTTCTGTTTTGCTATAACCAAATCCTGTCGGCGGCTATATCGTATGCGGTAACATATTCATCGTCATTAAAGTTTTATAACTACCATTATTGTTTTATTTTCCATGGATCGTATTGAAACTTGATATTTCTTTATTGCTTTCGCTATTCATTCTATTATTGGTTATTATGACCATTGAACATGTGATAGCAGGATTATATTTTATTGTGCTTGGTTTACTGCATGACTGTTTTATTATGACTATGGAAAGGAAGTTTTCTTACCATGGCTGACCGAGTCATATATGATATTTATTTATATTGGGACGCGTGACGTCACATGGTTTTGGCGTAGGGTTTTTGGAAATAGTTTTTGCCCAGTTTTATTTTGAGAATCATTTTTAAAATTAGGTTTAATTTCGGAAAAAAATCCCCGTTTTCGTAAATCGCCAGGCTCACGAGAGAAAGAAACAGAAGACATCATGGCTTCTTCGTCTCTCTCTCCTCCTTCGGTTCCGATGGAGCTCTTCGCCCAGAACCGCGAAAAGCTGGTTCGATCTCTCAGAGATCACCTCGCTTCGCTTTCGGAGCCAATCCGTGGATTCGTCTTCTTACAGGTAACTATTGCTTTAAAACCCTAGCTTGGACCGTTGGATTTCTTGAGTTTTGACATTTGATGTGTTTATTTCAAAAGGGAGGTGAAGAGCAGACGAGATACTGCACGGATCACGTTGACGTCTTTAGGTATTTGATCGTTCGGGGGTGACGTTGATGGATGATTTTGTGTTTGTGTGATTTAGTTTTTTTCCCCTTAAAGATCAAATTTTGCAGGCAAGAGAGTTATTTTGCTTACCTATTTGGAGTAAGAGAGCCAGGGTTCTATGGTGCGATTGTAAGTTCTAAACTTAAAATGTTACCTTTGTTCTTTTACATCATCTTTGATGCATGTTGGTTTTGGGTTTTAAACTGTTGATCTATTTGCAACACATAATTCCTGTTCAGTTTTAAAAAAATAAAAAATAAACGGCATATGAGAAAGATATGTTAATTTAGTTGTTAGTGATATGAGACATACTGATCAAACTACCAAGTGACATTTTTTGATGCCCGGGCAATCAAATGGATAGGCATTTTAACTCATTGGCTAGTGAACGGCTTAGGGTTTTCCTTAGTGGTGTCTGCTACATATGGGCAACTCTGAAGTAGTTTAAATTCAACTAAAATATAGTTGGTGTCTGAACCAGATGGTGCAGTGTATAAATTTTGCAATTTATATGATAACAGTGTTTTAAAAGCTGGAAAAAAAGGAGCGGCCAGAGTGCTTGGACGCATAAGCTGCCGCTTTGGTTGCCCCAAAACCAACAATGTTGGTTTAATTCAGTTGTTTCATATTCTTGTTTGTTAAACATTGATTCTAATTGGAATTTTAACTATTTAAAAATATCTAAGCCCCTCTTGGGTCGAATTTCGAAGTCAAAATCGATATTGCTCAAAATCAAAATAAAAAACTAGAAGTTTAAGCTGCCCGATGCTTGAAAACCTTAGCTTTGAAATCAAAATCGAAACTCGAAAACCCCAGCTGCTCGATCCCTTGCCTTGAAGCCAAAATCGAATCTCCTCCTAGCTCAAAGTCGAAGTCATCAAGTTGAAAACCTTACTAGGTTGAAGTCGAAGCCTCTAGGTTGAAGTCGAAGTGGCGGACTTGAAGTTGAAGCCTCCAAATCGAAGTTGAAGCCTCCAAAACCCTAGTTTGAAGTCTCGGCCCGAAAGAAAAAGAAAACAACATAATAGAGGTCTTGGCATATAGGGTTAACTTAGACGTTATTATTACACCGTAAACAATATATATTTACTCCATATAAGACTTTAAAAGGGTGTAAATATCAGTGTAGAGGGTGTGATAATAAAAATACTAAAGACACACATAAATCTTTAAATGCATCCCAATTAATAGGAAAAAGAGTATAGCTATTAGTGGAGTCAGAATATCACCTCGCTTTAGCAGTAAAAGCGGAACGGCTTAGAGCGCTGGTCCTCTTAAGCACTTAAGTGGCCTTTTTTTAGGTTTAATGATATTTATGCGTGCCAAGGTGTTGTATTTCATTGTTCTTCTGGAAAAGATGAATTTGTTATGGTGGCTAAATCCTTATGCTGCATTTATATACGTGATTTGGATGAATTTATTGATCGTGTTTTACTTTTAGAATGTTATGCTGTAAAGGATCTAGAAAATTCATTTCTTATACATAAATGTGTATATAAGAATTGCTATCTACCCGAAAAGAAAAGAAACCATGAAACTGAACATTTGGGAAATTCTCTAAAAGAGAGAGCATTGCGTTAATATGGAAAATATTCTAAAGCATTGATTGTATATATTCTAAGCATGAAGATGGCGAAAATTTGAAATTATTTTCCATATGCGAAGGAACATCTTGATACTTAAAATTACTCGTTGTGTAAAGCATATATTTCATAAGTCATAAAGCAATCAAGGCTGCACTAAGTCCCCAAAGCTGTAGTTTTAATGTGTGCTGGAAAATTACAGTTAAGGAGTCATAAATTATCAATTGAATTTGTGCCTTTTGATTATTAATCTGAGAGACGAAGTATAACTGTTCCTGGACATTCAATTCCTTTAATCAAACAGTTTGATTCCGTCAAAATCTGATCCGTATGGAAACTTTCATGTTCTTTATTGCTTATTCTAGCTATAATTCCGATATCTGTTTATGGGGTGTGTGTGTGTGTGTGTGTGTGTGTGTGTGTGTGTGTGTGTGTGTGTATAGTCAATGCCATCATCTATTGGTTTTTTAATCTGATGTTGTTCTGTTGTTTAAGGATGTCGGTTCTGGGAAGTCATTTCTGTTTGCTCCAAGGTTATCTGCAGATTATGCTGTTTGGTTGGGTGAGATAAAGCCCTTATCTTACTTCAAGGTGATACTTGTTCCAACCTAGTAATATGCACATTTTGGTTTATATAATGAAATAATATCATGTTTGAAAATGCTTACCACAATAATTCTTTATCTACAGGATAGGTACATGGTTGATGTGGTTTTCTATGTTGACGAGATAGTACAGGTTCTACATGAACATTATGGTGAATCGGGAAAACCTTTAGTTTTTTTGTTATATGGGTTGAATACTGATAGCAATAAATTCTCCCAGCCTGCAGTGCTTGAGGTGACAACTTGTTCTATTACTTTTACTTGAACTAATTTTGTTTTAAGAGCAATGTTCTATTATTGTTTATATAGGTTCAGTATTTGAAACAATTGTTGTCAATATACTACATGGACATCTGTTTGGTACTATTTTTGTTGTTTAATCAAAAGGAATAAGATACACTGAAAATATACATTTGTAGAGATTATTGTTATTGTCCCTCTATAATCCTCAACTTCCTTTGGGTGAGACAATTCTGACGACCAAAGTAAATTTCAGATATTTTATTTTTCCATTCTGTTATGTTAACTAAATAATATTCACAAATAACTATCTTTCATCATCAACACCAATTTCTTTTCCCACTGATATGGGATTTTCCATGGAGCACTTTTCTCCAAGAAAGATTCGACAAATCTTTACATCCGCAGTCAATTTTACATCAGCTATCTACATTTTGCTTGTTGGCCTAGAAAATTATGGACACGAGGAGGGCTTTCCCGAACCCTAGAAGCCCAGTTGGTGCTTATGAAAACCTAGCTTATTGGCAATCCAGTTTACCTCTCGTTCGACGAAGAAGCAGTCCTCAAAAGTTTTTCTACACTATGAATATTTGTTGAGAAAGGGAATAGGCTAGTGATTGCATTTGAGTTCAATGTTCTAAATTGTTTTGTGTTTGTTTTCTAGCAGTACATGATTTAAAAATGTTTCTTGTTTTTTTCTTGTAATTGCATATGGTACTTGCGCTATTTTAATATTCCTACAATTCCAAGATCCCTATATATGATATATGTGCTTCTGTAGAAGTATAACTTCTGAGCAGTAGTTATTCATATTGACTTCATCATTACTTGAGGGTTTTCTAAGTTACTTCCCTGTTTAGATTGGATATTATTATGGCAGTAATTCAGGGTATTTTAGTCTTGTTTCAATTGCTATTCCTGCTGCTCTCATGCTTCAAGTTGCTTGAACTGGTAATAGCATATGGCATACTTCATATCAATCCACATATATTATCGAAGTTTTAAAATGTTGTATTGCTTATTATGCTTAGGAAATGGAGAAATTCGACGCTGACCTAAGCACTCTACATCCGATTCTAACAGAATGCCGCATTACTAAGTCTGAAATGGAGCTTTCCCTCATCCAGTACGCTAATGATGTAAGCTCGGAAGCCCATGTTGAGGTAATCTTGACTCTCCAACTTTGGATAATTTCAGTGATTATCTTCTAACTTTCCCTAATGGTTCCAAAATAAATTTATTCAATTCTGTTATAACTTGCAATATTTTTGTGTAACTAGAGCATACTTTTGTACTAAATGCATTTAACTACAGTTGATTCTATAGAAGCTTGAAGATTCATCGAAGAAAATGAAAACTTAGATCCTTTTACTTTCTTAGTTTTTTGGAAGAAAATAATCGCTGATTAGGGCAGTGGTGTGAGTACTGTATTTTAAAGACTACACACAGCTGCTTTAATTTTGTTAGCTTTGTAATTAGTGGCTGAAATTACTATAGTATATAAGAGTAGGTCCATGTTTTAAAGACAACACACAGCTGCTTTAATTTTGTTAGCTTTGTAATTAGTGGTTGAAATTATTATAGTATATAAGAGTTGGTCCATGTTTGGATAGAACAATCCTGGGAAAACTAGCCAGTTTCTATGTTTTCTATGGATCAGACCGAGCCTCAGGAATGGTAGTTTTGGATGCCCAATTACACAGTCAAATCTGCTAATTGAAATTCCCAAAGATAAGCTGTTCTCAGGTTTGTAGAACCGAGTTCAGTATATTTTGAGGTTTTCTCAGTCACTCTATATCTCTCTCCTCACTCTCCCATTCCCCAATCCTGTGCTCGCCCTGTAGTAGGCAACTGCAACTAGAAATGTTGGTTCTAGCAAATGAGGGGAAGAAGAATCCATTTCATAAAATGAGCCCATCTCTTCCAATGAACCCATCTCTTCAGGTAATCCAGCTTAACAAACTCAAAACCATCTCGTCCATTGACCGTATCCTCCGACAATGATCAACTAGAAGAAATGACCTAGAAGTGGAAAGTTTTTAGCACGTGTGTTGCACATGTAAAAAATTGTATTGATTATATTCAACCAGATTAATTTTGCTCTTATAAAAGTATTTCTTATGCAATATTATATATATTATATATGCATTTTTGTGTAAAAGTTTAATCATTTTTTACAAAATTGAAGGATTTAATAAACAGAAAAATATTCTAATCTAGCTTATGTTTGCATAGTTTGTATTCCCATTACCTTTGTAAAATATGTCAACTAACATTCAATCAAAGCAATATATGCATGAGACATCTTGGAATCCTAAAATTGCAAATTTCCTCTCCAGTTTAAAGAAAATGGTATGGATACCTTTTGATAATTATAAATAACAATTTCTTTGCTCTTCGTAATTTTTTTGGAAGCTCGAAAGAATTTTTTGTGATGTTGTGAGAACTCCTCTAATAATTGAGTTGTCTCAAACATGGTTTGCAATCTCATTTCTATCTGAGATGGCCGATCCCGATCCCATAAATGACCGTCCGAGTTGCAATACCAAGATTTAAGACTTTGTATGGGGTTCACAAATTGATTATTCCGTTTTGTTAAAGTTTATTGATGGGCCAATGAGTTTATTAATGGGTTATTGGTTTATTCGACATCGTTATTCACTAATAAATGTCAGTAAGTTGTTATGAAGGAGGTTTTGTCATGGCTTATATTGATTGAGATAAGACAAAAATACATAAACCTGTCCCTCCCTCCCCATGTTACAAGGAGAGCTCTCAGCCTCTCTACTCAACCAACCCCATAACTTTCGCTCCACATCTTCCTTGTCCTCAACCAATGCATTTAAAGCTATTTATCATCATATACTGCTGTCTTCATGATCCTCTTGAGCTCTGTTACTGGATATTGGAGATAGGCAAATAGAGGAGGAGACCAGTATAGTAGTTTTATTCTCACGAAACCATCTCATCAAACTTTCCTTTTCCTTTTTGTTAAACTGACTCTTTGTCGGTTACACTCATCACACATGCAATATTTTGGCGACTGCCTTTTGAACTTGAAACTTATTGGCACAGACTGTATTTTCAAACTGAAGTCTCCAGTTTAACTGCAAGTGCAATTTTCTTTTGTTTTTCTCTAAACCTTTTATTTTTTAAAATAACTGGTTTTCTTTCCATTGTTATTGGTGCATGGCCTCTTTAAAAATTGCCAGATGGCAAACTAACCCTTAGTTAAGCCATCAATTTGAAACCTGCTTCTTGTTCCTGTTAATATATATTAAAGATTAGAATGATATTATGAAACGTATACTTTGAAAAAGAGAGGTACAACTATGAACTAAAAAAATATACACAGCTATAACTAATATGATTGGAACTGAAAATTAAACCAATTTTTTTTGATTAATACTATTTGCTTATACCAGTTAATTAAGAAAATAAATAAAGTTATAGATGATGAACAAATTAAACAGTACAATATCCCATTATATACTATCCAAACAAGCATTTGGTAAATAGATCCCAAGGTTTTCAGTCAAAGGAGAGTGAGTGCAATCCTAGAGTTTCTCTTCTTAAATGAAATCCATAGGATTCTAATCCTAAGAACCCAAACAAACTCTAAGGGAACCAGCTCGCTAAAAACCTATTGCAACTCCTCGCCCTGAACCAAGAAAGAAAAATACAGGGAACATGCGACTGTTTGCCATACCGGCAAAAAGTTATGGAAATATTATCAGATTAATCTATAGGTATTTATTCGATAATTGGTTGTAGTCTTCATTCTTAAGTCTTAACCATAAACTGTTGCTCAAGATAAAATAATACTTGTTGAAATTTACAAGTGGTCACTACACCAAATTGAAATGAACAAGCAGGCATTACACCAAATCAATTGTTTAAATGTTTAAACTGGTAGGCCTTGATATTGTTGAAATATTGTCTTTCAGTAATGCATTACACTCTTTTTCAGTACATGTTTACAATGACACGTCTTGCTACTTGACGACATTATTATTTTCTTCAGTTCTTGTAGGGACTAACTCGAATTTTCTAGACTGTGGCTTTTATCTGTTCTGATAGATCCCCTCCCCCATTTATAAGGTTATGAGAAACATAAGACCAGGAATGAAAGAATATCAGTTGGAAAGCATTTTCCTTCATCACACATATATGTATGGTGGATGCAGACATTGCTCATATACATGCATATGCGCAACCGGTGAAAACAGGTAGGGTTTACAGTGGGAAACATTTAACTTCTTAACACGACATAGTATATTTAATATTTTTATTTCTTAAGTTAATCATCCATTCTTTGCAAAGTTATTGCAGCACATTGCGCATTTTTGCTGCTGTTCGGGGACGTCTAAGATATCCACATCACTTAATGAGATATTGGCTTGAAATATATGATTAGTTTTCTCTTTAAGGAACTCAAGTCATTTTTAATGCAATTAGAGCATGCTGGGGGTCTTTATATTGACATTTATCAGTGACTTTTTCTCAAGATAAAAATGTTAAAATATGATGTTGCTTGAGTTGACTTGGCTTGAAATATATGATTAGTGTTCCTGTTAAGGAACATGAGTCATTTATCAGTAACTTTTTCTCTAAATGACATCTCCTTCATTCGCTGGATGGCGGGCTTGATTTTCTTCTGTTTTTTCCTCTCTTTTTTCTGGAAGGGAATGTTTGGGGTTGCAGTAGAGTTGCTCTTATAGGACGTTGTTATTGCTCAACCAAGAAACACTAACCTGTAGTATATCATGATTTATTCTCTCCAGGATAATGGCATTTTGTATCTCAATTTCAACATATTTTTCCCTTTTTATTTATCATTTACATTTTCAGTCTGAAAGTTTAGACCTCTCACCCCCAAAATAAAAATAATTCCAAAACACACCCACCAACCCTCCCGAAATTTATATTTTTGGTTTTGTAGTTTCAGCCTATATATTAAGGAAGGAGCTGTACATACTGAGAACAATTAATGCTCTTACATAATTTTTATTGGTGATATTTATAAGGTTTGATTCCAAAAAACTACCAAATACTTTGGCCTAATTATGAGAAACTACCAAATGCTTGTTAAATATACAAGAAACTACCACAAACTTTCAAAAACTACATGAAACTACCACAAAATTTTCAAAAACTACAAAACACTACCATAAATAAGGTGCCACATAAGCAATAATTGCAAAAAAAAAAAACTACCAAAAATTTGCAAAACATGGTAGTTTCTCGTAACTGAGACAGAATTTGGTAGTTTTGTGGAATTAAACCTATTTATTAATATAGGGATGGTTTAAATTAGCAAGTTATTTTGAGAGAAACAACATCAATAATTTATTAGGATGTGGAGGGAGTAGTCGAAAATCACTGATTAAATGTGGGTTGGAAAAGGAACTAAAAAGTTACAAGTTCATCCTATTTTACTATGAAGAACATGCCCATAGCAGGCTTGTCATGTATGGATTTGTATACAGAAGCACACCTACAAACATATGTAATATTATATTTCAGATACATGCATGATTGTTTCTATTGATATACACCTCCATTGCTATTGTAACTTTCCAAATAATATTCTGTATTTAACTCTTGCCATATGACAATTTTATGCCTGAGAACTCATTCCTCTGTGATTTTGTCGATCCTCTTCAGATTGTTCTTATCCACAATTTATTTTCTTCTCTCTTCAAATATAATTTATGACCTCTTTTAAGTTCTAATCTGGACTTGCTTCACAGTGCTGTTCTTCACTATGGTCATGCAGCTGCTCCAAATGATAAGGTATGCTTATTATTATGGTTCTCAATGCATCATTTATGGTTTCTCATAATCATCAATCTATATTGCTATATCTTGTTTATTTGTACTTCTTGCTTAGGAGTGCCAACTTTCGCCATTATTAATTAATCTAATAAGTATTGAATTAGCAATATTTCTGCTCCTTTCTATACGATGTTTTCAATGATGATGTAAAACACGTTTTTTATTCGGTTGACCAGCACATGAGGCATAATTGGATTATGCGACACATAATCGGATTTTGCAGAATGTTGCTTCAATAGATTTTAATATGTATATCTATAGAAAAATTCTTAGAATGTTTGAAATAATGGGAAAAAACATGTCGATGGGGAGAAAAAAGAAATAATTGTTTGTTAGGTCAATATTGAGTTTGTGTATTGGGTTGATATGGATAGATTATGTGCATTGCATATGCGATCCATTAATTGGTCATTTGTCTGCGTATTTAGCATGAGGCCAATTATGACATCATTCTCCCCTACTATTCGATGCATTGTCTAGCCAAAAAACATTTGAGCGGCAATATATAGGACTTTTAGATGTTATACAACAGTGGCTTTCAATGTATATGTTGGGTTTGCATCGCATAGATAGAGGTACTTACTGGTGGATGTAATGACCGGCAATACAAGTAATTTTATTGTGTAGCAGAAAATATTCAACAAATAAATTAATTAACTCATATGGAATAAAACTTTGCTCATTAGATGTTAATTGAAATTTGGGAAGTGAAGAATGAAACATTAAATTGAAAAGATGAAACAGCAAAGTCAAAAGCGAATTATGTTTTCTAAAGAGAATTATACTCTACCTGAAGAAAAAGGCAAGAACAAAATAGACCATATTGCCACATTATCAAAGTAGTTCATACTATTTTCAGAAAGATATGAGAAAAATGGTCCCAAGAATGTTCTCGGGGGAAGGAATTCCCCAGAATGACTTATTAAATCATATCAACCATTTTTGGAATCAACGCCGTTCATCTTCATCTCCATAGTCTAATGCATGCGTACACCAATTTCATATGGTTTAGATACTTTATACCCATGTATTGGTTGCAAAATTAATGGTTTTCAAACTATAAAACACTTTACACCTCCAGATATATGAGCAAAGAGTATTCAAATGACATGAAAGTTGGTGCGCCCATGCATTAGGCCATGGAGATCAAGACGAATGACGACAATCATCCAAAAAAAATTCATTAAGCCGTTCTCGGGACGATATAACTCAAATTCTTTTTTTTGACTTGTAGTTCCCAACCTCGTTAGGATGGAAATGCCGAATCCATAGGTAATTGATGCACAACTTTAGATGCAGATTAACCTAGAACATAAACTTAAATTATCTGTAGTGTACTCCTATATGCCGCAACGATGTACAATCAACCCTATTCCTCAACTCAATACAATCGCAAAGAAGTGAATATGGTACCTAAATATTGATGGATGAGTCAATTGCAATCTATTCCACTTTAAATAGAATGCAATAACATAATGATCCAAATGGACGTTGTATGCATTTAAATGCGCTCAAATGACTGGTAATATGAATACACAAACTTTTCCTGTCTCGTTTGCTTTGAATGAGCTTAAATGTTCGAATCTTATATATGAATAATTAGCATTGTGGATTTTCTCTTAATGCAGAATATGAGATGAATCTGTTGAAGATGATTATCATTATGATGAAGTGCATCTTCCTTCATATAGTGTCCAATCCTTAAGTTACTAGTTATATCTGGAGAAACTCAATAACATTAACTTCTAGTTAATGAAAGAATCCAAAAACTTGTCTGAAAGACCAAACAGATATGCAAGACAAGGAAAATGACATGGACTTGTTCAATTATCATGTGGGAACTGCTTGACAGCTGGTATTTTTATTGCAACCTTGTGCTGGAAAAAGCAACAATAAATGCAAAACCACAAAATAAGAAAATAGAAGAAAAAGAAAACAAAACTTGGATAGGTAGAAGTTTGGTGTGGCTAACCCAAAACTATTAAAAGACTGTATAGACAATTATGCTGTTTACCTTTCTGTACTACATTTTACTTTATGACTTTACTTTTCTTTCTGGGAGATTGAAATATGAAAGTTGGGTCGTTTTATTTGTAACTATAACGACTAACAGAGAAAATTTTATTTTCCCCAAGAAGTTCAGTTCTTTCGCATTTCTAATTATTTGTTATGTAAATTTACAGACTCTAAAAGATGGTGACATGGCTTTGTTCGACATGGGAGCTGAATATAATTTTTATGGTTCAGATATAACTTGTTCGTTCCCTGTGAGTATAGTCATTCTCGTACCTTTCTTTTAGAAGCTATCCATAATTGATTTCATATGAAAGGCTAATGGGTCCTCTAAATGCGAGTTGCGGAAAATTAGTAAATATTCTCTGTTGACTGGTCTCATTCGCGTATAGCATTTCATTTGCAATCTTTTCTTGCATCAAATTTATCTTCGATTGGATGTTGTTAGTTGCCTTGTAATCGATTCGACTCTGACAGCTGATTACTGTTTAATCCTGTCAATTTTTCTTTATATGTCATTCATATTGTCAATTTATGAGCCTGTCCTTGGTAAATTCAGTTGCAAGTCTAAAAGCGATCCTTCAGTTCCTTTGGTCCTTGGCAACGTCAAGTTACAGGAGGAACATACCTCATGAGAATAGTTTGATTAGAGAATGAAATACCAGGTGAATTGGCCAATTTTTGACAGGAACCAGGGCATTAATCTGATTTCTTAATTAGTTCTTCGATTTAAGAGAAATGCGCGACGCAGGCCTACGGAAGCACCGGTTCGACGAATGGATATTCTCGATTTAGGCCAAGTCAAAAGGGCGAAAGGGAGACCAAAGAAAACATGGATGGAGGTGATACGAAAAGATATGGATGCCAAAGGCCTTAATGAAAGTATATTGTTCGATAGGATTGTGTGGAGGCGGAGGATTCATGTGCTCAACCCGGCTTGATTCTCATGTTGGTTCATGTAGCCTACCCCATATGCTTGGGATAAAAGGCTCAGTTGTTGTTTGTTGTAGTATATGGCTGCCAGATTATAATGTGGAGTTTGGCCAATGCTAAGTAGTAGATAGTGTGCCCTTGAAGCAGTGATGCCATATAGCTAATAAAGAAATTGATGTTCTTGGAGGTTCTCTCTTCTCCTGAAAAAACTGAAGTATAGGATTTTAATAGAAGTTCCCATTATAGGCAGACTATTGAGTTTTCAACATTATTGAAAAGTTATCTGTTTAAACATTATAAAATCTACTTGCCGCATATTTTCCATCTAATATCCAACTCATTAATGTCAACTATCCATGGATTATGAACTCAACTTTTGAGATTGTTCAAGCATAGTATCTTGTTATCACCTTTCAGTAGAAACACATGTATACAGGATAGCAAGTAGTTGCACCACACACCACAGCCAGATAATTAAGGTAGTGAACTTGCAGAGTTACAATTTCTCAAAGCTTGGGACACTATTGATCCACCGCTGCCATCTGTTCAAACACGGGCTGATCATAGCAATAAGCATATATGACAACATAAACAAACGAGCACTCCAAAAGTGTTTGAGGTGTATGAACTTGTGCCTATAGGCGGTCATGACAGTGAGAATAGATTGCGGAACAGGAAGACAGTACAGTTTAGTGTATGGTGAAGCAATTAACATCATCGGATATATAGAAAAACGACGACAGCAATAATAGAAAATAAAAGTCACCTTCCGGTCGATTTTGCAAGCTTGTAAATTCTGCGATTAATGTAAAAATTGTTAAATAGCTGTAACAACAACAACAACTGAGCCTTTTATCCCAAGCATATGGGGTAGGCTACATGAACCAACATGAGAATCACGCCGGGTCCAGCACATGAATCCTCTGTCTCCACTCACCTCTATCGAACAATATACTTTCATTGAGTCCTTTGGCAACCATATCGTTTCGTATCACCTCCATCCATGTTTTCTTCGGTCGCCCTTTTGCCCTTTTGCCATTGCCCATATCAAGAGTATCTATTCGTCGAACCGGTGCTTCCATAGGTCTGCGTCGCACATGACCAAACCATCTTAGCCGGTTTTCCCGCATCTTCTCCTCCACAGGTGCAACACCAACTTTTGCACGAATATCCTCATTTCGCACCTTATCTTTTCTAGTGTTACCGCACATCCAACGAAGCATGCGCATCTCCGCTACGTGCATCTTCTGTGTATGATGCTTCTTAGGAGCCCAGCATTCTGTACCATATAATAAGGCAGGCCGAATAGCTCTCCGATAAAACTTCCCTTTCAATTTTAACGGAAAGTTACGATCACACAAAATCCCTGTTGCACTTCTCCATTTCAACCAACCAGTTTGGATCCTTTGATTAACATCACTATCGATCTCTCCATTCTTTTGGATGATGGAACCTAGATATCTAAACTGGTCGCTCGGTGATATCTCTTGCCCTTCCAATGTTGTACCAATATGGTTTTGACTTCTCTGGTTACTAAATCTGCAGTGCATATATGCTGTCTTGGACCTGCTCAATCTGAATCCCTGAGATTCCAATGTTTGCCTCCATAATTCCAATTTGGCATTAACCCCTGCTTTCGTCTCATTTACTAGAACAATATCATCAGCGAATAGCATACACCAAGGTACCTCATCTTGGATAGTTCTAGTAAGCTTATCCATCACGATGGTAAACAGGAATGGACTTAATGCAGATCCTTGATGTAAACCAATAGTGGTCGGAAAATCACTCGTTAAGCCGCCGCAAGTTCTGACATTTGCTACTACTCCATCGTACGTATCCTTGATTATGTCAATATACTTGACGGGGACCCCCTTCTTTATCATTGTCCCCCATAATACCTCTCTAGGTACCTTGTCGTACGCTTTTTCTAAATCAATAAATATCATATGCAAATCTCTTCTCCTCTCTCGAAAACGCTCGACAAGTTGACGAAGCAAATGAATAGCCTCTGTCGTCGATCGTCCAGGCATGAACCCAAACTGGTTCTCTGTTATCTTAATATCCTTCCTTAGCCTGTGTTCAATCACTCTCTCCCAAAGTTTCATGGTGTGACACATCAGTTTTATTCCACGGCAGTTTGAGCAACTTTGAATGCCATCCTTGTTCTTGTAGATAGGTACAAGGATACTTTTCCTCCATTCATTTGGCATTTTTTTTGTCTGTCAAATCTTATTAAACAGATCTGTCAGCCATTTAACGCCTATTTCTCCTAAGTATCTCCAAATCTCGATAGGAATCCCGTCAGGACCAACCGCTTTTCTTAAACTCATTCTGTTCAAAACTTCTTTAACCTCAGGAAGTCTTATTTTACGCATGAAATCACGGTTTATATCTTGAGATTGAATGACAAGTCCCTCCAAATTCTTAGTAAAGCTCTCATTGAACAATTTGTCAAAATAATCTCTCCATCTTTCCTTGATATCCTCGTCTCGAACTAAAACCTTCTGATTTTCATTTTTGACACATTTCACCGCACATAAGTCTCTAGTCTTCCTTTCCCGCATCCGAGCAATCCGGTATATATCATTTGCAGCCTCTTTAGTGTCTAATTTCTCGTACACCTCCTTGTAGACCTTAGATTTAGCTTCCCGAACAGCTTTCTTAACCTCCTTTTTAGCCATTTTGTACTTCTCAAATCTTTCCATATCTTTACTTTTCTTCAAATCTTTATAAGAATCCCTTTTAATTTTAATAGCAGCCTTTACATCTTCATTCCACCATGATATGTCCTTAGATGGTGGAGCACCACCTCTCGACTCACCAAGTAGGTTTCTAGCTACCTTCTTGATACAACTAGCCATTTTGTTCCATGTTTTGTCTGGATCATCTTCTGACTGCCAATCCGCTTCTTGTACTACACGATCTATAAAAACCTTTTGGTTACCTTCTTTCAATCGCCACCATTTAATTTTAGGCTCTACCTTACGTCTAATCTTCCTAAGTTCTCTTCTAAATCGAAAATTTAGAACTAAAAGCCTATGTTGAGTGGTTACACTCTCACCTGGCACTACCTTACAGTCGATACAACAACCTCTATCTATTCTTCTCGTCAGAAAAAAGTCTATTTGACTAGCACTTGATCCGCTCCTAAAAGTGATAAGGTGGGACTCTCTTTTCCTAAACCAGGTGTTTGCTAAGATCAAGTCATAAGATAAAGCAAAATCTAGAATCGAGTCACCTGCTTCATTCCTTTGTCCGAAACCGAAACCTCCATGGATAGTATCAAACCCACTACGACTAGTATCTACATGTCCATTAAG
Source organism: Agapanthus africanus (assembly GCA_030015575.1). Classification (NCBI taxonomy): domain Eukaryota; kingdom Viridiplantae; phylum Streptophyta; class Magnoliopsida; order Asparagales; family Amaryllidaceae; genus Agapanthus; species Agapanthus africanus. The sequence goes on along the minus strand of JASDDO010000264.1, from coordinate 419,642 downwards.
ATCACCACCAATAAATAACTTCTCTCCACTAGGTATACTTTGCACCACCTCGTCTAAATCCTCCCAGAATAGACGCTTACTAGCGTCATCAAGATCTATCTGTGGTGCATAAGCACTAATAACATTAAGGATCTCTCCACCTAGAATAAGCTTAACCAGTAAAATTCTATCACCTTTTCTCTTAATCTCAACTACATCCTCAAGCAACCGTCTATCTATGATTATGCCTATCCCATTACGATTTTTATCTCTACCCGTATACCAAAGCTTATAACCCCAAGGCTCTATGACTCTACTCTTTTCACCTACCTACTTAGTTTCTTGCAAACACATAATACCAACTCTCCTCCTAATCATCACCTCCACTAATTCTATTAGTCTACCCGTAAGGGAACCTATGTTCCAGGAAGCTAGACGGATCCTATGAAACCCTTGCTTATTTGTCACTGCACCCGGGGTCCGATGTAGCGCGCCGTTTCTGGACGACGACCCTTGCTTATTTGTCACTACACCCGGGGTCCGATGTAGCGCGCCGTCTCTGGACGACGACCCTTGCTTATTTGTCACTACACCCGAGGTCCGATGTAGCGCGCCGTCTCTGGACGACGACCCTTGCTTATTTGTCACTACACCCGGGGTCCGATGTAGCGCGCCGCATCTGGACGACGACCTAGAAGCCCTTGCATACTTAACACTACACCCGGGATCCGATGTAGCGCGTCGCTGAGTAGGGGACGCCCCAACGATATTCTTATTATGGTTCATGTCATAGAATGTGACAAAGTTTTACGTTGGCTGTCACAAGCCTACCACAACCCTCACCCTTTCTCATCTGGACTTGGGACCGGCAACGGTGGGTTTGTTAAATAGCTGTAAGAAGGCATCAATTGTTGATAAAAGCATCAGGAGCATGTTTGGTACTCTGATGCTGGTACTAGCTGAATGATTTAAGACATGAATGCATATAACACATATCTTGTGGAAAGAAATTTAGCATAGAAGGCATTCAAGTGGAATTTTATCAATATGCAAGCAGTTATCAAAACAGGCTAGGAAGAGTAAGACATCTGCCCAAAAAACTGAGTAGTGCCATATGATGGGTACTCATCTTTAGCATGGATTACTATCCAAAACTGCCAATTCTTTTTTGGTTTTTTCTCTTAATCACGGACTTCATTCAACTGTGGAAGTATCAATTTACCTATATTCATTTTATGTCTCCTCTAAATCCTTTCTCTGCTTAAATATGGTTTCAGCAAAATTTGTTTTCTAGTAGTAGTAATATTATTGTTTTCTGGTAATATTATTCTTCGTGTAATTTAATTCTAATTACTTCTTTATGAATTCATTTGTGTTTAGGTCAATGGCAAGTTCACAAAGGAACAAGCTATCATTTATAATGTAAGTCATTTAGATCTTCCAAAACTAGATGTATATTGTAGCTGGTGACTGCTCTCATGTTAGTTTTTTGACTTACCATGGCATGCATAATTAAAAGCAACTATTTGATATCTTAAATTGCTGAATCAAATTCATTAACAATATTTTTCATCCTTAATTTTTTTTGCCTTTCTCATTTCGTGCATTCCTGTGCTATATGCAGGCTGTCCTTAAGGCCCACGATGCTGTTATTTCTTCAATGCACCCTGGAGTTAGTTGGATAGACATGCACAAGTAAACCATTACATTGTTTATTTGTTTCATTACAAGATTATGAGCTTATATGAGGTTATTTGAATGATTGACAAATGATCCCTAGTTATAATAGTTCAAGATTCTTAAATGGCCTTATGTGCTTGTTTATCATATCAACAATCATTTATTAATTATGAAACCGTGTTATTTATTGTAATCTATATGAATGCTGTTTTTTTGTTATAAAATTAGATTTTTACTTTTAAGCTTGCTGCACGGATCTTTTGTTACATCTATGCGTCGGTTTTGTCATATTCATATTGGATTATTTTAGATCCATTGAGGACACATTTGAAAACTCTTTTCGGCGCATCATAACAATCATGCACCAACATTAACAAAGTTTGTTGTATTCGTAGTTTTGATATTCTGAATGATAATCTTTTTGGTATTATGTTTATTTCTTAAGAATAATAAAGTAGTGTATCCTAGTAAAACATGTCGTAGAAATTTTGGAAAATTGCAAATCCAACATGTAATGTATCCGTATTCATATTTGCATCCGTGTCGCCTAGCTCTAACGTTTACTGGATTAGTTGAAATCCGAGGAGTCTCAACAGGTTGGATTGGTTGGGCGCAGGTTGGTTAAAAGATCTTCAAGATACTGGACCCAACTCATATTTTTAAATAATAGTTTCGTGTTGGGAACCCTAACTTGACCTGGTTATAAATGAGTGGATCCAACATGCATGGCCTAAACAATAATTATATGTTACAACACATCAGTTTAGGTTGTTCTGGCAGGTTATTTCCACTGACATGCATACGGTTGGCGTTTGATTTTATAAGAAAGAAATATCCGAGCCATTTAGACCTAATGTATGTAAACTGGCTCCCTTTGTTTTTTGACTGTAGCAGATTTGGTTGAGATATACGCCTTTGGTATTTCCTACACAGTTATCAAAGTACTGCATTCATTTTCATATTAAAGATGGTGTAAATGTAAACGGTATGGGTATATAGATAGGAATAAGTTTTACAGATAACTGATCTCTACAATGGAAGAAAGATGGAAAGATTACTTGCATATTATGTAATGCAAATCACACTAGAGAACTGAAGTAGAACAAAATGGCCAAATACACTATACAACATCAGGATTGCCGAAAGCTTAGGTTTGCAAGGTTAAAAATTATTTAAAGAAAATAAAAATTCGAAGAACTATAAACATTGCTGATATTCATATTGAACTATGAAAGTTTCTTGAGATAGTTACCATATAATGGTTTAAAATCTTGGGTAATTCAGGTCCAAGATGGCTGATCCTGAAAGTGACCGTCCAAGTTTTGATACCAAGATGGTTCTGAGATGGGTTTCTAAACTGATCAAGCAAGATAACTAGCATACCAAATTTAACCTATATCTATGTACATTGTAATTGATCTCATACTATGGGGCTGTTTGGTAGCTTGGAAATTTGGAAATGGAGATTCATGCAACATTTGTTGCAAAAAATCGTGAGTTGAGTTGGAAATGGAGATGCGAAAAGCATCAAATTCTTGCAACATTTGTTGCACTCATTCTGGTCGTAACAAGAGTTGCAACTTTGGGAATGGTGAGCATGTTAATTATTATGGGGTGCCACATAAGCTTTGTATATGCCACTTTGCAACAAATGTTGCATTTCCTTTACTTTTTTGTTCTACCGAACAAAAAAAGTGGTTTGGATTTGGAAATCCAATTACAAAACTTGAAGATAACCAAACAATGGATTTGTGCCATTTTTTTGCAACAAATGCCGCATACAACAACAAATGTTGCAATTCTTTTTTGTTGCTAACCAAACATGCCCTATAAGTAAATTATAGATTAGCTTAAACCTTTACCATACATATTTGGAAATAGCACGTAGGAAAATGATATGGGCAATGATGAAAGTTTTCTTTGTACGTTGTGCCTCTTCTCCAATAGCTTTATGTCCAATAATCGCTCCATCATACATATCCCTAACTATCATTTGTGCATATGGAACACTTTTTTGTTTTCTAAAACCCACATTAGCATCTGTAGCTTTTTTTACATGTCAACGAGTCATAAGTAGATACCTTTTCTCCCTATATCTCTAAATTGCCTTAAAACACAAGTAGTTTCCTTTGTCCCCCTTCCCCTCAATATACCACATTGATCTTTATAATTAAATTTTATATTACTTATTTTGCTCAATTACTCTCCAAAATTTCCCTGTGTGGTATATCACCTAAATACCACGGTATTTATTAAGTATTTCTCTCTTTAGGTTAGTTATGAGCGTACCTATGAAATATGTATGAGCTAAAGTTAACAAGCAGGATATCGGGAAAATAACTCTTACCGAAATTTTAAGAAGAGATGAACGAGTAGGTGGCCAACAAATTCCATGGACGACCTTTTTTTATGTTATTCAGGACCATTCTATCTATCTATCTATCTAGTGTATATAAAGCCATATGAGGGAATATTCCCTCTTAAAGCTTTTTTTTGTCCTCATGCATGGAAAAATTAGCTCAACCCCTTTAGTTTAAGGAAATTTGCATTTAGCCCCTTCTTGCAAGAAGTTTATCTTTCGCCCCTATAATTTAAGTTAATATGCATTTGGCCCATCTTAAGTTTATCCTCGGTCTTATGCAATATATTTTCGGATGAATTATCTTTATTTATTTCCATACGAGTTTTACTATTCAATCTAAATTGCAGCGTAACATCTATGGAAAGTATATTCTCCTTGGACACACGTGGATGGAAAATTAAATGAGCTCTCAGATATTTTTTGAAAATTGCAATTAGCCCATCCCTTATTACTTTGCAAACGTACATGCATTGAAAATTTGAGACGGCTTAAATGTATTTTGAAAAATTGCAATCAACACTTGCATTATAACTTTGTATACATTCAATCGGATATGGATCGGATGTAGACGTTACCATATTCGTATCATATGATTGTTAGCGGATGCAAATATGGATATTGATAGTTATAAGAAATGAAAATTCATATATTATAGATCGAGTACCAGTAAGATTATGAAATATATATTAAAATTTATATATATTTCTGAAATATATTAAAAGTAGCGAGTTGAATTATATAATATGAAAATTGGTAAGAGAAGAGTACATGATAATGAGAAGATAACCGTCGTCTGGAGTAGGATAGAGGTCGACAACAATCTGTCAGCAAGATTCCGGAGATTTTTTTTTTTCAAATTTCACATGCAATCGGTAATGATGGCAGGAATTTTCGAATGCAATTTGTAATCCGTTGAATACATGCAATATGTAGAAATGTGTAAATACATATTGTTTTGAGAAAATGAAGAAATTTTCTAAATTGTATCGAAAGAATTTAGATCAAGCTTGAACGATTTTCCTGCAATAAAATTTAGTCACAATTCGGTTATCTATGCGATAACATATTTTTTGGGCAACCCTGGGCCCCGTGCATGGCACAGGGGCAATTGCTAGTTATTCATTATAATTGTGACATCAATAGAGCTGCTTTTTATAGAATCAATTTGTTAAAGCAGTTAAAGTGAAGATGTGGATTATCATGCCGTTGTAGAATGCTCATGAAATTGAAGGGAAACTCTATAAGATATCTATGAAAGTTTAACAATGTATTAGGAGACAGAATGCTCGGCAATTAGAACATATTTAAAAAAAAATGAAGATAGCTGAATGAGAAATGTTGAGATGCATGAGGGGCAATACTCTTTAAGTGATATATAGTAAGAAATGGTATGATTTGCCTTTATTTTTTCAGTTGTACACCTGTATATGTAGAGTCTGCTCTTAATACGCCGGTATACATTAGTAGCCCTCTGTGTGCTACTGACTGCTCCTGTTCCTACTGTTTATTATATAATTGTTTATTGAGTGCGGATCCGTTAGGACGGGTTCATATTTTTCAAATTCAGAACGTTTTCGTGTGACGTCCTTCTAACGATCTGCCCCGTTCAAGTTTTTCTACACGTCTTAGATAGTGTATGGATGAAAAATCACGTTGATTGGAAGTGTTTTGCATGTGCAAAACCTAGTTTAAATTTTTTTAGAATTGCGTGGCTGAAATAAAACTGCACGGCTGAAAGTAAATCATCCTTTGGTTCTTCTACTTTTCGCAAGGAAGATCTATCATGTTGGTTTAATTTCGGAAGTTAAGTTTTCACCCAACCTTTTCTTTTTCTGATCACGTTTAGCCTTTTCAAGAATTTGCTTAGATTCTGTGTTGGTACAATCCTCGTTGGGATTTACATTTTTAATGTGTTAGTAAGTTGTCTTTTAATAACTTAACCAATCTCCCTTTAGATTCCATCGTCTTGTAATCTCTGTCGTGTGATCAACCAATCTATAATTGACAATAACTTAAGAGAAACTGATTGGAATCCTGACATATTTTAATGGTCATTAGCAATGGAATTCGCATAATGTATAATGCATTTATATAGTGATGACATATATACGGTAAGATAATCTGTCCTTTATCACTGTTGAATCCTCTTGTGTTTGCTATATATAAAACAGGAATCAGCATGTCACCTTCATTTACTTGATGTCTCCTTACAATGGTTACTATTTATTTTTCATATACGCTTTAACATAGTATCTATTTGTATTTACTGTCACAGACTAGCAGAGAAGACAATCCTTGAGTCATTAACAAATGAGGGAATTTTGCTTGGGTATGTGGCAACAATTAATTTTGTATCCTTATAGAAAGATACAATAGTTAAAACTGGCTTGGGATTTTCAACAGGAATATTGATGACATGATGGCTAGAAGACTAGGTGCTGCTTTTATGCCCCATGGTCTTGGCCACTTCCTTGGGCTTGACACGCATGATCCTGGTGGCTATGCTAAGGTCTTTGGGATTAAATAGATTTTCTTATTTAATACTTTTTAGTAATTAAGTCCTTGTGCTTTCTTTTTTCTTTGCAAGTACCAAAATTTCGATCTTACTTGTAGGGAATGGAGAGACCGAAGGAGCCGGGGGTGAAGGCTTTACGTACAGTAAGGGAATTGAAGGAGGGCATGGTAAGTAACTATATAACTCCTTTTCTGTTTGCTATTTATACAACCAGGCTAAACATGTTATCTTCGTTTCCTTGATGTCTCATTACAATGATTACTATTTATTCTTCATATACTCTTTAACATAGTGACAATTTGTATTTACTATTTACCTCGTATCATCAGTGGCTATCAAACTCTGGCCTATGTGTACAGTAATTTTACGATGAATGGCCTTGATTTCCAAAAGACGACAACAAAGTGAATAACCTGACACTAGAAAATCTGCGATGTATTTTATAGTGAAAGTGAGGATCAACTCTTGAAACCCAGATTTCCATTCGTATGCAGGATAATATGGGCATTTGAGGATTGCTTTCTGGGATCTTATATTTTCCCCCCGTGTTATTTGAGTTTCTTTTCTTTCAAATATGTGCATTACTAAGTATGCCCTTCATCAAACCTTGCATTGCTTTTAGAAAATCCATTTGGGTTAACTCCTTTTCTGTTTGCTATTTATACAACCAGGCTGAACATGTTATCGTTTCCTTGATGTCTCATTTCAATGATTACTATTTATTCTTCATGTACTCTTTAACATAGTGACAATTTGTATTTACTATTTACCTCCTTGTATCATCAGTGGCTATCAAACTCTGGCCCTTGTACAGTAATTTTACGATGAATGGCCTTGATTTCCATGACGATAGCAAAGTGAATAACCTGACGCTAGACAATCTGTGATGTATTTTATAGTGGAAGTGAGGATCAACTCTTGAAACCCAGATTTCCATTCGTATGCAGGATAATATGGGCATTTGAGGATTGCTTTCTGGGATCTTATATTTTCCCCGTGTAATTTGAGTTTCTTTTCTTTCAAATATATGCATTGCTAATTATGTCCTTCATCAAACCTTGCATCGCTTTTAGAAAATCTATTTGGGTTGGAAATATTAAATGCTGTCTAATTGTTGTTTTCTTTAAATAAACCAATCTTGTACTCCAAAATTTGTTTAGTTTGCAGTATAGTATTGTGTCATTAGTAACAAGAGCCAAGCAAAATGCTCAAGGTATCAACAGAATTTGAAGTGTGAAACTTAAAGATGGTTACCGTGAGCTTTTTGATAATCTCAAAAAATAGTGTTTGTCTAATGGGCTTTAAATGAAACGACTTTGATTTTTTTCCGGGTTTCTTGGTCACCAGAATGAATGGAAACATTTTAAGTATGTTTTCGTAATGTCTGTTGGGTTCTTGAATTTTTATTTGATAAGGTTTATAGTTATACAGACATACATGCACATGCTGAGCCCATCTTCTTGTTTGATATTCATTTTAGGTGATTACGGTGGAACCAGGGTGCTACTTCATTGATGCTTTGCTGATTCCTGCATTGGAAGATTCAATAACATCGAAGTTCTTTAATCGTGAAGAACTCGAAAAATACAAAAACTTTGGCGGAGTTAGAATCGAAAGTGACGTGGTAGGCTTTTTTCAGATCACTCTTTTCGTAAACTATTATTGGCCTGATTTGAAACAGTTATACTGAACCATCGAAAATTATCAAAATTTACACCAAAAAAATACTTTTGAATTTTATTGCAACTGTGTCAGTTACAAAAATAATAGGTTTGAAGTATGTTACTTACGAGCGGCTCTGAATAATAAGCTGTATTCGAGCTTATAACATGATTACATCCTGCAAGAAACACATCTGTTACATGACTAGTTAGAAGAACCTGCAATTCTGTTTCTTATTTTCAACTAAATAACAATTCCCAATAAATTCTTTGGGAGGAAAATCATGTTGATGGAAAATTGGACAGATTGTTTTAATGTCAGGCTTGTGAAAGAAGTGTAAGATGGGCTTGTGAAAGAAGAATAACCTAAAAAAATACTCAGTCTTATTTTCAACTCAATAACAATTTACAGTAAATTCTTTGTGACAAAATCATGTTGCTGGAAATTTGGACAGACGGATATGTGAAAGAAGTGTAACTTAGACAACTCAATGAAAATTCCATTTCTTATTGTCTACTCAATAATAATTCACGGTAAATTCTTTCTGGGAAAATCATGTTGATGGAAATTTGGACAGATTGTCCTAATGATCGGATTTTGAAAGAAGTGCAACTTAGACAATGATAGACATGTAGTATCCGTTGCGCTATAGACCAAGCAAGATGTGTACTGAAGATTAAGGATTGAATGGGAAAGAGGGAAATGACATTATGATGTGAAAAACCTGGTAATAAAGGTCCTGTAGCTTCAATCAGCATGCGTTTTTAGAAAATTGCATGATAGTTACATTGTTTGTTAAACCTTGATAGATCAGAAATGAGGAATATGGTCCTGCAAACATGTGCAGGAATTCCTGCGCATGCTCGCACAAAAGGGGGTGGGTCCCACTCACGTGCACAGGAAATTTTCCTGCCTACATTTGCAGGACCATTTTCACATCAGAAAAATATATTTAAAAACATAGTTAAGTTGTAAAATATTCTAATTGAGCTGCAATTTGGGTTTTATATAACACTAGAAAAGAAAAGTTGTTGGGGGTTAATTTAATTCGGTGGTTCTAATGTTACGCGTAGTTTGAGATGATATGGGGTTCAAAACAAAGTTTGCTTCTAAAATAGACCTACCTGGTATAAATTGGAGTTGTTACTTCATCTGTGAATAGAGCAGTCATGTGCTACTCTTTGTATATTATCAACTCTATGATATCCCTTGTTGTGTGCTTCATAGCCGAGCACAATTTTATCAGGAGATAGCATTGCAAATTATCATAAAATTAGTTGCTTGCATATGCCCATTTTATTGTTTCAGTGACCATCACAAGTTATGTTATTATGTAAGTGATGATCACTTGGTGCTAGGGTTGCATTCGGATCGGATATGAGCATTACTGTATCCATATTCACTTTCTGGTTACGGATACGAACATGGATATAGTTCGGTAAAAAATATTCATATCCATATTTGACAAAATCGTCTACGGATCGGTTATGAGACAAACGGATCGGCTATGAGATAACGGATACAGATATGAATCGGATATTGATAAATAAATATTTAAAATATAAAATAAGTGAATGTGAAGTGAAAATATGCATGTAACCGCAACATAGTACAAAAAATTTAAGTACAAATTAAATATGAGTGCTTAAAATATTTGAAAGGAATAAATATGCACGTAACGGAATATATTAAACAAATATATATATATATATATATATATATATATATATATATATGTATATTGTAAAATAAAATAATAAAATAATATTTTAAATGCATAATTTATAATACATATAAAATAAACAAACTAATATATTATTTAATTTTAATTTTACTATAAAAGTATTAATTAATTAAGGATAAAAACATTAAAAATTAAATTTAAAATGCTATAATCAACTTAATGTGTCTGATATCCGTATTCCAATTTGAATCCGTATCCGAATTCAGATATCCCGATATCCAAATCTGTATCCGAAAAATTTGAAAAGATCTGTATCCGTATCCGACCAGATCCGAAAATATGTATTTGTATCCGAACAGATCCAAAATTTCATATTTGTATCTGAAAATATCTGGATCCAAATCCGGATATCCGAATCCAAATGCAATCCTACTTGGTGCACATCTTGGAGTTAACATGGTGCACATACTTTAGATATTTGTGTGATCCTCCCGGTGTGTGTTGTACAACAAAACTAGATTGGAAATCAATAATTTCTTAGATATAATCTGTATTGCTCTGCACCTTCAATAACCAGCCTCGTGACCAACCAATCTTAAGGACAGTTGGATTCATGTATTCTAGCTTCAGATACTTAACACAGATGTACTCTTTATCCCCCCCTCTAAAAGTTATAGCGTTGGACCCGTGCCACCCTCCCCCCTCGTTAATAATCAAGTTGGTCTTCTCTCCCCTTTTGTTGATTGCAAGCCTTGAACTTGTGGCCTCCTTGTCACAATTCTCATCCCTAACCAACTTATTTCATCCCTTGGGGCTAACGCAGTTGTACTCTTGGATGACCACTTTGGGAAAATTTCATGACAGTTAAATTGTATAGCAAATAACCTTGTCAAGAAGACATTTAGTTTTCCACTGGTTTCATTGCATTCATAAGAAAGAAGTTTTGCTCGCACAAAGAAGTTATCGAAACAATTTACCAAGCTATGGCCTCTACCTTGATTGTTTGTGTGTGTGTGTGTGTGTTGGGAAAAATGAATGTGGCTGTGAACTTCACAGCCAAGGTTGGCTGAGTTCACTCACATCCTACTGTTTGGATGGGTCTTGCTTTTTAAGTTGGGGCGGGACCCAAGACAATAGAATGTGCGTGAAGTTCACAAACTTGGTTGTGAACTTCACAGCCACATTAACCTCATATTTATTTGTGCATATTCACAGGAAGCTTCTTCACACCTATATCATGATTCCTTAAATTGCAAATGTAAATATCTCATGGTAATACCGACCCTGTTAATTTTATTCTCTTATTAATCATGACGTTCAACGTGTATCAATGTGTGCCGCAAGGACTAGATTGCAGCATTTAGATACCACTGAGGGATCCTGCTACTCTCACTTTCAATTTCAGTACTCTGGTGTTTATTTTTCTGTTGTTGCCAAATCCGTACTCTGGTGGTTTTTTATTTTTCATTTTAGCCAAATTCGGTACTCTAGTGGGTTTTTGTCTTTCTTTTAGCCAAATTCGGTACTCTGGTGATGATAACCTTTGTGGAAGTAATGATTTTGAACCAGTGTCTTATTAATGAGTTAAAAAACACAACCGACTACGTTCATTATCTTGCTAGCCAAGTTCTGCAGTATAGTAAGATGAACTACTTTGTTAAAATTTTCAGAAATTTGGGACAATTTTCATTTAATTATCTGATTATTCTTCTCTTTCGCAGTATGTCACATCAGATGGCTGCAGAAATCTCACAAACTGCCCCCGAACAACTACAGAAATTGAAACAGTGATGGCAGGTGCTTCATGGCCACCGATGTCTTGATTCTTTCTATATCAACACTTGAAGTCGGAACATTGTAAACTAATACATTGCAGAGACCTTTGCTCTTTGCAGTAGTTCTATATTAATAAATATATACTGTTTTGGTTTCTGAAAAGCCCTAGTGTATCTTTTGTATATGCCTTATGTATATGTCATTCATTTTATCGAACGCAGATTAGCATAGGTCTCTCCTTGTGCAATATTTAATTGTTATTAGCAATAAGAGATTGGTCCACAGGAGATAGGTTAATGTGTTGGCATTTTTTAAGTTGTGTTTATGCCAATAAACTTTCCATTCATCCAATTTTCGTGATAAAAGAACATGAAACATCCCAGTGTATGCTCATTTGTTATATGCATATTTGTTGAAGAGACTGAGACCTTGATTCCTCATTTAGTTTACTTCATCTGTGTATAAAGCGGGCCTTGACGTGACCTTAGTTGCAATTTGAGTGATCTGATGGCAACATTTGGAGGAAAAATTAATTATAATGGAAGTTTAATAGGGTTTACTGAAATTGTTACTTAGAAGTTAGTTTGTTAAAAGTGAAAAAGATGTTAGTGCCAAAGATATATAAAATGTTTTGAATTTGTATAACTTTGGAAATTCAGGACGTTACAGGATGTAAAGGAATTTTGCCTCGTTACAAAGTATTGAGTATGGTCATATTTTATAAGCAGAAAAATGGCTTGGGTTTATGTTATATGCAATCATTAGTTTCTCCAAAAAAAAAAAGGATTCAGATTTATTCTTAAGTGGATATTTAATTTTTTTAGTCGAAGGAAGTGGATATTTAAATTGATCATATCTACCTTTTTAACTCAAAATGGAAGAAGTGATTTTGACTTTAATCAGAAACTTCGAATTCTTGCTGTCTAGAAACAGAAAACAAGAAGCTGAGAAAGACACTTACCGGACCTGAACTACTTTTGATTTTAGTTACTAAATAATATTCTATTATGGACTCAGGGAAGAATACACGTCCAATTAGAAAAAAAAATTTGATTACACAATTGCTCTGTCTGTTATTTATTAGCACAATTACTCTCTATGTTCATTGAACAAAACTTTCAATAACACTCAAGTTCAACTATAAAATAGTTCAACTATTGTCTACTTGAGCTCTAAATTTTGTTTACATCGTTTACTTGTTTAGACTAATATTTGAATGTTTTTTAGAAGGCTTTTGATCTAGAAACAGAGGAGATGTCTGCTGATATAATCTTATGATATAAAAGGCATACTATTTTTTTTCTAATTTTTTGCAACTAAACATAAATAAACAATAAAAATCAGTATTACAGTTCCAAAACAAACAAAACGTGTAACAAATTTGTAATTATTCACTAGCCAATCCCCCTATTCCATATTTTATTATCCATTCTTATCCTATTTAGATCTAGTTTGGAGACATGATTCCGATTTTGAAACCATTGTATAACGAGGTTAGAACTTTGGAAATTGTGACTGGGACATAAAACCAGCGTTTTCTAAACCATGGTTTCATAAAAATTTGATAGCTTGATTCATTTTTTTCAAAACTCTATAAAATTATTAAAGTTTCATATAATTTCAAACCGTTGCCATTTTTAAGCAAAACCTCGGTTTCAACAAAAAAAAATATACCGGCTGCAAATAACCCTAGTATTTATGAAACCCCAATTATACAAAACAATACATACGGTTTCGATCTAACTTAAACGATTTGTTAGACCGGTTGCCAAACTAGGTTAAGCTGCCCCTTTCTCCAGGACCAGGAGTCCGAGTAGAAAAACCAATAAACCCCTCTCTCGAAAACCCTAAAATTTCTCGTCTCTCTTCGATGATGGGTCGTCGAAAGAGCAGCAGCAAAACGAAGCCCCTTTCCCCATTCGACGCCAACGCAAACTCCGAGGACGCCGCCGCTACTTCAATGAGCGTCGTCGCCGACGAACGAGAAGATGAATCAATGGAGGTCGAAGGAACCGACAGCTCCAACCTCGTCGAGGACTCCAACAACGAAGTCCAAACCCTAATCGGCACCGATAAGACCAGCGCCGATTACTACTTCGATTCCTACTCCCATTTTGGTATGCCTATCGATTTGCTCTCATTTTGTTTTAGTGGAAGTAGAAAACTTGAATAAAGTTTCGATTTTTATTTGGTTTGGCTCGTGCTTGCTTGTTCACCAAAGCATTTACGCATCATAATGTATTATGACTTGATATCGACTTGAGCCAATGTGGGGCGTCTTACTTGGATATTTTAAATTTTGGATTGGTCATGAGAGTTTCCTTTGTAATAAAATTTGCTGATTTATTAACTGTGATATGATCAAAGCTGAAATCTTGCTGATAGTTTCTTTCGTTTTGCACTCTATATAAGATTCGTCAGCATACAATGGTTTTCGTTATGCATTGTATAAAGATTTTTATTTGATATCTGTTTTGTGGGAGTCTTAGGGCCGAGTGTTTTAATTCCAAGTGAATTTCAAGCAAGTTTTTTTAGTTATATCTTTTATTCTTGGATATGTTTCTTAGGATCGGTGTAGGACACTCCAAGGAACATGTGGCATAAATCTCCCCTAATGCAAAAATCTCCATTTTTGTTTCCTGTGTAGTTTCCTATCTCAAGCTTGACAGATTATGGGTTTGTATTTTACTACCGAAGATGAATTATCTGAAGAAGTTTCTTCAGAAATTTAGTTTATTTTTAACTGAATGTGCTCTGCACAAGATTTCGGGGTGTGATATTGGGGGAAAACCCCATAATAAGGGACAAAATTCAGTATCACAGTTCCCAAAGAAAATGCCATCGAAACCTAATTATTCACCTGCCAATTGCGGATTCTTAGCATTCATATTTAAACCTACCATTCTTTGCGTTACTGAAAACTACCACTTTATATGTTTCTTTCTAGCATGGCTTGCTCTCTTCAGACCTCAGCTTGAAATCTTCAGGGTATGTGTTTTGTGATTTGTGATAGATTATTGGAAGAAGTTTTTTGAGAAATTTATCTTTATAAGATTATTTTTATAATGTAATGGTTTCTTACAGTTTTTTTTTTTGTTGATCTTTTATTTATTTATTGTGTGTGTGTGTGCTTTTTTGGGGGGGGGGATGATGGCCAATGTTGCCAAAAGTTTGGTTTTTTAGTGAGTTGTATGTACCGTTATATAATATTCTCTGATTATCGATAGAATTTTGTTAAATGTCAATGCAAATTCTTTTTAGTGCTTTAAACTCTCCTTTTGAGTTTGTAAAAAGCTGTTTTAGTTGGTGTTTTCATTTTGATGTAGATTTTCTTTTTTTTTTATTGGTATTAGATTGCCTTATAATATTTTATTTCATTTTTTTGATTGAACCTATACTATTCTATGCTTATTTTTCTCTCCTTTTTCCTCTTAATTTGCAGGCATACACGAAGTAAGTGCTTGAGATTCAGATGCTGTTATGGTTGTTATAGATGATGAATAATGGATACTTTGGCAACTTTTGATGGTCTTCATGTAGCAGAATTCATTTGCTTCTGTTGATGTCTAGATGCTTGGCAAATCATATAATTCATGACTCATTTTTCTTGTTTTGATCAGTATTATTTTCATGAGTTTAGTTTAAGTGCATTAAAAAATTTCATATGAAGTGAACTGATTGCCTCTTTAGTCTTTCAAAACCCCCCACATCCTTCTCTTTTTCTCTCTAACAATTACAACCACACCTACATGGTTACATTTTCTTAATTTTTCATATGAAGTAGGATTTTTAGGTGAAAGGAATGAATTTGGGTCTATAGAGTTATACATAAAAGATCACAACATCCTTGTGATCATAAGCCAAAATACTGCAAAAGAAAAGATCTGCGTCTTCCATAGGTCAGGCTGCATCGCCCCCTCAAATGCCTGCTGCATCCTCGTCCTCCTCATCACCTTCATCATCGTCATTCTTGGACCCATCACCATCATCAATCCAAAGCTCAGGCAGGATTTTTCTCATCTTGGCTCTTGCAACATCTGAAAGTATGCATATCCAATTATTAACGATTCTATAAATTTACGAGATAAGAGCATGAATCCATATACCCACGTAATCCCCATGACATTGATATCCCAGTCTCTATGAGCTATAGGATTGATCGTCTTGCACCAATTTTCCCATAGTCCATTAATAGAAGTCGGTTGCGTCACGCAACCACCCTTACCACAGAAGGATTCCCACACTTTAGATGTTATTGAACATTCAAAAAACGAGTGGTTCACTGTTTTATCCTCTTTGGTACACAAGACACAATTCTTTTACTGTTTCTTGGTGAAGTGTTATTTTCCAAAACTTTTGAATCATCTGAAGCCTTACTATTCTTTAGCTCGATTATGTCACCAGTCAAGAACTAAAA
This sequence comes from Agapanthus africanus, assembly GCA_030015575.1. Classification (NCBI taxonomy): domain Eukaryota; kingdom Viridiplantae; phylum Streptophyta; class Magnoliopsida; order Asparagales; family Amaryllidaceae; genus Agapanthus; species Agapanthus africanus. The sequence goes on along the minus strand of JASDDO010000264.1, from coordinate 403,567 downwards.
GAGCCTTTTATTATAACCCAATGTCTCACCCCTCTTTTGTTTTTGTAACAAGCTCAGGATATATCCTTATTTTTTGGTCATATCATGAGTCTGTTATGGTTATGGCCATATCTAGTCTGAAATGACTTGAAATAGGTTAGCTGCAGTTGCTTAGATTTCCTTTACATGCCTTTTTCTGAGTGATTCCTTTACATGCTTTCGGTTTTAGCATATGTGCTACTACTATCTAATGGTGGCTAATTAAGGGTAAAACTAAAGAATTTAAATTATACTGTCATAAACATAATATCATGATTATGATCTATCGTCCTTGTCCTTGTATATTTTCTGGATATCTTCATGTTCACCATTTTCATGCTGCCTTCTTTTGTTGGTAAGCTTTGGAATCTTATGCGCTGTATATTCCATTTCTCTTTATAATTCTGAGAAATTGGTATACTATTCCCCTTCCCGTAAGGTCCTAAACAAATGCCACATTGCTTTCGCAAAAGACTACTTTGTAGCATTTCGATTTCTGCAGTAGTTGCTTACAAAACCACAGCTGCATAATTCTTTGATAATATAAATATAAAGGTTAATTAACGGTAATAGTTTTAACCCCTTTATTTTATCATGACAATGTAAAGCAACACATACATTACTTTCACCATCTTGTTCTGCAGGAAATGTTGAAAGACATTGTCAGGACGAAGACATATCAAAATGTTATTTATCAGAACTCCTTCCTCTTAAAGAACAAAATAGTACTTGATGTTGGTGCTGGTACAGGAATTCTGTCACTGTTCTGTGCAAAAGCAGGAGCGAAACATGTCTATGCTGTGAGTTGAGCTGCTCTTTAAATCGTGAAAATTGATTTCACTTAAAATTTGTATGCTGCTCCTTTTATTGGTGCTTGTTGTTGACTTTGTATAATGAAGCAACTTACTAGAATTATGATGTTTTACAAATTAACATGCTGAGGATGCTAGTCTCAAAGTACTATGGAAACAAGAAATAGATCCTTTGTTATATGTTACTGAACTATAAGCTCACCACATGTTTCTATTGCAGGTCGATAGTTTTATCCATCTGTGTTTGTCAGCACATGTAATGTCATCATGCAGATCAGTCCTATATGTTTAGAAAATTTATATTGTTTAGTAGCTTATGTGTAGTATAATCAAAAGTTAATTATATGGAGATAAGGATGTAAGCTGCAGTCATACTGCCCCAAGCCACAATATTTTGATCTTTAAATAATAAGTTTCCTCTTGAATCTAACCATTCAAGCAAACAACAACAACAATTGAGCCTTTTATCCCAAGCATATGGGGTAGGCTACATGAACCAACATGAGAATCATGCCGGGTCCAGCACATGAATCCTCAGCCTCCACTCACTCCTATCGAACAATATACTTTTATTGAGTCCTTTGGCAACCATATCGTTTCGTATCACCTCCATCCATATTTTCTTCGGTCTCCCTTTTGCCCTTTTGCCATTGCCCATATCGAGAGTATCTATTCGTCGGACCGGTGCTTCCATAGGTCTGCGTCGCACATGACCAAACCATCTTAGCTGGTTTTCCCGCATCTTCTCCTCCACAGGTGCGACACCAACTTTTGTACGAATATCCTCATTTCGCACCTTATCTTTTCTAGTGTTACCGCACATCCAACGAAGCATGCGCATCTCCACTACGTGCATCTTCTGTGTATGATGCTTCTTAGAAGCCCAGCATTCTGTACCATATAATAAGGCATGCCGAATAGCGCTCCGATAAAACTTCCCTTTCAATTTTAACGGAAAGTTACGATCACACAAAATCCCTGTTGCACTCCTCCATTTCAACCAACCAGCTTGGATCCTTTGATTAACATCACTATCGATCTCCCCATTCTTTTGGATGATGGAACCTAGATATCTAAACTGATCGCTCGGTGATATCTCTTGCCCTTCCAATGTTATACCAATATGGTTTTGACTTCTCTTGTTACTAAATTTGCAATGCATATATGCTGTCTTGGACCTGCTCAATCTGAATCCCCGAGATTCCAATGTTTGCCTCCATAATTCCAATTTGGCATTAACCACTACTTTCGTCTCATTTACTAGAACAATATCGGGGATAAGCTATATATCTAACCATTCAAGCGTGATAACAAAATGAGCTTTACCCCATACATTCGGGATAAGCTATATGAATCCTTTTCTTTCATTTGTCTCAGTCAATTGTCTCCCCCTTATTTAATCAACAACCCTTGTACCTTTTTAATAGCCTCCATGTGCAGTTAAGCTGAGACGCCGCCTCAAACTCTTGCTGCTTTAAATACTGTCTAGCAAGCATTATTCAAGAGTATGATACAATCACTTTTGCTGCCATGTATATCCAAAATCCAAATCATATAACGCGGGACAAAATGCTGAAGTTGGTTACGGACTATGAAGCATAGATACTAACACAAATAGAGGACATGAAAAATCTGTAAAAAGTAGGACAAATGGATAATTATAATTCTAACATATATATGAAGTTATATATGCAATAAAATGTGATAAAGATTCAATAACAGACAAGTAGTAATATAATTTTGAAAGCACATTAAAATTATCTCAAGGCATTAAGTTTCCTTCACATCCGTATTCATACACAAGACCGCACTCTAAGAGTTTGACATGCTATGTTGCATGTCATGATGTTTTCACATGAATTTTAATCATTTATTACTATTATTTTTTATTTGTTTTTGTTAAAACTTATTTATGATAATGTAAAAGATATAATGCGTGGATCCTTTTTCTTATTTCTTTGTTTCTTTTGTGTTACATCTGGTCAATAAAACAATATCATTCAACTCTCTCAAAATGATAGCAAATACAACATATATTCTAAGATTGGCAACCATCATTCAGATCGTCAACTATGGGATAGCACAAAATGGCAACAAATATGTTTGATATTATTTTCTAATATGCATTTGCTTATTTAGAATGATATTATCTTAATTAGAATTTTCTTGTAAGCCCTAATTCAGTATATAAATAGGGCATAAATCTATTCAATAAAGTATCGAATTCTCCGTTTTTACAACATCAATATTCTCCAGTGCCATTGTATTTAGGTTTAAAAATGACGTTACAACAACAAACAAATTTAGACATGCATGTATTTGTGCATATGATGAATATTATTGAATTAGGTATGCACTAACCCCTGGCGACTTGATGTAAACAACATGTATCACATGCACAGTTGCATAGATGAATAGATGATGCATTAGATGTTTGGGTAGAGTTAGGTTTGAATTGGATCCATACCGATCCGATATCTATGGTCTTAAAACTGGATGCTTATATTGAATTTGAGTAAAAGACAGGGTAACATGCGTGCTCTCTCGAACTAAGTTTGCATATCCTAGAAAACCATATGTATCAACCTCCATCCCAAACTGTTGATTGTGTGTATGACTAAGTATGCTCCTTTTAAATGAGTGCTATACAACAATCCAAGAACATAACAATCAAATGTTAGGATCGAACTTAAAATGAAGAGATTATTCCCTTCCTATGGCTAGGCATTGTGAAACTTTGAAAGATTATAAAGGACACAATGAGAGCGATTTTCACAATTTCTCAAAATAGGGTTATGAAATTTTACATCTTCAGCGAAGATTTCAAACAACGAACCAAATTCATGATCATTGTTTGCTAGGAAATTCATCAATATTTAAGATTATGAAAAAGATAGTGAAGTCCTTTTTGTTGGATGATCTTCGATACACGAGAAAATTCAAATCATGGGTTACTAAAACAAAGAGATTGGATAAGATGATAATCATTAGCTTGAACCAAAAGCAGCTAAAGGTTAAAAATTCTATTCATAGTTGTGGTATGATACACAAAGATAAATTAATTTTTCCAAAAAGTTTAGAAAGCAAACCAACAATTGTTAAGGTAATTTGGTAATGGAATGTATAAATGGGTAAAGGAATAAATAAAGGTCAAACCAAAGATGGAACACACACACATGTATAATGGGGTAAAGAGGCTATAGGAGGGAATTTCCTCCTATGGCGTCGAAAAAACACTCTCTTCACCATTTTTTCCGACGATCGGCGTCCATCTTCATCTTTATCATCTAAGATGTGGATATACCAATTTTCATGTGATTTTACCGCTTTTTTATCGTTGAATAAGTGAGTGCAAAATTAACAGTTTACCGACAATAGAACTTTTTACATTTCTAAATCAACGGTGAAAAGGCTGTAGAATTACATGAAATTAGGTGTACACACATCTTAGATGATAAAGATGAAGATGATAGGTGCCGATCGTTGAGTAGAATGATGGAGGCTGTATATATATATATATATATATATATATATATATATATATATATATATAGAGAGAGAGAGAGAGAGAGAGAGAGAGGCCCTAGGAGGCTAGTCGTCGTTGAAATCTACGTCCTCCATTTTATTCGACGATCGGCACCGTCCATTTTGATCTTCTTCGTCTAAGATGCCGATACACCAAATTTCATTTAATTTTAATACTTTTTCACCGTTGATTTAGTGGGTGCAAAATTAACGGTTTACCGACAATAGAACTTTTTACATTGCTAAATCAACGGTGAAAAAGTGTTAAAATCACATGAAATTTGGTGTATCGACATATTAGACGATGAAGATCAAGATGGGCGGTGCCGATCGTCGAATAAAATGGTGGAGGATGTAGATTTCGATGCCACCTAACGAAAAAAGCCTCCTACGGCCTCTTTCCTCAATTATTCTCAAATATATATATAGCGATGCCATAAATTTTATCCAAGTATAATGAACTTGTCATGGAAGAAGAATGCCAATACGATCTCAATTCATTTTTAGTAGACTCATGAATTACAAGGGTGATAAACTGATGCCTTAGTGGTTGCATACTAAAAATGTTGTTCAAGTTGAAATCACCCTCAACTTTAAATGTGTGAAATTAAGCTTAAATAGATAAAGACACTCCACATTTTATCTTGGAAGAAGTTTTTATTTGAGGTGAGGTGTTGCCTGAGGGGCGAGGTACATCTGACAATGGTGGATTTCCTTGCCTCCTATTGAGACTCCTCCATTCTATGAGGTGATGCATGTCATGTCGCTTTAGGCACAGGCACATTGAGTCGGCCGTCAGTGAAGGTCCAAGCATTTTCATTGTTTAACCTTTGCAGTCATGCTTGAACTTAAGCCGACCCATTTTAACAAAAAATTCCAACTCTCAAGTGTTTAGACAAATCACTAAGGTTTTCTATCTAATTTTTGCTGCCTCTCTCTTTTGCCTCTTCGCTTCTCTCCTCCCTCCTCTTGCCTCCTGCTGCCAACGCCATACGAGAAGCTTCCCCCTGCTACAAATGGAGTAACATCTTATACCTCAGATCTGAAGTATATTTTCTATTCTATTTTTTTCCTTTTTTTTTCCTCTTTCTTTTTCTTGTAAGGACATTGATGTTTGAACTTTGAACCATCGAATTTCATGTTTGTTTGATAAGTAATTGAAAAATGATATAGCTTATTGATATCAAATTTTCATATGAAAAATTGTTATGTTAGTATTTACATTCCATTATATACTACAGAAGCTTAAAATCAGTTTTTATTTTCAGTTTTCATAATATATTTCGGTATCTCGATTTTTTTTAAATTTTAGAAGATTGATCACTTTGTAAATTATTTTAAGTTTGAAGATTAATAGCCTATTCAATTTTAGTTTCTGTGCAAAGATTTATTATTTTAGTTTTTTTAATCATCATTGCTTTATTTCCCAATATTTGTAATATGTCCTTGTTTGTTATTATCTTTGCTTTTGTAGTTTCATTATATAAAATTTCATAAGCATCATTAGAAAATGCGTTGTTTTGAAATCTGCTAAATATTTTTCTGCGCCTTACTTTGACATGATCACATCGGTTTGCGCCTTGTGCCTGGGGCTCTATAGGCAGTTAGGCACCATGTTCCTTGCCTTGCGCTTCGCCGCACCTTGACATCATTGTGTGAAAATATCTAGGGATTTTTCTCTTTGGTATAGAAGGTCGTTTATCAGCTAATGCAGATATCCACAATATGGATGGGTTCATTCATAGGGAATTATGTAAAAAGATGATAGTCAATTCTCAAAACGGTATGTAGATAATAATTTGTTTTCTGTTCGAGGGGTGGATTTTCTTGAAAATTCTTATTCTTGTCTTGTTTACTTGTAACTGTAACTTTTCTCATTTCATAATATTTATGAAATATTTAATTAGGCTACGGCCTTATGCACCCTATCATTTTTCTCGAAAAAGATAGTTGATTCTTAATAAATGCAAACTTATAAATTCTAGCAAATGACAGGCAATGATCCACTTGCAGTCAAATGCTAAAGTTGTTGCCTTAGCAGCGCACACATATATGCGGTAGAAAACCAACCTGTTCAAGAAATATCTTCTCCTGATACGCTATGCCTGAAAACAGGTCAAATTAAAGTAATTTACCATACTAACTGCAATCGTAATTGAGGAATCCGGCTTTAATTAATTGACTCTTCCCTTTGACTTTGATCTATACTTCCACAAAGAAAGCTTAATATTAATTCCGCTTAAAACCCCAGCTATTTTACAGCTGCTGAATCCCAGGACGAGTGAAAGCAGCTATCTAGCAAAGGAATGCCATCTTTAATTCTGCTACCTACAAAATTTTCTCATTCTTCTTTCGGTCAAATATATGCAGTAACATTTCAGTAATAACCACACTTTTGTGAATGGGCACTACCCTTTACCCTTAGTGCTGCATGCTACACCTAGCATTTCCATGTATTACTCTTTTGTAAGGAGAAGTAGTACTAGGGGAAAATTATATCTATTGTTGTTGTTCCTCGTTCAAATTTATTGACATTTTACGGTAGGACAAAGGGTCAGATTTCTGTTTATATCTTTTCTCATTGTCATTATTTGACAAATCTCATGTTCAAGTTTCTTTTTTGAACGAGGATAATTCTGATACTACGACTGCACTTTCTCCGCTTTCTTCGAGAATATATACTTTATATTAAGAACTATATACTATGCCTATCTTCTTGATAGTCTGCCAACTTGATCTGTAGCGTTGGGGTCCCTTTAGTTCCATTTTATCGGTCTAACCACTTAAAATCTATTGGATCTGCAGATCGAATGCTCCCAAATGGCAGACATGGCAAAGGAGATTGTTCAAGCAAATGGATTTTCTAATGGTAAACTCCATATTTGATACTATGGAACATTAAACTTTAATTCATTACTGCCCTCTGCACTTTACTCCATCCCTCTTTTTGTTTTTCTCAGTCATAACAATCTTGAAGGGAAAGGTAGAAGAAATTGAGCTTCCTGTACCCCATGTAGACATCATCATTTCTGAGTGGATGGGCTATTTTCTGCTGTATGAAAATATGCTCAACACAGTTCTATATGCACGTGATAAATGGCTAGTAAGTAACCTATTAGTTTCTTCTCTCATGTCCATTTTTCTTGTGTGCCGACTTGTTGCTCTATATCCTTATGAATGTATTGGCTTGTCACCCAAACTGTACCTCTGGATATGAAAGTTGTGCATTTTGCCACCTTGAGCATGAAATGCTCTTCTAGCATCAAGAACATGGGAGCCATGACTCCTGTGCCAGTTAAATCAACTTTTAACTCAACTCGTCTAGCATCAAGCACATTAACCACATGGGAGCCCTGAATCCTGTAGTTGTTTTTCTGAATCGAATTATTACAGCCTCCCAGTTCAATCCTTGAGGAAAAGAAGTTCCAATAGACAAGAAATATACAAGTGGCCCCTTCTTCCTCCGTAATACCCAAAAAGTGTACTGTATGAGTCTATGCGACAAAGGATATTGGAAAATCATAAAAGGCGATTACCGGATCCTGCTGCTGTACACTTTTTTGAACACACATCTAGAAGTAAACATGCTATTCCTAATGCTTATCAAAGGTGATTACTTTGGGAATAAGGATGCAGCTTGCTCTCTTACCATTTAAGTTGAGATCTTCACCATAGTACAGAGAGACTTGAAAATGTTTCATGCTCTTGATATTTGTTGAGTCATCCTGTTCCGAAAGTATTGTAGGCTTAAAGCATGCAGCTCATGTTAAAGGATCATTCAGCCTTTCCTATCGAAGACTTATTGCCTACTTTTATGATAAATTTAATTTATATTGACTGTCATTGTTGGATCCTTGCAACTCTGAAGTTATTCTTTTAATTATGTATTCGTAGTTTTTAGATTTTGTTATTTATATCAGCCTCAAAATTTACCTATTACCCATAAACTTCATATTTTCTTGTCCCCCCCATATACCCACCCCCAAACAAAACACATACACACAAAACACACAACCTATTTAATATTCAGCATCCTCCCTTCGGCCCTGCAAACCAAGAACATTTGAGAATATTCTATAATAGTTGTAGCCATTAAAAGTTGGATAAAATAATGTTAAATGATCATTTTCCCTTTCTACTGATCAAAATGCAACAATTTATAACTTTCTCTACCGGAAGAAATATAGGAGTCTGACACCTACGACTTGGTTTTCCTAAGAAATTATAGATTTAATCAATTAAACTAGCCATGATTAGTTTAGTTACGGCATCAAATTAAATTGATAACATGTGACCAGTAACATGCGGTTATTTGAATAATGGTTAGTATTTGAATCTGGTATATAGAAATATTAACTTTTTTCCGGTGCTATGGAAATAGTTAAGCTCTGATAGTGCTTTTCTTTAAAGAAAAAATTCTCTTGACTTTTATATGTTGAGCTGCAAGCAAGTTGCAATGTAGAATGCACTGTCTCATGATCTGTTATCCAGTAAAATAATTTAGATAAGAAGTTCCTAATTCATACCGTGGATAATTATCATAAGAATTATTCTGGAGAAAGCTGATGTTTTACGACTAACCGGGATATCAATTTTGGGCTGAATTAAAAGCACACACTCGTCTCATGGCAACAATATATGTCATTTTTTTAATAACAAAACAATAATTGTCAGTTGAATCAGACATTTAGCATGATCAACAAGTAAAAATATGCCTTCTTTAATGATGTAAAATAATACATATTGATTTACATAATCAAGATCTATATATTGAAAATCAAAATTGCATTAGCTTGATATATTTGTCATGATATAGAAATTAGAAATGACTGAATGAGGTTTTGTTTTTAGTATGTTTGCATCAAACTGCTACTGCATAACTCTTTGTGTGTATCAATGCTAGTATGCATTAATCTTCATTCTTGCATGCAGTAGCGGACCCAAGAATTTGGACAAGCGGAGGCGCGAAAATATTCCGACATCCACTGAAAAATTTAATTAGCTAATATCTAAAAACAATTTTACAGAGTTGAGACGAATCAACAAATTTTGAAACTAATTTGATCATATATTAATATAATATTGTTTACAATAACTTTTTTCTTCTTTTCATATCTTGAAAATGGTTCATGATAACTTCATTATCGATTGTGTTGAATATCTCACTTTCGATGTACGTCGCCAAACAACCATTCATCCAATCATCTTCCATTCGGTTTCTTAGCGAACTTTTGACAATCTTCATTGCGGAAAAAGCTCTGTCCACTGTAGCAGTTGCAACTGGCAAAATTAATGTTAGCTTTACCAACAAAAAGAGATATATGATATGTTTCTTCGTATGAACCATTTTTTGAGCAAGCTCGCTGATTCCTTTCAACTCGGAAAAATCATCATTAGCTCTTACATCCCAAAGGTAGTTTTCAAGTTGGCTATCAAGTACCATGAGGCTTGTAGGAGAATATTCGAAAGAATAAAATTGAGCAAATTGGATTAGCTTGGTCTTATCAAATGCAGAACCAGTTGGATCAAGACATGCCATACATAGAAGCAACTCTGTGTTAACTTCATTAAATTTGTTATTTAACTCTTGAAGTTGAGTATCAATCACAGTATAAAATAGTTCACTTGAAAATGGTAAAGATTGGTGTTTTCTTGAGCTCGCCGATGTGATCATCCTCGAATAACAAACTTATCTTCCATTTTCGGGATATCGATGTCATGCTTATTACAAAAAGAACATACTTCGACGAACAATTACTCCAACCATCATTTCTCATTTTTTGTAGCCTTTGCTTGGATATTTTGACAAGCGTCATCACATTTACAAGATCTTGATCTTTTCTTTGTAAGCATTGTGACAACTCATTTGTAATCCCTATGATAGTTTTCATTAAATGCAACAAAAATGCAAATTCAAATTCAAAACATTGCATCACGTCCAAAAGATCGGCCGCTTGCCCCTTTTGATCGGAAGTTGCACCTTTCTCATTAACAAGCTCAACCACATCCATCACTGAGGAGAATATGGAAACCAAGCTAAGAATTGAACCATAATGAGAACCCCTACGCATCTCTTCCGCCCTTTTCAAAGTTGATTCTTGATTCAAGCCTCGGCCGGTAACGAGTTCACCGTTGCAAATCCCTTCAACTATTTTTTCATATTGTTTATCTCGAAATATATCTTTGTGCTTGCACGACCCTCCAACAATATTTATTAATATTGTGATGCGGTTGAATAATGAAGCAATTTTATTATGATTTCTAGCAACCGTTATAAGTGCTAACTGTAATTGATGAGTATAACAATGAACATTAATAAGATGGATTTTGTACTAAAATCAAACTTTTGAGACAATTAAACTCGTTTCATATTATTTGCACCGTCATAACTTTGCCCACACAAACTTGACAAGCTCAAACCATGTGCGTTAAAAAAGAATCAATAGCCGCATTCAACGATAAAGAAGTGGTATTACTCACATGCACAATATCAAGAAACCGCTCAATAGTGTACCCTTTTTTGTCCACATAGCGTAAAACGATAGCCATTTGTTCTTTGGCCGATACACTACTAATATAGAAAATAATTCATTCGTAACTTCCGCAATGATAACTTCCGTGGTCAAAGAAGCTGCCGCATTAGCAACGTCCTTTTGGATTTTAGGCGATACTAGTTTATGGTTAACCGAAGCATTTTTTTAACACAACTTGGTTGATATCATCATTCGTCTTGGCAAGAAATCTAGAAATTCAAGATTCATTATGACCACGGAATGCCAACCCTTGTCTTAGTAGAATCCTCACAACTATAACCGATGCATTTAAGCGAATGCGATACTCACATTTCGCTTTATCGAATATGTTTGAAAAAATGATATCTATGTGTTGTTTTTGTTTCATTAGATATTCATATGTTTTCATACATTTGCTATGAACACTATTATGGTCTCTAACATTCGCATCCAATCTCTCGTGCTTCCAATTAGAAATTCCTTCAGTAACGAATGAATCCCTATCTTCTTGGCCACCATGCTCGGGATTAAACAGATAACATAAACAAAATGCAGCATCTTTCTCTATACTATACACCAACCAACTGCCGCGCTAATCAAACCATTCCTGTTTGAATTTTCGTCTTTTATCGCCAAAAGTGCTTAAAGGAGAACCATGATTGTTTGGTTGGCAAGGGCCTCATAACAAATATATATTTCGAATTTTCTATTTCCTTGGGATTAGAAGCTACGATGCTAATGCATTTTCTTAATCCCGGATCGGTCAAAAGCTCATTTTGACTAGGCTCCAAACTTGTGTGAGAAGGAACACTGTAACGCTCCAATTCCCGGAATACGGAAATATGGACCGAAACCGCTAGTGCTTCTAAATAAGAGGAAATCGCCTTGCTATAGTCACACCCAAGGCTCGAACTCAACTTGTACGGTAATATCCAAGATATAATACTAATATCATACTGCAAGAATAACGAGTAATATCAAAAATGGAACTACAAGATGATAGACCTAATAAAATATCCATAGAAGGTAAAGATCCGAATAAACGAAATACATGATCCAAAATAAAAATACGTCACCCTTAACGTCCGGTGAGGGCACACATTCTAACATCAACTGAAATAAAATAAAAATAAACCTACAAATACTATTGATCTTCGGCAAACTCCTGAAAGTCACTCTGATCATGCTCTGTCTGTGAACCGGTCTTTAAATCTGAGATGACAAGTTTCAGGGATATCAGACCATTCCAACTAGTACTCAATTTGTGTGATGCCATGAGTATATGAGTGTAATGAAGCCAGCGTGCACATATACATATAGATATGGCAGTAATATGAAGTAAAGCATGTAAACAGGTTAAGTCTATCATGTCATATCCTAGTTGGTCACTGAAAGGGTAATCTATCCTCTTGTGAGTTTAAATGTGTACGTCAACCCCTGCAGGAGTATTTTCAATTGAAGGGTAGGGCCCAGGGGCAAGGAAACATGGGCTAAAATGTGGAATGAACAAGCGATCGTATATAGCCCGATACGAGTTATAGAAACAAGCGACCGATATAGCCCGGTACGAGCTGTAGTAACAAGCGACCGATATAGCCTAGTACGAGCTCCAATGACCGATATAGCCCGGTACGGGCTGTAGGAACAAGTGACCGATATAGTTCGGTATGAGCTGCCAGCAATGGGACTCTTAAGATTCTGTTGAACGAGCTCACACTTAAACTACCCAACACTCAGTATATCTATAACTAACATGGTAGTGAACTCAACCACTAATCAAAATGCTGACTGGACTGGAACTTGTAATATCATGTTAATCGTATGGAAGTGAAACATGTAAACAGTATATATTATGCACGGTATGTAATTCAGCATTCTAATTAGAGATTTCGTTTTAATTTAAGGAAACAATAGTCGTGAACAAGCATGTCATGTCAAGGTGTTTTCGTACATGTCAATCAATAATGGTCTCGCATATATAAAACATGTTAAAAAGTGTTCTTGTGCATGTCAATAATAACAATAAGCATGTCATAGCATCAATATTTAACAAGGTTATTTACGTAACATCATTTTAAAGGGTTCGATTCTAATCGAACAATTCCAATAGCTGTGGCATTTAACAAAAAGTATTTGTAATTAAATATGAATGCATTATTATAATATACTATATAACTATTTGAATTAACTAAAACTGAGACTTATATTGTTATATTTATAATATTTGTACATGTGTGTGTATATACCATTACTTAATATATGAATATCATTATATGCAATACTCATACCACAGCGTGTCATGTTAATAATTACTAATATTGTACACCTATATACATAAAATATATTATACCGTTTTAGTGTATTATATATGACCATCACTAATATATACTAATAATCTATATATGTTATAACTTATCATATCCACGACTATTCTAACTAAATATATTAATAATTTACCTACTGTATTAACATATTATTTATAACTACACTTTATATTGTATATTTAAATGTATTAATTATATATATACACACACACTAACTTTTTTATGTTATATGATAGTTATAATAAAAAAATCACAGTAGACAATTATATACATGAGTATGAATAATTAATAGCACATACAAGCAATATGAGTTTAAATTTACATTATATATAAGTTAAGTAAATATGATCACATGATATTTTTATATAAAACAATAATAAAACATCAAGAATATAATGTATCGAAGATTATATATACATATAATGTGGATACAAATAGTTATATACATAATTTGTATGATAATATTATTTATCAGCAACAGTTGAGAGATTCGCCGATGTTGTATCGACTAAAAATAAAGGAGCAAGGGTACTTGTCTCGGAGACGGATAAACACGACGACATGAAGCGCAACTTCAAGTTTTGATGTCTCGGTTAATTTTGAAGAAAAAGAAAATGTTGTGATGGGAAAGAAAGAGAAGGTTGATTTATATGAGAAAGAGAGATGATAATGAGTAGATATAAAGTTGTTATAAGATAGGAGAATAAAATATTGAGAAGAGAAATGTATTTGAAGAGAGATTCACATACTGTTAAAGAGATTAAATTATATGGGAGTTTGTAAAAACTGTCTGATATATATATATAAGTTTAAATATGTATATGATTAAAATATGTATATGTTTGTTTGGAGAGATAAAATATATAGATTAGTTTAAAATATAATATGGTTGTATAAATAGGTTAGGCTTGGTTTAAAAGAGATAAATAATACCAGATTTATCAAAACAACTTTCTAAATGTTAAATATCATAACTACTTAGACAACCATAATATATTTGGTTACATAAACCAATATTTGAAAATATATTAGATGTAAATTAAAATAAGAGATTAATAAGTTATCAAACAAACTTAAATACTAAATATATTTTATTAAAACAATCATACTGTTATTATCTATTTAGTTACAAAACTAAAGTAGACAATAAATATTATAAGTTTATTAAAATATGATACTATTTGATTAGAAAACAATTTCTAAATACTAATTATCATTTAATTAACAAAGTTAGAAAACCATTATTATATGTTTTATCTTAACTAAAAAGTATTAAACTCCAACTTAAAATAATAATAATAATAATAATAATAATATAACAAAACCCATTACATTCAAAAGAAAAAAAAGAAGAAAACTTACAATCGGACTAGAGTGTTACAAACACCTTGAGAAGATACACTATCATTAACCGTTTGAGTGGATGAACCTTCATCCCATTTTAATTTCTTAAAAAATCTTTCCATAACTGTTCAAAATAAAACAATCATAAATCTATCAAGTAACAATCAAAGTAATCATAAATTAAATTTATTCTCAATTAGATGTCTAGAATAAATTAAATTATAAAGAAAGATAACCCATAATCAATTCCTAACCATAATATATAAGCCTAAAATAGCTCTAACCAATTATTATAAACTTATGCATTTTTTTAATAAAACTTCACTTCAATAAATTGAAGAAACAATTCCAAATTGGGAATGCCCAATCCATAAGTTAATCAAAACACACAAAATCTAAAAATCAAACCCAAATTGGGGATACCTTGCTCAAAATTTTCTGAGTACTATGTATAATTTAGAAACTATTTTTCTTCTATAGAATCACAATCAACCATACCGTGTCTATGTCACCAATCTTAAAAGATTCAAAAATGAAAGATGAACCCTAAAACAATTGCATATTTGATATTTGCATGATTTAATTAAAAAAATGCTAAAATGAATAAGATTTAACCTTTACTTCAAATCAGTTGCAACGAAAGGCATAGAAGAGGACAACGAGAACTCCGATAAAGCGATTAGTTCTCAATAGTTACTTTGAGCGGGTCTGGAAAATGGGTCGATTTCGAGGGTTAGATGGTGAGGTCGGTAGCTTGTCGAGTTCGGAGCCAGATGTGGTTGGTGTTCTCGGCGAGGCGGTGGCTTGAAGGATCACCTGAGGAGGTGGCTGCAACTTGGGAGCAAATTCTCCAAAATCCAAAGAAGGTTTTTTAGGGATTCGGGAGAATAGATTTTGGGAAGATATGGGAACTGTGCTCATTAAGAACATTCTTTTTATTTTTATTTTTATGTTGAGTGGGCTCTTGAAGTCCTTGGGTCATATAAGAATTGAGATAATACAACAACAACTGAGCCTTTTATCCCAAGCATATGGGGTAGGCATAAGAATTGAGATAATAATAGTAATATTTTATTTTTTCTTCATAAATTGAGTGTGGGCACGTGCCCCCACAGCCCACTATGTGGGTCGGCCTATGCTTGCAGTAGATGCTCCTTTATTTGATTATCATTGACCACCTATGAAGCACAGATACTTGTATATTTTCCACGAATAGTTCCCGATCGTGTATCGGAATCTGAAACTCTTGGATTCTTTCGGATTCGCTCAGACTTATAAATGTCTCACCAACCTCTCCCAAATTGACATCTCATTCTCTTTCTCTCGAAAATCAAGGCTCTCAAAATTTTGAAAGTCCATTGAATATATAATGCCATTATTTATAATTATTTAGACGTATAACTTAATATATATTTATATTTATCTAATTAAAAATCGATATAATAATGTATCCCGTATCTTAGGTTTTTGGAAAATTGTGAATCCACGAATCCGTATCGTATCCCCTATCCGCATCTGAACCCGTGCTACATAGCTGACCACTTTACCTACGTGTTTAATTATAACCAGGAATATAATGGAAAAATAAAATTTAATTCTTGCTTATATGCAGGTGGATAGTGGCATTATTTTCCCAGACAAAGCCTCTCTATACTTGACCGCAATTGAGGATGCTGAATACAAAGAAGATAAAATTGAATGTTAGTGCTTCTTCTGTAATCTTTATTTTTTTCTGTGCTTTATGTGTAAAAAATTCTTTTAGAAATCTCTGAGTGCATGATAAATTGTCTTAGAGCTCTTTCACTAGTGTTCATGAAATTCACCAAATTTTTTCTTTGTGCTTCTGTTTCTGAAACTATATAATTGTTTTGCAGTCTGGAATAGTGTGTACAGCTTTGATATGAGTTGCATCAGAAAGCAAGCTATGATGGAACCACTTGTTGATACTGTAGACCAGAAACAAATAGTCACTAACTGCCAGTTACTGAAGGTGAGATATTCGTTCTGTTTCTTTCCCCTCTCACAGCCTTTTGTTTTATGCCTTTCAAAATCTTATCATGATTTTCTCTTCATTATGTCCAGATGATGGATATCTCGAAAATGACTCCTGGGGATGCATCTTTCACAGCACCCTTCAAACTTGTAGCAGAGCGTGATGATTATATACATGCTCTTGTGGCATATTTTGATGTCTCGTTTACTAGATGCCACAAACTGATGGGTTTTTCAACAGGTGTTTATCTATTTCCTTATATAAACCTAGTTTCCACCAAGTATCTTTCTATGGGGAAAATATTAGTTCATTATTGACTTGCGAATTCAAAATCTATATTAAGCTGCAATAACTATATGCAACTTGAAACTGCAGTTGATCATCATTAATGTTTACAATTTACAATTAAAAAAACATGCCACACTAAAACTATTTATCAAATTATGTAAAATTCCACTTCATAAAAATTTCTATTCTTACCATCGCTGCAGTGAAACTTCTTACAATTTTACCTCTAGAAAACTGGATCCAAGTTTCTGATTACTCTCGAGGCTGCTTGAGAGGGTATTTCTGTTTTATGTTATTACTCTAGGGAGTTTAGGGCAAAGGAAATTCTGATGGAGCAACCTGGTGTTCGAAATGTATACTGACAACTTATTCAATCTGTATGAAACTCATATAATATCACCAGTAGATCCAGTACTAGTGATATGGCATCTGAAAGAAATTTGAACCTTACTGCAATACGTAACCTCTATGTTGTCGGTAAATCTCTGTACTTTTGTGTTTGAACTCGACAAAATTAATTACCCAGCGGAAAATCTGTCGAAAATGCATAAAGTTATACAAGGGTATATTTTTCTCCTTTTGTTATGTTCTTATGTTATGCTAGCTTTTGTATTTTTATTGCCTTTTTTGGATGATTTTTTTAATAAAAAAAATCATGATACTGTTGTATTTTTCTCACTTTTCTTAAATTGATGAATAACACGCTTGCTCATTCATAGATGAACAATATATTTCTTATCTTTATGTTATTTTACCATGCTAAACATTGCTCAAGACTGGTTCATAGAATTTTATAATTATTTTTTTTCTCTATTTCCTACTATTATTTTGGCAGATTTAACTTCAAGGCTTCACTTTAGTTTATGTCTTTAGATCATTGAATTTCTTTAATTAGTGTATCATCCTCTAGTGATATTGTCTCATTTATTTTTGTGTTTATGTTTATGGTCATCTTTTTGTTTATCTCAATTTTACTAATCTCATGTTTCAATTGATTAAAGTTAGTGAATTAAGCTTGTCGCTCCCATGCATGACCTTCCAGCACTTTTTTGGGTTATAATTTTTTTTTATGATTTTGATTCTTAAATTTATAGTTGTATACTTAGATTATATGGCTATTTGCATATTTCTACATATGTCTCATGATAAAGGCCAAAAGGATGCACAATAACACTAAGTATTTTGATATGACAACTTTGCTTGCCATATAAATTATCTGTCGGAAGTTGGCTCGAATTATAAACATGTTTCTAACCCATTCTAAACTAACTTTTAGGCGGTAGAATTGAATTTTAGGTTTTAAACTGTTCTAGACAATTGAAAAGATCCACTAGTATATATATTACATACAAATTCAACTAAACCAATATTCATTGGAAAATCTGTACAAATTCAACTAAACCAATATATATATATATATATATATATATATATATATATATATATATATATATATATATATATATATATCGGCTTTTGTGTTTTATTTTTTCCCTTTTGTAGATGATACAAATATTTTTGTCTCGTCATGATTTCATTATATATTTTTGACTTCATTTTCCTTCCATTGATAATAGTTTTCTAATTTTATGGATTATAATATATCACTTGAATCACTTTTCCTTTCCTTAGTTTGAAAGAACAATGAGCAGGCTCGAAATTGCTTAATGGCATCTACTTTCTTTATTTTCCTACTATCACATGTTATAATTTATGCAATTTGACTTTGTGGCTTTATTTTTGTTAATGATCATACAATCATTGGATATACTTAATTTGTGTTCCTCTTATGTTGTGGCCTCTCATGTGAAGTTGACATAACAAACTAGTAATGGATTTTATATTGTAACGCCCCAATTCCCAGGATGCAGAAATATGGACCGAAACCGCCAGTGCTCATAGACAAGGGGAAATCACTTTGCCATAACCACATCTAAGGCTCTAGCTAAACCTGTACGATAATATCCAAGATATAATACTAACATTATACTGTAAGAATAATGAGTAATATCAAAAATGGAATCACAAGATGGTAGATCAAATAAAATATCCATGGAAGATAAAGATTCAAATAAACGAAATACATGATTCAAAATAAAGGTACATTACTCCTAACGTCCCTGGAGAGCGCACATTATAATAGCAACTGAAATAAAATAGAAATAAATTTACAAATAATACCGATCTTCGACAAACACATGATAATCACTCTGATACTGCGTTGCCTGTGAATCGAGCTCTAAACCTGAGATGGAAGTCTCAGGGATTTCAGAACATCCCAACAAGTATTTAGTCGTAATAGTGTGTGTGTGATAGCATGAATATGTGAGTGTAGTGAAGCCCGCGTGCACATGTAAATAGGGTTAGGACAATAAAAAGGAAACAAGCATATAAACATGTCAAGTCATAAACCTAGTGGGTCGCTAAAAGGGTAATCTAACCTATCGTGAGTTCGAGTGTGCACGTCAACCTTTGCAAAAGTTCCCAACCTAAGAGTAGGGCCCCAGGGGTAAGGAAATACGGGCCCAACTGTGGAATGAACAAGTGACCGTATAAAGTCCGATACCGGCAATAGTAACATATGACCGTTTAAAGTCCGGTACCAGCTAATGAACATATGACCATATAGCCCGGTACGAGCTCCAATGACCGATATAGTCCGGTACGAGCCGTATGAAGCCCGGTACGAGCTGCCGGCATAGGACTCCTGAGATCCGGTCGAACGAACTCACACTCAAACTACCCTTACACCCCGCGTATCTATAATTAACACGGTAATAAACTTAATCACAAATTAAGAATGCTGACTGGACTGGAACATGTAATATCATGTTAATGGTACGAAATGGAAACTTGTAAACATGAAAGATTGTGTCTTGGTATGTAATATCATCTGCATCTGCATTCTAATTACAATACTCTTGAAATAACAATAAAATTTAATGCTCTATACTGTTAACTTATACAAATATATATATATATATATATAAGTATTATATGATGTATGCACGTTTATAACATGCATCATTTATTATTACAGAGTGATAGATAGTGGACAGTGTTTTATATAATTATGATTCATTTATGTTATTTTCTACATATATTTGCAGCATTTGAAGAGCATAATATCAGTAAACAAACATGCTCACAATTTACATTAGTTTTGAACATAGTATAGTTTACTTAGTATTTAGTTATAGGTGTCGTATTATATATAGTTATCAATATGATATATTGAACAGTATATTTATACTTGCATCAACATTTTTGATTAAATGCATATAAAGTATTATTATCATAGCAAAAGTGTATTATTGGTTAATAAGTTATAATCTTTATACACAGTCATATTCATAGTAGTACACAATAACATATGTCTATTATGTACATTAATTGGTATCATACTCTACACATAATGTATTTAATGTAATATTATAATTTATTAATTACCCAATAATATTAACAAACATCATTGTATAATAGGATCATGTATGCTGCTGTGTGCACATTAATACTTATGTATATTACTGATATGCTTTGTAACTTCCGTGTTGCCAAAACACTATACCCAATGTCATGTATACGGTAGTTAATATTATTGTTGTAGAAATTCTAAGGATTAGCCGATGTTACATCGGCTAGAAGACAAGAGCAAGAATACTTGCCTTAGGCGACGATTACGGAAACAATACGGCTTGGAGACGCGAGGCAACGAACGATCGAAACTTTGATCTTGGTTTGTACTTGGGCTCGGCTAGGGATCTCGGGTCAATGTTAAAGGTGCTTGGGTTGATGGGTTCGGTGTTGCGCTTGGGTGAAGGAGGTGGTGCGGGCTGGAGGCTAGACGAGGTTGGCAATTGAGGGAGTCAAGGGCGACGAAGAAGGCGATGGTGAAGGGGGAGGAGGTGATGCGGCAAGGGCAGAGGAAGGGGAGGCACCGGCGGTTGATAGGCGCGGCTGAAAGTTTGGCGATGGAGGTGGCTGGTGCGGTGGTCGATGGGGCAAGGAGGTGGCTGCGGTCGAGGTGGTTGAGGGAAGGAGATGGTTCGGAGGTGTAGGGTTGAAGGATGAAGGTGTTTTAGGAAAAAGGAGAAGGCGTGGGTTAATATAAATAGAAGCGAGAAATTTTGTTATATAAGAGATGATTGGAGAGAGGGAAAGATTTGGGCCCGGTTCTATGAAGGGAGGAGAGAGAGATTGTGATTGAAGAGAGAAAATAGTTTAGGAGAGAAATAAAGAGAATAGTGTGGAGAAGATACATAATAGGTTATATATATATATGTGTGTGTGTGTGTTTGTTTGTTTGTATGTTAGGAAATTATATTAGTCAGCATAGGTTTATACATGTAATTATATAGGTTTAGTGAAATATAATATGGTTGTATTTATAGGTTAGGGTTAGTTAAAGGAGATAAAATAAGGGAAAATATATATAAGTTTATGAAGAATACTTCCTATAACCTGGAAATTTGTTTTAAAAGATTTTAAAAAGGATTTTCAAATATATCTATCGTATGTTTAAAACTATGATACTAAAATATATCATTTGTTATATATGTAATATATGACAAAATATTATATGAATATTTAAAATATATATTGTTTATATTAGCAAACAAATATTTAAATACTAATAATATAATTATTTAACAAACTTGGAAAACCATAATTATATGTATATATCTTAATTAAAATAGTAAACTCCCAATAGTAGTAGTAATAATAAAAATAACCAATACCTCCAAAAAGAAAAGAAAAGAAACGTACGATCGGTATGTCATGTTCTTTTCTTGGTTTCTTTGTATAATAGTCTCTTCTGTCTATGTAAAATTATATATGTAAATCGATTACTAATTCATTTAATTTATAGGTGACTGTTGTTTCCGTGAACGACCTTTCAACATTTTCCTGGATTATCAAAAGTTTTATGTTTTAAATTTGCTAGTGTTCCTAAGCAACACTTTTCTAAGCTTAAGCAACAAAAGCGAGGTTTTGGGGCCCACTCATATTGGTGGGACATGCTAATCTCCACCCCTTTCTTTGTTCCTTGTTGCTTAGGCCTGCTTGGTATAGTGTGGCATAGGAACACTTTCCTATTGCTAATATTTATGTGCTGTATAGGCTTATAGCTGTATATACTTAATTATATTAGTTGTACAATTATACATAACTATTTATCTGCACATGAGATATCTTCCACTACATACTACCATATGCTACATAAAAAAACATGGAAAACTGTGGTTTAACAGCCTTGTTATGCACCGTAACCCTCTAAAGTAAACCCTCTAAAGTAAATCGCTGAAAGCAAATATAATGTTCGACATAGAGATCACATTTTATGTACATTTGTAATTTTTCTATATCTGACTGTGACCATGTAAATTGTGCAGGGCCTCGATCAAAAGCTACTCATTGGAAGCAAACAGTTTTATACCTCGAAGATGTTCTTACTGTTTGTGAAGGAGAAGCAGTGGTGGGGAGCATGACCGTGGAGCCCAACAAGAAGAATCCTCGGGATATTGAGATAATGCTCAAATATTCATTAAATGGGAGGCGCTGTCAAGTCTCTAGAACCCAACACTACAAAATGCGGTAACCCATATTATATGCCCATGGAAGAGATAATTATAACTGTATGTTTGAGTTAACTATATTTGTTTGTGAGAATATTTATATAACATGAATGTCGATTATGTCGTGCAGGAATATAATGCCTGTAGTGACATTGAAGTTTCCATTTATGATGAAATTCTTATTTGTATATGAAAGCATCTCTTGTCTAAGTTTATAGTAAATTTGATTTGTTTTGCTAAAGTTATATGAATAGTTGATTTAACTCTAGCCTATAAGTAGTGATGCCATGATTTTGTGAAGAGCTTGCTCAGAAGGGTTTTGTAGTTGCCATGTGTCCTGGTTTCTGTAGGTTTTTTTGAAGCTAGAGCAGAGCTCATGGAGCTAGTCCCATAAAAATATTATAAAAGACAAAAAATACATAAATTAAATACGGTTTCGTTGGTGTGTGCCTGCGGTGTGTGGGATGGGGAGGGGTGGGGGTGGGGGTTGGGTGCCTACCTGCGTGCATGATCATAGGACTTATGGTTGTCAAAATTATCTACTTGTAGCCTAGGAATTGAAATCCTTGATATGTTGAGTTAGCGTGCACTGTTTAAATTGTAAACATCTATTGTCAATATGATGGATTAGCATGTACTGATTTAATTGTAGAAAACCTTCGTCAAAGTAAATCATATTTTTTGTTGCAATATCTCCATAACGATTTGTTCAGTATTCCCTTTTGGCAAAAGGAAACTAGCGGAAAGCGAGGCTAGAGTGAAAGCCAAGAGAAAGTATTTGCTATTAATTTTACATTGGAAAAAAGATCTTTGGTAAGAGGCAAGGGAAAAAAAAAGAAAGTTGATTTGGATTATCACATGACAAGAAAGAATTAGAGTGATTTAATCAAAAAATCTATAAAATATTTACTTTCCATTCAAAAAGGTAAAAAAAATTAGTTATTCACTTGCCAAATCCTAAGTGGCAGGTTAATTAAATCACCTTCCAATTTGTTACTATCCTTATTCCAAACAACAAAACTAGGAGAAAGCCATCACTTTCTTTTTACTTTCCTCCTCTTTACTTTTCTTTTGCCAAACATGCCAACATTTAAAATACAAAATATTGTAGCTAGGGATGTAAATGGAGCCGGATAATTTGATCTGGTTCCATTTCCGAATCCGAAAAATTGCAGATATGGATACTTAAAATCAATATCCTACTGGATTCGGATAGCAACATTTTAGAAACCCCAGATTTGGATTCAAATACGGATAATTCTATTAAAATCGGATTTGGATTTGGATATCCGAATAATTTTTTTCCGGACTTAGGGCCGTTTGGTTAGGCGTTTTGAGCTGTCAAAAGCTCTTTTGGAGCTAAAAAAGCACTTTTGAAGAAAAATACCAAACATGTCTTGGGCCCAAAAGCTTAAAATTCACTAGTTAAAAAATGAAGCTTTTGGGAAAAAGCTCTTCATAATTTTTTTTATTCCCATCTCTTCTCGTCATCACCCCAGCCTAACCTTTGCACTTGATTTCTCTCCTAATCTTCCTAGTTCGAAGCCCTACTCCAGAGCGATCGAGGCTCCCAGACCAAAGCTCTAAAAGATGACGATGACGAAGAACCCTAGGCGATCGATGCTCCCGAGCTCGACGTGATCATTGAGAGGTTGATTGACGAAATCCAAGTTTTGAGCTTCATGCATCAGGCGATCGAAACTTCTCGACTTCGACGAAAAATCCATAAATCGAGAGGATGGATTTCAAATATTTTTCTGCGGATATTTTTATGCAGATCTTTTGATCTTTGTGAATCTTTTGAAAGTAAATCGTACATTAAAAATGATGTTTTTTCACTGATTTTTCTCAAATATTAAGAAAAACGATGCCCTTTATGGTCATTTAAACAGTCAACATCATTGCTGCAACTCCTAACAGATTTTTGAACCAAACAGATTTTCAAATCAAAAAGCACATTTTACAACAACACTTTTGCCTAAAGAGTTTTCTTCAATAACACTTTTGCTAAAAACTCTTTTCGCAACAACCTAACCAAACATGCCCTTAGTATCCATTACCCAATACCCATTATTAATAATTTAAAGTGGTTGCTAGTAATTGATGGGCTTAATTCCAAAAAAACCAAAAAATTCCCAGTCTTGGTTACGAGAAACTGCCAAATTCTCTCAAAACTATGGGAAACTACCATACTTTGAAAGTTTTGTGGTGGTTTCTTGCAATAATTGCTGACGTGACATCTTATTTATGGCAGTTTTGGAAAATATTGTGATAGTTTATTTATGTATTTAACAAGAATTTGGCAGTTTCTCGTAATTAGACCAAAGTATTTGGTAATGTTTTGGAATTAAGCCTAATTGATATGCAAACACAATTCATTTTAAGAAATACCCGAATCCATTTACTAGATTTTCTCTAAAAATATATATATCACAATTTTAATTGGAGTTCTAAATCTTTCCTTGTCTTGCAGAGAAAATATAAAGAAAATAGAAACAGGAAATGTTTAATTAGGATTCTATTTCAGCGGATATAGGTTTTATCTGAATCTAAAAATATTGGTTAATCTTATTAAAGTTTATCAGTTACAATTATAAATCATGGTTTTTTATTTATATCAATCCAAATAGTATCCCTAGCTGTATTCAATTCAACGGATATAAATTTTACAATATCCACTCCGTATCTGTATCCGACTTTTAGAGGATATGGATAGTAGTTTTTGTTTCCGGCAACTATACGTATCCATATTCGTATATGAAAATAGAAACCGAATATGGATATGGTAATACCTATATCCGATCCGTTTACATCCCTAATTCTAGCTCTATTTTCACTCAACCAAAGAATATTCTAAACTTATTTTAATTTCAGATCTTTATGCAACTGTATTTGTCCTTGATCAGTAACATTCCTACAGCTCACCACATAATTATGCCCTTCAACTTAGAGAACATAATCCTGTTTTCATGTTCAGTCCTTGCCTAAAATCATTATTATGCAGTACAGAACTATTTTAAAAAGCCATCAACTTGTACTTAGGTTGAAGCATTAAGACCATTTGAATCTTAAATGAGAGCAATTAGATGCCATTGTCGGTTGGAACATGAAGAAGAACAGACAGCTGAATGAGTAAGAATTAAACCATACTTTGTATCTTGTGTCGGAGCTAGGACATATGCCGCTTAATAGTGTTAATTAACTCTAAAAGTCATTAGGCTTGTAGTTTATAGCCACTGAGTCTATCATATCTGACCCTGTTCTAATAGAAGTGTCTGTACTGCATAGTTTGCATGGTTCATACATTATCGGGATATTGAATGTGCAAGCATGCCGTGGATCTAAGTTTAGACCATTAACATATCTTTATCATTTTCGATCCATATTTGGATCAATCCGGTTGGTTATTTGCGCCCAGCTATTATTTAGCAGCTAAATTTTGACGATTTCCTAGAGTTTCCTATTAGGCTTGCTAAAAACTTTGTTTTTTAATTGATTGATTGGTCTTTGTTGTTCAAAATGAGAAGCATTAAATTGATTGGTGATATTAAGATGAGAAAACTAATTAGTTTGTTTAGGTTAAAATGTCAATAGCTGTTAATTTAATCGAGAGGATTGATGACATGGGAGACAATTTGGAACTGGGAAGAAAATGATTGGTGTGTTCAAATCATTCAAATTTATCTGTCGTTTCACTGATAAACAAGTACGACACGTATCCGACTCAATGACGAGCCATTCTTCAAATTCTTAAATAATCTTTTGAGCAACAAAACTAAGAATGAGTGGAAATCGCAAATATATCAAAGTATAGAGTGTTGGACCATGCAAGGGAGCAGTTGAGATGGCATTGCATGAGACAGCTTGCAAAGATCTGAGGAGATTGATGATATATTTCATATAAATGAGAAGTGATGGTTCTCCTAACGAATCAATGAAAAGTTGATGCTCGAATTTTCATGGCAACTTGGCCTTGGCCATGCCATTTTAATAAACCTTTTGGTTTCATGAGTTCCAATGTTAAGGACATTGTGCTAGGTTGGCAAACCTATACTTAATATATTTTATAATACTAGTGTATATATGTATGTTTGGACTTGGTATGTCTAAGATAAGATATTTGCCTATAGCATGCTGTTTTTATAATCTCCTATTTTATTGGTTCAGAGTATGGATGTCTGCTAATTACGTGGAAGTTTCATTCATCACTAATTTGTTGGTTCAAGCTTGATTTCTTATTTCCAAAATTATATAGTTCTCGGTATTTATTTTATGTGTAGAGATTGTTTTTTGTTTTAAAAATTAATGGAAGATCCTTTAAAGGTCTTTCATGGATTGCTGGAAAAATCTTTAACCGACGGTTTTGTGAGAAATAAAATAAAATTAAAGACCGCACGTTATCGCATCGGGGAAGTTATAATTTCTTCTCTCTTCAGATCTCTTTGTGAAACAGATATTGAAGTTAATAGCAGAAGGAGAAAAACAATGACAAAATGGTGCTGGCTGTAGAAAATGGGATAGAGTCAGATCTCACTATTGATGGATGCTTCAATGTCAAATAAACGTTATTATTGCATGTTCTGACTATCTTTGATGGACTTTGCATGATTAGGATAGATGCCCCTCCCTCTGGGTTTGTCATAAGCAATTAATTTGTGGGACATCAGCAAATAACGTGGTCAAAGGGTGTACCTTTTCTGACATCCGATCTGTTTACAGAGCAGCTTCTGGCACCGCGCACGTGCATCGCACGCGTAGGTGCACATGCACAAGGCGGTTGGACCTTTTCTTAGAGAAGGTGTAAGGTTGCATATACTTGCAGCTATGTGCAGGGTTTACCTTTTCCAAGTCATAGTAGGCCTACGACTTACAACACCCCAAGAATGAACTATCCTTTGTTTCACGGGATGGATTTCATTATACGGATAGACAAGAAATGGTCTTGGAAAGACGGCTAGCTACTTCTTCTTCCCCTTTCTATCCGGGGTTACCGGTAATGCCTGGGATACTGCTTTTTCGTGTTTGTATTAGAGTCCGAAGAGAGGTGTTTCCTTCTTCGACTACTCGTGCTCCCAAAACCCCATTTCTTCCTTACGTCCGACCTAGCATCGGTAATTAAGAACGTGTATGATAATAGTATCTACCATAGATTTACCCCTCTTGATCACTGTAATCTTAGAGATACAAAATTGGATGACCTTACTCAGTTTAAGCCATTTGAACCTGGAATGGACTTGCTACTGTAAAAATGGTGGTAAGTTTGCAATTTGAACTATTCAAGCGAAAGTCCGTAATCAAACTTCTAATGGCCAAAGCTAAGGCTTTGCATTAGCAAAATTTGGAGAACCCCAGACCTTTTGCATGATTGCATGAGCGCTAGCTTTACTATTACCAAACTATTTACATGTTCTAACCAGAATCTTCTTTTACGTCGAGTAAAAAAGAGATCAGAAATTACCATTTCATTAAAGAGTGTATAATGAAAGTTACGAAACCGAGCAGCCTTAATAATTAAACAGGATTGACCAGGGTTACACATAGCCGAAGCAACAGTTTAAAAGTTGGCCTAGTTTTGGCCCAAGAATGGCATAAACTAGTCTGGGGCAAAATTAAAGAGCCTTTCCTTTTATGTTGTACCTAACAAATCACCATATCTCGTTAAATAATGGCATCATAAACTGTAACATATTTCTTATAATTGTTGTCCTTGAAATAAAATCCCTGGGTGATGCAAAATCTAATGAAGTGGTCTGCCACCATCTACATCATATCTGATATCCTCTTTGATTTGATTCTCATCCAACCGCAACAAAATCTCCTTACAAGACTCGAAAATGATTTGAAAAACATCAATCGTAAATAGAATCCAACACTTTGAAACATTTCTCTGTTCCTATAAATTTGATTTTGATAGAAGCCACAAAACTATGTGATTGCTCACTAACTAGTACCAGATCTTTCCTAATCATTTGCAACAGTAAACATTTGAATGGTTCTCAAATTCCAAACACTAGTTTATGCCCACTAACCTCTGTTCTGACAATTATTCTAGCCTCAGCATGCAAATTATTTTCACCTAATCATATCTTCAAATTTTATGCTGTATATTTTTATCTTCATGATAGTGGTGTTGAAAGTGGCTCATGTTTCCAATGATGGAAACTATCTGCTGACTTAATTAGTATTTAGGGTATCTAAACTTTGCCGACATTAATCTAATGACCTCATCCCTTGGAGATTAGTCATTTCCTTGGATTTGCCGACATAAATGGTCATTTCTCAACAAAAAAAAAAAAAGAAGCAGCATAAATGGTATAAAAAAAAAGTTAATATCAGCTCAATTTGCCAAATTGAGGATTGAAAATCTTCAGTAAGCCTATCAGAGCATTAAGCAGTTCGATGTCAATTACAGTTTTCAACCTGTAAGTGCTTTTAAACTGCTTTTGATTAGTGAAACAGACAAAGCAGCACATAGAAAGCTATATTAAGGTAATTAACTAATTATAGTGCCTAAACCAGTTAGCTTATAAGTGCTATTGACTCTGTAAAATATTCAGTTGTACTGACAGTGATCTTGAGTTTTATTCTTCCAGCAGAAACATTTTAATAGTTACATTGAGGATCATGTGAATCATATTAAAATCAAAGACTTTGGGTAATAAAACTTAAATAAAGAGATATCCCTGTAGAGTGTATAAAATAAACTTTGAATGCTGCAGGTTTTGTTGAACATGGATCCAATAATCTTTAGATAGCATATAAACTATAGGGGCATGAGGATCTTCTACTGTTTCTTATTGGTCTCGGCTTTTCTATCCTTTTGTTTTCTGCCAATATATTCTCCTGATCTGTTTGGTGAAACAAAAAGCACCAGCACCACTAAGGATCATCAAACATACACAAAATTAGACATGCTATTTATCTGCCTTTCTCTTGTACATATTTTGATACAATATTTCATTACACTTATGTTCGGTAATGCCTCGGAATACGTGAGAGAACTAAACTCTATTTACATGATTGCGTCATGCTCGTTCGATAAATTTAAATTGAAATGGCTTCCTATTTGCTAGTTATATTGGACCAATGGCTTTCTTCGTGCTAATACACACTCAAAGGCATATCATTTACAATTGGGACCCGAAATCCAGACAATGCGGACAACAGACTCTTCTTATTGGTTGTAATCAGCCCTTTGGTAAGATCTTTGTGCTTTGAACTTTGTAGTTTAGCCAATAATCCTTGGATTTTTAGTTGATAGTTTATACCTAATTGGTGAAGTCGGTACCTAATCAACATTTGTAAGCTAGAATGAAGGACCAATCTCTTTAGGCAGAATGTTTTTATATATGGGTCCATATCAGATCACATCCTGATCATGACCTTTTGCTTCCAGTCTCTATTAAGATTGAAGAAGAGTTTGAATATTAGTGTATATATCTGTCATGTTATTAAAACAAAACCCCACCTGGTATCTTCAACAACAACAACAACAACTGAGCCTTTTATCCCAAGCATATAGCGTAGGCTACATGAACCAACATGAGAATCACGCTAGGTCCAGCACATGAATACTCCGCCTCCACTCACTCCTATCGAATAATATACTTTCATTGAGACCTTTGGTAACCATATCTTTTCGTATCACCTCCATCCATGTTTTCTTCGGTCTTACTTTCGCCCTTTCGAGAGTATCCATTCGTCGAACCAGTGCTTCCATAGATCTGCGTCGCACATGATCAAACTATCTTAATCGGTTTTTCCTCATCTTTTCCTCCACATGTGTTACACCAACTTTTGCACGAATATCCTCATTTCGCATCTTACATTTTTTAGTGTTATCACACCCAACGAAGTATACGCATCTCCGCTACGCGTGTCTTCTGTGTATGATGTTTCTTAGGAGCCCAGCATTCTGTACCATATAATAAGATAAACCGAATAGCGCTCCGATAAAACTTCCCTTTTAATCTTAACGAAAAGTTACGATCGTTCAAAATCCATGTTGCACTCCTCCATTTTAACTAACCAACTGGGATCATTTGATTGATATCGCTATCGATCTCTCCATCCTTTTGAATGATGGAACCTAGATATCTAAACTGATCGCTCGGTGATATCTCTTGTCTATCTAGTGTTATACCACCGTGGTCTCGACTTCTCTGTTTGCTAAATTTGCAATGCATATATGCTGTATTGGACCTGTCTAATTTGAACCTCCGAGATTCCAACGTTTACCTTCATAACTCCAATTTGACATTAAGCTATGCTTTCGTCTCATTTACTAGAACAATATCATCAGTGAATAGCACACACCAAGTTATCTCATCTTGGATAGTTATAGTAAACCCATCTACCTGGTATCTTCACATATCCAAAATATTCCCGCGCTTAATTATTCTTATGGATTTGATTTTTGAGTTCTAAATTTTTAAAAAGCTGTGTTGAAAAAGTCCTGGCCCTTCTTGTAGGCTTAGAAGCAAGCATCTATTCTTAAGACCTAATAGCCACTAATGAATTAACCATAACTGAAGGAAAATGAAAGATTACCTTTATAAACTATGCTTTTACAATTGGATTATTAACAGATTAGGATAGAGAACCTGGGAGATTAGCTATTTGTCTCATCACCCTGTTCCCCGCCGCACACAAAGACGCGACTGTGCAGATTCGTCTTGCCTGAAATTCGGGGCAGATGCTAATTGGTGCTATCCGTCCACCTCTCCGAAGATGCCAAGTTGATTTATGTCACCACGTATCGAAGGTTTAGATAGATGCGGCCGATATAGCAGACTTCGTCAGATTCCCCCTCATTTGAGGGGTTTTTGATTGTGGGGACGCTCTTCCCTGCAGACGCAAGCCCCTGCAGTTAATTACGCTACCGCATCGCGGTAACCACTTTCTCCTTCTCCAGATGGTCACTTCGTGTCGTGGGTGTTTGTTTTGTTTTTGGTTGCCCGTGAATTGTATACGGAGACTAATTTATGTTGTCGCCCGTAGGGCGTGGATTAGTCCAAATCCGTATCTTCTTAGATTTGGGTTTGGGGGTTGGGTTTAAGGATACGTTAGCCTCATTTGAGACTAAGATCGACTTAAACGTTGTTAAGAATACGTTAGTCTCATTTTAGACTAAGATCAACTTAACGGGATTATTTAGATCCAAAAAAGAGCATTTGCACTCTATTGTTTAGTTTAGGGACATTGCGGTCAATAATTAGTTTAAGGACATTACGGTCCATTTCCAGTTGTAAGGACATGGTGGTCCAATGTTAGTTTAAGGACATCTCGGTCCAGGTAAGGATATCGTAGTCCATGGGTTTAAGGACCCCACAGTTCAGGTTAAGGACATCGTAGTCCATGGGTTTAAGGACCCCACAGTCCGTAGAAATGTATGGTTGTCGGGACCCGTCACCTCTCTGAAGACGTTGAAGGATTACAACGACAGATATCAGAGGAGTAAAGAGATGTACCCTTGAACCGGTGTGAGTTGGTTGAAAGATTTGTAGTCCAGTTTGGGACTAAGATCTGTTGAAATATTCGTGAGCAGATGGGCTCAATTCAATATAAGTTGAGGACTTACGGCCAATATTGGGCTAAGTCCAATTAAAATGTTTAACATTTTGTTGTTCTGGCTATTGAGCCTTTATTTGGGCTTGGCCCTTTTAATAATGCTAAGTATTGGGTTCTGACATCTTTTGTCTTATATTGAATGCATAGCATTCATCAGAACAATGTGTGTCCTGACAATGCGCCACGTGGCGCGCCAGGCGCTTTGCGCCAATTAAAGAGCGCATTGCGCTTCTGCCAAGTAGCGCACACGAAAATGACACGTGTCGCGCTTAGCGCTAAGTGCCAGTTTATTAGCGCATTGCGCTTTCAATTTATGAGCGTTTTGCGCTGGTTTAATGGCGCATCAGTGAGTGACACGTGGCGCGCTTGGCGCTGAGTGCTAGCCCATGAGCGCAGTGCGCTGTTTCAGAAGCGCAAAGCGCAAGCTGTGTCTGTGGTTGACACGTGGCATGTTTTGGCGTTGAGCGCCGGTCCAAGGAGCGCAAAAGCGCAATTCATGAGTGCAAGGCACTTCCTAACAACGCAAAGCGCATTTGATCAAATTTATGATCAGAGAACAAGTTTATGTTCTTTTTAAAGGAGGCTTTGCCTCAAGATTCAAGAACAAAAGTTCTTATTTATAAAAGGGCTCTACCTTTGTAGATCAAGGATATGTGTGAAGAATATGTTCTTTTTTATTATTTGATGAGATCTTTTGATCTCTTTTATGAAAGACCTTGGTCTTTATAGATCTATGGTCTTTTTTAGAAGATAGTTCTTCTTTTCAGGAGATGATTTCATCTCTGTGTTCATTGTTCATGTGCTTTACCTTGAAGAAATGATCTTCCTTTACTAAAAGTTTGCTTTTCTTTCTTTGAGTTTTCTCAAAGTTTGTAGGGTTTTTTTTTCTATATTAGACTTGAAGTCTTGGGGCTTTTATATAGGGCAAATTGATTTGTTAAATCAGTTTAAGAGATCTTTCTTTAATTGATTTGGGGATGCCTCCCCACCGTTGGATCTTTGATCGTAGGGCTTCTGTTTTACAGAAGGCAATCTTCTTGTTTTTAATAAAATTGGAAAGATCTTTCCATAATAGAATTTTAATTCTTATCAATTAATAATTTATTATTAGATCTTTTGATCTAACGGTGGGAGATTTTAATTCCAGCGCCGGCGCACCTTACGCTAGCGCACTTACGTTTGACATGTGGCACTGCCACTCGCAGAGAGGGTAACTCTATCTCGAGGGGAAGTACCGTCTCTGTACCGAATACCAATGCATACGGCGTTGTGTTTGTAGCCGTTTTGAACGTAGTTCGATATGCCCAGAGAGCTTCATGTAGTTTCTCGTGCCAGTCCTTCTTATTTCGAGACACCGTCTTTTTCACGATCTTTGTCAAGGTCTTGTTAAAAGCCTCAGCTAGACCGTTAGCTCGGGGATTATAGACTGAGGAGTATCTCCAGTCTATGTTATGCTGTTGTGCGAAGCGGCTGATCTTGTGGCTTCTGTAGGCTGGCCCGTTATCGGAGATGATCCGTCTCGGAGTTCCAAACCGATAAATGACGTGCGTCTTGAAGAAATGGAGGATATTCTCCGTCTTCACTTCCCTCAGCGGTACTGCTTCTGCCCATTTGGAGAAGTAATCAGTTGTCGCCAAAATAAATCGATGTCCTCTGGACGATACTAGTTCGATGGGGTCGATTATGTCAGTCCCCTACATTTCGAACGGCCAGCTAGCCACTGTCGGATGTAGCGGATTCGGATGCTGATGGATAAAGTCCCCGTGGATCTGGTATGAGTGGCACTGCTTTGCGTATTCGAGGCAGTCTTGGATCATCGTGGGCCAATAATAACCCATCCGTTTGATTTTCAGCTTCATCTTCGGCCCGGCTTGGTAAGAACCGCAGAGTCCGTCGTGAGTTGCTTGGACGACTCTCCTTGCCTCGTCTGATCCCAGGCATCTTAGCCACAAAGAATCAAACGATCTCTTATACAGAGTATCATTGACGAAAGCAAAAGACAGAGCTCGTTTTATAAGCTGATGCCTTGAGGACGCATCTTCAGGTGTTCGACGAGATTTGAAGTAGTCTATAAAGACTTCTCTCCAATCCGTAACCTTTTCCTGGTCTTTTATTTGCAGGGCTGTCTGCTCGGTCGCTCCATTTTCTTCGGACGACTTCGGAGATATTTCTGCCGGTGTGAGAACCCGACGGCTTTGCACAACGATTCTCACATCATCGAGGTTCTCGTTAGCCAGTTCTTTAGCGAGCTTGGCTAGTGCATCCGCCTTGCTATTTTCCGCACGCGGTATACTTTCCAGCGTGTAGGAAGGAATTTGAGTCAGCAGTTGCTGTACTCTCCCGCCGTACTTCACCAACTCTGGCTTGCACGTTTGATAGTCGCCATTTACTTGACTGACGATCAGTTGGGAGTCTCCGTATATGAGAAGGTTTTCAATTCCCATATCGATGGCGATCTCGAGACCTGCTATCAAAGCTTCATACTCGGCTTCGTTATTCGTCCTCGGCTCTGTTAAGGAGAAAGCAAAGCGCATTATCCCTCCTTGTGGAGTTACGAAGATGAGGCCTACCCCCGATTTGATTATAGGGGTGTTTCGTTTGCGCTTCTTCATGGAAGACGCCCATCAAAATAGAGTTCCCACCGGGTATCACCACCGTCGATCGTTTCAAACGCATGTTCGTCTGGCAGTTCGCAATTCAAAGGAGAATCGGCAGGTATCGGATGCTCAGCGAGGAAGTCGGCGATGGCCTGGCCTTTCACTGCTTTAAGAGGCCGATAAGTTATCGAGAATTCCATCAAGAGCAGGGCCCATTTAGCGAGTCGTCATGTTAATATGGCCTTCGACATCAAGTATTTGGGAGGATCCACTTTTGATATGAGATGAACCTCATGTGCCAATGCATAGTGTCTGAGCTTCGTTATTGCGAAGATCAACGCCAGGCAGTGCTTTTCAATGGGAGAGTAATTGCTTTCTGCCCCCCAGGAGAACTCGACTCAGATAGTAGAGAGCTCTTTCTTTCCCTTGATCGTTCTCTCACACCCATAGCGCGCCTAAAGAACCTTCGAGGGCTGTTGTGTACAGGATGAGAGGTTTTCCTTTAACGGGAGCGACCAGTACTGGCGGATTCTGCAGGTATTGCTTGATTTCGTCCAGTGCATCTTGGCATTTGTGATCCCAGACGAACGGGGTTCCCTTCTTCATTAGGTGACTGTAGGGACGGCACTTGCCTGAGAGATTGGCTATAAATCGTCGGATATACGCGAGCTTCCCTTGGAGGGACCGTAGTTGCTTAAGAGTCCTTGGCGGAGGCATTTCCATGATCGCCTTGATCTTCGACGGATCTATCTTGATGCCTCGGTGTCGGACGATGAATCTCAGGAATTTGCCCGAGGAGACTCTGAACGCGCATTTGAGAGGATTCATCTTCAAGTTGTATTGCCGAAGGCGCTGAAACACGATCTTTAGATGCTCTAAATGTTCCTCATATGATTTGCTTTTAACTATGAGGTCGTCGATATAGCATTCGACGATTTCGTGTATGGGGTCGTCGAAAATTTTCGTCATGGCCCTCTGATAGGTGGCGCCGGCATTCTTTAGACCGAAGGACATCACCTTGTAGCAGAATATGCCCAAAGGGGTCCGGAAAGCGGTATGTTTCTGGTCCTTAGGGTGCATCTTTATCTGATTATATCCTGATGAGCCGTCCATGAAGGAGAAAACTTCATGAGTGGACGTATTGTCTATCATCAGCTCGGTGACCGGTACTGGGAAGTCGTCCTTCGGGCAGGCTTTATTGAGATCCTGAAAGTCCACACATATGCACACCGTCCCATTCTTCTTCATCATTGGGACGATGTTGGCGATCCAGTCAGGATATTGAACCTCTTGGATGAAACCGGAGTCGATTAGCTTTTTGACCTCGGCATTGATGCTCATCTCAAGTTCGAGCCGCATTCTTCTCGGCGCTTGTTTGATCGGCTTGACGTCCGGAGATATTGCCAATTTGTGCACAGCAATCTCTGGATCTAATCCTGGCATCTCGGAATAGTTACATGCAAAGCAATCTTTATACTGCATGAGCACGTCTTAGCCACCCTTTTTTCAGACAATAGCTCACTGATGAACGTCGGCCGTGGGTCACTTGCCGTTCCCAAATCAATTTTCTTGAGGTTATCTGCAGTATTATGTATTCCATCCTCCAGCTCTTTTGGTGCCGGTGGAAATTCTGAGATTACCTCGTCATCATCGTTTTTGAAGCACCAGGGGAGTTTATCCATATTCTTGGGCTCTTCTTCTAACAATATTATCACGTGACAGGTACGAGCTCGCTTCGAAGACCGACGTGGATCTGGTTCTACCCTCGTAGATTTGGGTTCATGTTTCTGCGGCGGGGTTACCCTCCAGTTGCTAGATAGAGCGACCTGCCTTGCTGATACTGGTCTTCTACCCAGTCTTTAAATGTGAAGCAGTCTTCGAGAGGATGTCCTATTGCCCTGTGATATGAGCAATAATCTGGGTGAGAGACTTCGCCTGCTTGCTCGGGGTGCTTGGAAGTCTACGGTAGCGCCCCGGCCGTCTTTCCGAGGCCAAAATGCAGAAACGAAAATTTTTCTGAACTAGAAACCGGCTCTATCATATGCTTAAAACTCGGATCGAATCATTAACCTACAACTAGCTATCTAGAGAGAGGGTTGGAAAGCTATACCGATCGATCCGTGTCCTTCGATCTTTGGCCACCATCCCAAGCTCCTCGCGGCATCTCCGGTCTCGATCTCCTTGTCGGAAAGGGCACCACATCATCGATTCTTTTTACGGGCTCCCGCTTCATCCGAAGCAACTCGGGCACGAAGTGTGCTAGCCGACGTGTCCAAGGTGATGTAGAGAATGTTTGTGATCATTTTGTCTCTTGCATCCATGGATTTGGATGGAGGTTAGAGATGAAGCCATTGATGGAGATAATGAGCTAGAGGAAGAAAGAGGAAGAAGAAGAAGTTTTTTCTTTTCTTTTCTTTTTCTATCATAAAAAATGAGAGTGTATCAAAAATACAAGACCAAGCTTGCATAAGGCAGCCCCTTTCTCTTTCCTCTTATCAAATCATCACAAAACCATCATATAATGTGACATTAGCACATAAAAAGAGACCATGAGTCACTAATGAAGTTCATGTCACATTTAATGCATCTCATGATGAAATTCTAGCTCATTATTTCCATATGCAAACATTAATCCAAATGTTTGCAACAATAAAAAGATACGGCAATATCTAAAGTAAACTCGTGACGGATCACAAGGATACCCCTCACCTGTATATACATACCTGCACTCGCATTCCGATTGAATGCGAATGCGATGAGACTAAAGTAATCCAACAAATCTAATACTAGGATCCGGCTTAAACCAAAGCCCACTAGTATGATCCGCCCGATCATAATCCGTGCACTTCTGTACGTATATGATCGGACCCTGCCATATATCATACGGCCTTTACAAAAACTTGAGAAACTGTCTGTGGGGGACTCTAAAGACTCGTCAATACTTTGGCTGTGGATTTAACCACTAGCACGTCAGAGGTATTAGCCGTACATAACGGGCTACCAGGTATTGACCAAAAGGGAGGTCGATGAGAGAACTCATCCTGACACCTTACTGAGCCTGTCAGTGACAATATCCGTACAGTCCGGTCCGTTTGTCTATGAGCATCGCATGGCGGGCCTAGGGGGTTGGTAAAAGTCAGACCCCCAAAAGCACTATAAGTCGTGTCGGAGTGTAGCCCAGAACACCCTAAGATACTACTGGAATACCTACCAGTAAATCTCCTGACTCGGCCGAGGTCTTTGTGTAATGGCTCTCCTAAACACAGCGCGACCTCACCCCCAATACCGGGAGAGACGAATCCCTTGCCGATCCGCTCACTTGCCTTCATGTGGCTCGAGACTGTACCCAACTAAAACCTGTTTGCACGACTCCTTCGAGCCGTGGTAGGGTAGTAATCAAAGCACAGTGGGAACTCACACGAGACAAATGACGACCTCAGATCGATGAACTAACCTGTACACATGTCACCAGGGAACTGCTATCTGACGTCAGGTATAATACCAACTAGCATATTCCCGGCGAGTCCTGTCCGGTGTACTCATAACCCAATGAGCACCTGTATACATTTTAGGTGATTCAACTGATACCAATGGCTTGTGAGACCGGCCACCGCCCCTCATCGGGGTCTCGACTGTATACACTAGTCTACTAATGGAGTATCGATGCCCAGTCTCGAAACTCCCACGACTAGGGACCTTTTAAGGATGTGCTTATAGACCCCAGCTTCCACGTATATGATCGCCATCATACTACTGGTAGTCAAGCAAGAATCCTAAGGGCTCTATCAATGTGTAATAGCGACCTGTAAGGTCACCTAAAACAGCACACGATGATAAAGATAAACCAGATAGTATAGTATCATCTTGAGTAAGACTGTCCTATCGGTTTAGGTCCTCCCTCAATCATTGCAATCATGTGCCTGTGATCCAATAATTGACTCTGAGGGCACTATATCCAACAATCTCCCACTTGCACTCAAGGCTAATTATTGCGATGTCGCATATTCACAGCCCGTGTGATACCGAACACCCAACTCCTCTACTAATCAGTCTCACAAAGCTCGTTTGCGAAACTATTGCGTTCGAGAAATAGCCTCAGCTAGTGGATCCACCCTGATGTTTCTTTCTATGTCTCTCTTTATCTCAAGTTCGCGGAGAAAACCATCTCCCGAAATGAGCAATACCTATCTTAGAATATGTCTGGATATCTGATGGGACCTAGTTCATAAATGAACTCCAAATCCAAACTTCTTAGACTGTATCGTCAACTGAACTTAATCAGTATCCTGCGCCACACCTCCCTCAGTATCCGCTTGGACCACCTGTCCAAAATACTGTCCCTCGTTAGAGGGAAAACTATAACTCTGACAGCCACTCTGTCATCCAGGTCATCTTGGAAGCCTGGAATGATAACCGTCTCCCGAAAGAGGCTGCCGTTATCATATCCCTAGAACATCCACTTATGTTCTAAAACTGCTTCCGAACGTTTCTCCAGGATAGGATTAATATCAACTTATTGCATCTACTGCAAAAACAACATCTGGTGTGGTACTTGACATCTCATGATTGACTCAATTGCCTAAGCAAGTGATCTGCCAATCATGCGCATCCCTCTCCCCTTTAGTCTGTAAGACACCTTTAGAGAGGGTGACTCCATCACCTGCAGGTACACTACCGTGCCAGGAGTCGTCCATTCTAAAACACCTTTAGAATACTGTCTAAGTATCCAGATTGGGAAACTACCCAAATCTAGATCTAAAACCATAGATCTAGTAACCGGAATATCTGATATAATATCCATGTCCTATGTGGAGAAACCACTGTGTGACAACCAAAGTATAACCGATCGTAGTATAGGAATATCACTTCCTACTCTGTGTATGTCATCCAAATACCAGGACATCACACCCTACTATCTTCTTAACAGATCCATCCCCTATTCTGATGAAGTCAAACCTATGACTGTCACATCAGAAATAGATGATCTATCTCCGCTATGTCTGCTTTAGTCCATAAATAGTCATAAGCTACTTATCCATTACGCTTCCGCTGCTCCCACTGACTACGACAACTCTCTGGCAGAGTCATATACACGTACACTTCTAAAGCTAGTTCAGAACGATGCTATACTCATCCTCCTGCCGGGTTTCACAGTCTGGAACAACAGCAATGGCAAGTCTGGGTAAACAAGAACCTCCTTGTCACCGTCTTTGAGCATACCGAAGTATCTCTCGAGTGCCTGAGGTTACCCACCATATCTGTGGAGTGGCCAATGAAGTGTCAAACCAGATTGAATCTTTAGGTTCTTATCAAACTTTGAGTAATCGTTTGCGGTTCTGGAATCACTTCCAGTTCTACCATACTCCCACTACTGTTTTCTGAAAAAAATCCATTTTACTAAAACCGTGGCGAGTCAAGAACAATATCACTATTGATCTTCCAGATGGTAGAAAGTCAACCTTCGTCATAACCCGGGTCAACCCACAAACAGCCATTACAGAAACGTGTCTTGAGTTATCCAGAGTCTGGTTTTAAGCATAAGTCGGATAACTCCCCGTACCTTAACAATGTTAAGATATGAACTATTCTATATCCAATATAGAAACAGAGGCACTGATTTAATTGGAACCAGATTCAAATCATGCAGCTGTCTCCAGTGCATGTCAACTAAATGGAGAGAGGCTGATCAGCATTACTCAATTTAGGAGTACTTCCAATTATGAGTAACCTGAAGGAGAAGCTAGTTCTCTTAATCATTACTATTAACTGAATACCATACACAAGTATCTATATCTTCGATCACCTTGAAGAATCCTGATACTTGCAATACCTGGTTCTCTACTTTATCCTTATACCTATACCTTTTCAAAACTTAGACCTAGCATTTCTATGAAACACATGTCTAAGAACTAGAGAAGTCACAAGTAAACAGAATATAGTACGAGTACCAACCCCTCTGTCCTCATGGACACTGGACAACATACAATACTCTGTATAAGTCCCCTGAGTCTAATAACTCATTCCCTGTATGTCGTAGGTTGAAAACTGTACTTATGGTTAAGAAGAATTACACCGCTGTTTAATGCTCCTTACCTAACCATCCACTGATATAAGTAAATGTCATGGACATAATTTCAAAAAGTTATATCTCACTTTATAAAAATAAACGTACAGATATATCAATTTTAAATTGGTGCATAACAACGGATATTCAAAACCAAATATTTGCCGTCTGGCAAACAACCCAGGCGATTTCCTCAAATATCACCAATTACAACGAATCCCGATATAATGAGGATAATTACCCAATTCCCAATAACTTACTCCCACTCATCATCTGTAAAACCATACAGATGTGAGAATCAAATCTGGTAAATACATACCCTGGAGCAAGGGCTAATTGGGAAATCAGTTTTCTTTTAACAATACACAGTGAAATTGAAACATATAAATATTTCGAAGGGGTATCCGGGTATTCCTAGTAATGCCTCTTCCATTATCAGATTCACAACTGTAACCGTATATTTCTTTACCATCTCTCCAAATCCCTTTATATGTCTTTAGTCATTACCTTCTGTACATCCCTTTAGGCCAAATGGTTTTCTTCCTTCCCTACCGTTCGGCACCAGCCTATGGTTTGGAAGAAGCTATCCAATAAGCATAATGGGTGTACTCTCCTAATCCTAGGAGTACTCGTAACCTGAGAGAAGGTGAAGATAAAAGACAACTGAATAAGACCTTATTCCTATTTCTCCTGAACCAGAATCCATCCCCGAACTGGAACACGTCCCTTCGAGTTCGTATATAACCATACGATGGAGTATCCAAATAACTGTGGATCTTCGCAGTGATACGGAGTGTCCTGGAGAAATACAAAGGTGAAGTAGGAGTGGCGATGAAATACTTGGTTTGGTCGTGAATAGCAGTCGCAATTTACTTTGCCCTCTTTCTAATCCCTTTACTTGTTTTTACTTATTACCTTATGTACACCTTTTAGGCTAAATGGTTTTCTTCATTCCCTACCGTTCGGCACCTGCCTATGATTTGGAAGAAGACTATCCAATAAGCGTAATAGGTGTACTGTCCTAATCCAAGGAGCACTCGCAACCTGAGAGAAGGTAAAAGGAAAAGACAACTGAATAGTCCTATTCATTTTCTCCAGAACCGGAAACCATCCTCGAATCTGGAACAAGTTCCTTTGAGTTCGTATATAACCATAAGATGGTTTTATCCAATGGAAGTGGATGTTCGTAGTAATGCGGGGTGTTCTGGAGAAAAGAGTAAAAGTAGGAGTGGTAATGAGGTATGCAACTCTGACAATCCAAAAGCCAGTGTTATAAGAAGGTTCGGTCAACTTGGTCACTGAGTTATAGTCAAGGGTCGGGTCATGGTCGCTGACAAAGAGAGAGAGAAAAGAAACACTCAGCGTGCATGTTCCCGCCAAAAATTTCTGCGCAAAAGAGTCCAAGGTATCAAATGGCAGCGATATGCTTAAGGAAATGCGAACCAGTATCTTCCGGGCTGTTTTTTTGACAAACTCCCAAATGAGAAACAGATAAATTCTGATGGTATCGAAAGCGGCTCGAAAAACCCTTCGATTTGATATATTATGGGCCTCGTAATTCATCCGGGATCAAAAGTTATAAGGAATTACGTGTCCACACGTGATGGACTTTTAAGAACCCGCTGGAGGAGTTAAAAAATATAATAAAAACTCAGAAAAGACCCCAATGGGGCATCACGTGCTCACACATGACCATGGGTCACGTGCAGACACGTGATGGGCTTTTAAGGCCTCTAAAATAATGAATAGAATTTAATTCTAAAAGTCAGAAAATACCTCAACGAGGTATCACGTGCTTACACGTGACCAATGGTCACGTGTTGACACGTGATGGTTAAAACAACAACATAAACAAGCGGCTGTTAAAGGAACCAATTTGGGGGTCACGTGCTCACACGTGACCAAGGGTCACGTGTCAGCACGTGACTGGCTTCGAAAGCCTTACAGTTAATAGAATTAAATTCTAAAAGCTTCCAAATCTTTCCAAATGGAAAAGGTCTATGGGGACCGTTGGATTAAAAATCCAAGGGTGATTAATAATCACCAATTTATGGAAAAATCTTGGACTTGGAAAGATTTCCCCCCTAAATCTGACCGAGATAACAAATGGATATCTTTGGATTTAAAATCCAATGGTGAATAAAATTCACTTAACAATCTAAAGGCCCAGATTAATGATGAATGCAAATCAAATCTCTCAACATACAAATCAAATCTCTTAATGAGAGATTTGTTAAACAAATTGATTCTCTTCCTCCTCCTATAAATAGGAGCCAAGAGAAGAGAAGGAGGATCTACCTTGGAGAGAGAAGAAACAGAGAGAGGAGAATTTAATTCTCTGCAAAAGAAAAACCCTAGGTGAGAAAAGGGAAAAGATTAACTTCAAAAAGAGAATTTAATTCTCAAAATTCAAGAGTTTAACTCTTATAAAAAAAAAAGAAGAACTTAGTTCTTCTTCTGGTTGAAGATCTGTACAGAGCACATCTCCCCATAGGATGAGAATTTAATTCTCATCGGGTTGAGATCCTGCCATGCAGATCCTAAAGTTAGAAGGGGAATTGAGTTTTGAGAATTTAATTCTCCTAAAACAAAACTAGGGTTTAACCCTAATCAAGAATTTAATTCTTTTACATATCTGGGAATTTAATTCCTTTGAAAAGAAATCAGGGTTTTATCCTAAATAAGAATTTAATTCTTTCACGATAGGAATTTAATTCCTCCAAAATCATAATTAGGGTTTAACCCTACAAAGAATTCAATTCTTAAAAGATCTCTGTTCATGAAAAGAACTAGGGTCACGTGCCCCCACGTGACCCTTGAAAAGATCCCCTGCAAAGAACTTTGAAGCATCACCCCACGTGCTCCCACGTGACTCCCAGAACGCAGAAAGAAAAAGCAAAGGGAATGAAAGCTTTGGGCGCTCTCACGTGTTATCACGTGACCCCTCAGCAAATGCTTTAACAATTGGCGCACAGATCTCTATCACGTGCCAACACGTGATGCTTTAAAATAAAAATAAAAGTGTTTGACACTTATTCGCAGATTTGAGGATAAACCAAAAGGAGATCTGGCTCCACATTTAGGGCGCCCTCATGTGTCACCACGTGACCCCTAATGAGCATTCTAACAGACCAGAGCGGGGGCCTCCATCACGTGCCTACACGTGATGGCCAGGAAATTAAAAGTGTTAAACACTGATCTACAGAATAAAATAAGGGAAATCAGGGCGCTCTCACGTGTCCGCACGTGGCCCCTCCCTCCTTAGTGTTTAACACTAATTGGAAAACTCTATTTGCAGTGTTTAACACTGATTTTCTTAGTG
The DNA here is from genome assembly GCA_030015575.1 of Agapanthus africanus. Taxonomy (NCBI): domain Eukaryota; kingdom Viridiplantae; phylum Streptophyta; class Magnoliopsida; order Asparagales; family Amaryllidaceae; genus Agapanthus; species Agapanthus africanus. The sequence continues at coordinate 359,622 of JASDDO010000264.1, read as the reverse complement.
ATTAACACTAATTGGAAAACTCTGTTCCCGGTGTTTAACACTGATTTGCTTTAGTGTTTAACACTAGTTTGAAATCTCTGCTGCCGGTGTTTAACACCGATTTGCTTTTGTGTTAACACTAATTTTAAAGCCCTGTTGCTAACACTGATTATCTTTTAGTGTTTAACACTAATTTGCTAATCTTATTCCCAGTGTTCGACACTGTTGGTCTGTAGTGTTTAACACTAGCTTTAGCCCAATTGACTAAGTTTTTAGAGACAAAGCCTCTTCTTCAATGGACCAACAGAGGGCCAATATTTCAAACATAGTTGGACTTAGCCCAAACTGGCCATAAGTCCTCAAATCATCTTGAACTGAGCACATTTGCTCTTTCAACCAACTCATTGGTTCAAGGGTACATCTCTGAACTCCTATGATATTTGTCGTTGTAATCCTTCAACGTCTTCAGAGAGGTGACGGGTCCCGACAACCACACATCAACACGGACTGTGGGGTTCTTAAACTCATGGACTTATGCGTCCCTAAACCAAGATACGGACTGTGGGGTCCTTAAACCCGCGGACTTATGCGTCCTTAAACTAACGGACTAATGCGTCCTTAAACACACCCATATGGACTGTGGGGTCCTTAAACCCATGGACTTATGCGTCCTTAAACTACCAATGGACCACCATGTCCCTAAACTGGCAATGGACCACCATGTCTCTAAACTGGCAATGGACCACCACGTCCCTAAACTGGCAATGGACCACCATGTCCCTAAACTGGAACAATAGAGCCCCCAAATGCTCTTTTGTCGGATCTAAACGATCACGTTTAAATTGATCTTAGCCTCAAATATGGCTAACACATTCTTAAACCTTCAAACAGACTTTAGTCCCAAATTGGACTATAGATCCCCCCAATCTACTTTGGTTCAAGGGTACATCTCTGAACTCCTCTGACATCTGTCGTTGTAATCCATCAACGACGTCAAAGAGGTGATGGGTCCCGACGGCCATACATTCTATCGACCGCAATGTCATTAAACTAAACAATAGAGCCAATTGCTCTCTTGTCGGATCTAAACGATCCCGTTAAGTTGATCTTAGTCTCAAATTAGACTAACGTATCCTTAACAAACGTTTGAGTTGATCTTAGCCTCAAATATGGCTAACGTATCCTTAAACCAAAACCCCAAACCCAAATCTAAGAAAATACGGATTTGGACTAATCCACGTCCTACGGGCGGCGACATAAATTAGTCTCCGTATACAATCCACGGGCAACCACAAACAAAACAAACACCCACGACACAAAGTGACCAGCTGGAGAAGGAGAAAGTTGTTACCGTGATGCGGTAGCGTAATTAACTGCAGGGGCTTGCGCCTGCAGGGAAGAGCGTCTCCACAATCAAAATCCCCTCAAGCGAGGGGGAATCTGACGAAGTCTGCTACATCGGACGCATCCGTTCAAACCTTCGATATATGGTGCCATAAATCAACTTGGCATCTTCGGAGAGGTGGACGGATAGCACCTATTAGCATCTGCCCCGAATCTCAGGCAAGACGCCATGTCTTGGCCGCCGTTCGGAGGGGAACAGATTCTGGCACGCCCGGTGGGACCTTTTCCTCTTTCCACTCCACACTTCGTGTGTCGTGTTCGCGAACGAATCGCGGTTTGCTAATGGTTGCCCGTGGGTTTCGAGGTACTAAGATTTGGCGTTTTGCTTGGTGCAGAAAGCAGAGGATCAATGGCGTTCACCTGCTCAAAGTGTTCCACATGCAACTGCAACCCACGTCTTGCCTCAACTGGGGGTATATCTTATGGGCCCCAAGCGGCCTCCCTTTTCAAGATGCCAGTGGAGCAGGTAACTCAGGCCACCACTGGATTATTCTTTAGGACCATGCTCCCACCGTTGAGCTTCAATGCCACAATGACGTTGCAAGAAGCCCCAAAGAAGTCGGTCTTTGATCGGCTCACCACTGCCGCGGCCCCTCTCAACGGGTCGCCCAACTCTAATACCTCAGTTCTCAACAGACTGGGCCAGGACGTCTACAAGCCCGCAATACCCGAAGCTGCCATCCCAAAGCGGATAGCTATCCCGGCTCAAGCGGAAGAAATCATTGGAAAGGTTCCTCTTTCCAAGAAGTCAGTTTTTACAAAACTGGCCATTCTGGTTGCTGCTCCAGGCGAGGTCCTCAAAGCTGCTTCCCCTGCTCAGAGGGGGCATGAAGAAGCTTATCCAACAACGGAGGTGATCTCATCCGCACGACATGCTCGACGTCGCCACTGGCGCCGAGTGAGGAAGGCCGGGGGCAACTCCCCCTCTGAGATAACTCCGCCAGCTCCAACGGTGTGGATCGATGCTGCTGTTCCAACCGGGAACAGCTTTGAATTGCTGAACACGGTGCGCAGAAACTCTCCTACCGCCGTACTAAAAAGATCCCCTCCTCCGGTGGGAAATGTTGCGCAAGCCAAACCAGAACAGTCCACTCAGCGGCTGTCCTCTAAAATCTACAAGGTCTGGCGCCATGTCCAAGACTCGGTGATTGATTGAAATTTCTCCCGCCAGCAGAAGAAGCTGAAGGTCCGGCAGGAAGAAAACCGTCCTGATAAGCCACAAAAGATGACGACTACTTGGGTGCTCACGATAGCGGCCCCCTAAACGTCAACCACTCAGAAAAAAAGGAGGCCAGAGAAAGCCCCTGTGAACATGGCGAACCGTAAACGCGCTGAGCACAAACACCCCAAGTCTGGGGGCATGGTGGTGCACACTGTTTATATGGCTTCTGGAAAGGAGGAAAGTCGTGCTTCGACATGTCACCGACCGCTCACTCGATCCGTGACAAAAGCCCAGGAGCAACAACAGAAGCTTCAGGAAATGATGACTGCAATGGCCGCACTTACCGGGCCAAAAGAAAGCCCGGAGGCATCATCAGAGCAGCGTCATGAACAAGAAACTGACGCTGACTACCTACGCAGAGTCCTCGAAAAGAAGGACAAAGAAGCCGTAGAGCAAGCGGCTAATATAAAACAAATGGCGCTTCTCTTCCAAGATATAGTAGGGATGATGATCCAACGAGATCCTCCTACTGAAGATCCTCCAATTGTCCTTGAAGATGACAAAGGAGAGACATTGAATCCTCCACCGGCTCTGTCAGTAGCCAAGGAGGAAACCATTTCCAAGACCGCACTGAATGACTATATAGCTCAGCAAATACGAGCTCATCAGGCGAGTTAAGCGGCCGGCCAAGTCGTCAAAACTGGGCGACCATACCCGGGCTGGTATGACCAAATCAGCTATCCGCCGGGATATACGATCCCTAAATTCCATATGTACAAGGGGACAGGGAATCCACATCAGCATGTCGCTCAATTCAGGGCCTTATGCGGCAACACAGGAGGCGATGACAAACTGTTGCTTCGCCAATTCGTCGGCAGCTTAGCAGAAACGGCCTTTGAATGGTATTCGGAGCTACCTAATGACTCTATCAAAACATTTGCGGAGATGGAGTTGCTGTTTACACAAAGATTCGCGAGTGCTAGCGGACGCACCTCGATCACGGCATTGATCAACGCCAGGGTAAGGCCAGGCGAAACTTGGGTCCAGTACGCAACACGATGGCGGAATCTATGGTCGAAGTGCGAACAACGCATCGAAGAAGCACCTGCGGTAGGCATGTTCGTCGGCACTCTTGATCCGCAAGCGACCATCTCGCAATTCATGATGTTCTTCAAGCCAACTACTTTCCAGGCCTTGATTGACAAGTTGGCCCAAATGGATCAGATGGATCATAGATCATCTCCTTCAAAGACGGACCCTTGGAATGAAAAGGGGAAAGGGAAAACAACTTTCGTCGCTAATACTCAACAACAGTCGAGCAACTTAAAACCGGTTGTCCGCCAAAGCAACGTACGTCTACGCCCATCCCTCGAGGAGAGACTGGGACGTCCTTATTCGTTTCCTCAGGATAAAACAAGGAGACTGTTTGAGCTAGCAGTGCGCAACAGACTCATCCATCTGCCGAATCCAAAACGTCCGTTGCAACCGGGCGATGTCAACGATCCCAATTATTGCCCTTTCCACCAAACGGTAAGTCATCCGATCGAGGATTGCTTCGTCTTTAAAGGACGGATCGAGGATCAGTATCTACAAGGCAAGTTTGCGTTGTCCGAGAAGTGGAAAATAAACCCACCACAACCGCACACTCCAAAGAAGACGGACACACCGGGGGCAACTTGTTCTTTTGTTGAAGAAGCTCCATGGGAGGTTGCTCTTTCAACCAAAACTAAAAGAATGCTGAAAGATCTCCAAATGTGCCCGGCAATCAGGTGGAAAAATCCACTGGAACCCCAGATCGTCGAAGGGATGCTGAAGCCGTGCCCAACTCCAAAGATCGATGGTGAAGGCCCCAGCACTCACACCCAGCCGTCAAAATCTCCAAAGAAAAACAAGAAGAAATCCAAGAAGCCCGTGAAGCCCGGCGACAAGCGCACGGATTTGTAGAAACAGATTGACGTGCTGGAAGAGTATAACCAGAAGGCGCGGATTCCAATCACGCTCCAAGAGTTCCTCAGCCACGTCCTCGAGGACGAAAATGATGGAGAAGACTCATCAGATGAATTTGAGGACTACGTAGCAACTTGTCACGTGATCTCCCACTCATTTATGGACGATGAAAAAACTCCTTGCACTGAGAAACTGGGGGCAGAGCCTGAGCCGGAATTCGTGTGGCCGTCAGACGAAATGATCGACGTTTTTCTAGATGAGATTCGTCTAAAAAGTAAAGCTGATCGGGAGCGCGAGATGGCCATATTTGAAAAGGCCAAACGCCGGCGACTGGACAAAAGGGTCTAAACACTCCCACCAGATCAAAGTACATCCGCCGCAAATGAAAGCAGAATCAAGACAAGGAAACGATTCGCCAAAGCCAAATCAATGGGATGAGGCCGCCCTCTTTCAGAGAAAATTCTCCTGGTTGTATACATCCTGATGAAGCGGACGTGCATCCTAACTTCTGCTTATATCATCAGAAGATCGCACATCCTACTGAGGACTGCAACTCCTTTAAGTGTTGGTGGTAAGGGTATGTCGCTCACAGGCAACACTTCAACAGAACAAAGCGTGAAGCTCGTAAACAGCAGAAAAATACGACAGATGAGCGTAAAAGAATTGCCGGCAATTGTCATAGGGTTGATCCCGAGGGACCGCGAGTTCTCACATTCGGGAGCGACTCTGACAAAAAAGCAGCCCTTGGCCCTCTCTTCAAGGAATCCATCTCTAAAACGAAAGAATTGAGGAGTTGCGAGAGCATTCAGCCTTGCAATTGCACGATACCCGGAAAAAATCTCGGACCCGCAAGCAACGGTTCGAACAAAAAGGATAAAGGAAAGGGAAAAACGGCCTTCGTCGCCAACACTCAACAACAGTCGAGTGGCCCTAGAACGGTTGTTCGCCAAAACAACAAGCGGCAACCCCTCTATGAAAAGTTGAAACGTCCTTACTCGTTTCCCCGGGACGAAACAAGGAGGCTGTTCGAACTAGCAGTGCGCGACGGGCTTATCACTCTACCGGAGCCGAAATGCCAGCTACAACTGAATGAGGCCAACAATCCTAATTACTGCCCTTGCCACCAAGTATTGGGCCATCCGATTGAAAATTGCTACGTCTTCAAAAACTGGGTTGAAGACCAGTACCAACAGGGCAAGTTCGCGTTGTCCGAAAAATGGAAGGTGAACCCACCACAACCACATGCTCCGAAAAAGATGGATATGCCGGAAGCATCATGCTCATTCATAGAGAAAGTCCAACGGACCACTACGTCCTAAAACTGGATAATAGACCGAAAAATCAGTAAACTAGAGATGCGTCTCAAATACGGCGACGGCGGACCGAAACGTCCTTAAACTAACGGCGGACCGCAATGTCCTAAAACTTGCAAATGACCGAAACGTCGTTAAACTACTCCCAACCCGCAGCATCTTCAGGCTGACGTGGTAAAAAAAAAAAACGGTACGTCCATAAGCAAAATGGGCACGGATGAAAACCCAAAAAGGCTCCGTGAGTAAAAACAGCAGGGCTACCGGCGAGTGTTCGTGAAAACCCGAAAGGGCGTAACCTCGTTAAAAAAAAAGAATAAAAAAAAAATAAAAAAAATAAAAAGAACGGTATGTCCATAAGCAAAGTGGGCACGGATGAAAACCCGAAAGGGCTCCGTGAGTAAAAACAGCAGGGCTACCGGCGAGTGTTTGTGAAAACCCGAAAGGGCGCAACCTCGTTAAAAGACACTTATAGGGTCCTCTCGACCTTGTAAGGAGAAACCACCCGCGTGAGATCCTTACGACTCATAGGGAAGCAACACACTTAGGGATCCTCACGATTCCTAAGGAGAAATTACACTTGCGAGATCCTCACGACTCGTAAGGAAAACTCTCTTATGGGACCCTCACGGCTCATAAGATTTGAAAGTCTTAAGTTACAGAGACCTGAACCTGTTCTTAAGCAACCCCCACAATCTTCGATACTGCCCTACAAGCGGCTCAATACTGGCCCTTGTATACAATCCACGGGCGCGAATAAACATTTCCCTAACCAAGTCTCACCCGTGACGGGGGATATGTCCATACGGTGAACAACCCTTGTGAGTCCTCTCGACTCATAAAGAGATAACACTCTTGTAAGATCCTTATGACTTATAAGAGAACATACACTTAGGAGTCCTCACGATTCCTAAGGAGAAAACGCACCTACGAGATCCTCACGACTCGTAGGGAGAAACACCTTTATGAGACCGTTACGGCTCATGAAGTCAAAAGCCTTAGTCGACGGGATCCTAACCCTGTTTACTAAGCCACCTTTGTTCGACATCGACAGAGGCAAATGATGATTCGCTCCTGGCAATATCCCAGTTGTAGCGATGCTGATGCATAAACCCGTATCAAATTCCAAGTCCTGTTATGGCAAATGATGATTCGCTCCTGGCAATATTCCAGTTGTAGCGATGCTGATGCTGAGATTGGCACCAGATTCCAAGTTCCACACCCGCGATAAAAAAAACAGTGAGCCATATGTGCATACGAAATAGCCGAAATGATGGGGCAACTTGCAATAAAAATTAGCAAGTAAAAACAAATGTATGCATGAAAAATAGCCGAAATGATTGAGCAGCTCGGAATAGAAAGCAGCGAGTAAAAATAAAATAAACAGCCGAAATGATTGGGCACCGCGAAAAATAGCCGAAATGATTGGGCAATCGCGACCTTCACGATATAAAGCTGAAATGATAGAGCATCGCGGAAAGAAAAAAAATGATGAATGAAACTTATGCCCTACAGGTGAGATCACATTGATCCCTGTATGCAATCCAAGGGCGCAAACAAAGAGGGAACCATATCTTCCCAACAGGCTCCACCAGAAAGCGAAGCCAAATCTCGACGGTTCATAGACAACCTAGAGACAATCTCGACATTTGTCGCAATATTGCAGACATAATGTCAACAGACGAGGAAAAAGGAATATCCCGAGCTTCACGGTCTTGACGTCAACATCGACGACTTAGAGATCACCAACGACGTTTCTCCTCATTCCAACCAGATACAGACATGACGTCAACAATCGACCTCAGAGTCGCAATGAAATGGAACCATGGCAAAGTCACTAGTTCTAAATCTCAATGGCCACATATGCAGCCCGGAGACCAACAACGGTAGGCCTCCTCATTCCAGCATGACACAGATGTTACACCATCAAACGGAGCCATGGCAAAATCCCAGTTCCATCTCAGCATTCGTCTCGATATAGCAGACGCAATGTCAACAACGGCGTTCCTTCGCAGTCCAGCAGGATGTAGATGCAACGTCAACAAGAGACCCCATGGTCGAAACAATGCGGAGTGACGGCAAAATCCCAACTCCACCTTGGCATTCGTCTCGTTACAGCAGACGCAATGTCAACAATGACGTTCCTTCGTGGTTCATCAGGATGCAGAAGCAACATCAACAAAAGACCTCATGGTCGAAACAAAGCGGAGTGACGGCAAAATCCCAGCTCCACCTCAGCATTCGTCTCGATACAGCAGACACAGTCAAAGCAAACGAAGCAAAGGCCACATTCCTAGCTTCAACGTCTTGACGGTAACTCATATAAAACCGGAAAGACAATCGGAGATCATCTCGCACCAGCGCGGAGTGGTCACCACCTCGACGATTGTCTCGATACAACAGATGAAATGTCACCCCAGCGTTCTTCCCCAAGCAGGATTCGGACGCGCCAAAGCAAACGAAGCAAAGGCCAAATTCCAAGCTTCAACGTTTTGACGGTAACTCATATAAAACCGAAAAGACAATCAGAGATCATCCCACATGGAGTGGTCACCACCCCGACATTCGTCTCGATACAGCAGACGAGATGTCAACAATAACGTTCTTCCTCCAACAGGCTTCGAACATGACAAAGCACATGAAGCAAAGGCTAAATTCCTAGCTTCAAGGTCTTGACGGCAACCCATATAAAGCCAGAAAGACAACTGGAGATCGTCTCACAACAGTGTGGAATGGTCACCACCTCGACGTTCGTCTCGACACAGTAGATGCTACATCATCAAACAAATGGAGCTACGGCAAAATTCCAGCTCCACCTCGACGTTCGTTTCGATACGGCAGACGAGTTGTCACCCCAGCGTTCTTCCTCCAGCGGGATTCGGACGCGACAATCAAACAAACGGAGCCACGGCGAAATTCCAGCTTCACCTCGGCGTTCGTTTCGATACAGCAGACGAGTTGTCACCCCAGCGTTCTTCCTCCAGTGGGATCCGGACGCGACAATCAAACAAACGGAGCCACGGCGAAATTCCAGCTCCACCTCGACGTTCGTTTCGATACAGCAGACGAGTTGTCACCCCAGCGTTCTTCCTTCAGCGGGATTCGGACGCGACAATCAAACAAACGGAGCCATGGCAAAATTCCAGCTTCACCTCGGCATTCGTTTCGATACAGCAGACGAGATGTCACTACGGCATCCTTCCTCCAACAGGATCCAGACGCGCCAAAACAAATGAAGCAAAAGGCCAAATTCCTAGCTTCAAGGTCTTGACAGCAAGTAATATAAAGCCTGAAAGACAATCGGAGATCATCTCGCACCAGCACAGAGTGATCACCACCTCGACGTTCGTCTCGATACAGCAGACGAGATGTCACTACGGCATCCTTCCTCCAACAGGATTCGGACATGCCAAAGCAAATGAAGCAAAAGGCCAAATTCCTAGCTTCAAGGTCTTGACGGCAAGTCATATAAAGCCTGAAAGACAATCGGAGATCATCCCACATCAGTGCAGAGTGGTCACCACCTCGACGTTCGTCTCGACACGGAAGATGCAACATCACCAAAAGGAGTCACGGCAAAATCCCTGGTTCCAAACCTCGACGGTTCACCAGCAACCTAGAGACAACCGCGACATTCGTCTCGATACAGCAGACGCGATGCCAGCAAACGAAGCAAAGGCCAAATTCCTAGCTTCAGCGTCTTAACGGCAAGTCATATAAAGCCTGAGAGACAATCGGAGATCATCTCACACCAACATGGAGTGATCACCACCTCGACGATCGTCTCGATACAGCAGATGAAATGTCACCCCAGTGTTCTTCCCCCAGCAGGATTCGGACGCGCCAAAGCAAACGAAGCGAAGGCCAAATTCCTAGCTTCATGCGTCTTAACGGCAAGTCATATAAAGCCTGAAGGACAACCGGAGATCGTCTCGCACCAGTGCGGAGTGGTCACCATCTTGACGATCGTCTCGATACAGCAGACGTGATGTCACCCCAGCGTTCTTCCTCCAACAGGATTTGGACGTGACAAAGCAAATGAAGCGAAGGCCAAATTCCTAGCTTCAGGGTCTTAACGGCAAGTCATATAAAGCCTGAAAGACCACCGGAGATCATCCCACATGGAGTGGTCACCACCTCGACGTTCGTCTCGATACAGCAGACGCAACATCACCAAAAGGAGCCACGGCAAAATTCCTAGTTCCAAATCTCGACGGTTCATCAGCAACCTAGAGACAACCACGACATTCGTCTCGATACAGAGGACGCAATGCCAGCAAACGAAGCAAAAGCCAAATTCTTAGCTTCAGGGTCTTAACGGCAAGTCATATAAAGCCTGAAAGACTATCGAAGATCATCCCACACCAGCGCGGAGTGGTTATGACTCATCGGGGCTCTCTAAAATGAGCCTAACCTCAAGTAAAAAGCGGCATGGCAAATTCCTAGCGCTTGCTCTTCCGACGGTCAAACTGCCAAGGAGGATTGCTTGAAGACGTCTTGTCCAGCCCCCGAAGGGATCAGAGACACGGCAGTCGCAGGGCTACTCGAACAGCACGATTGCCTATCGAGGAATACATCAGCTCATGCGACGGTACGACGGCCAAAACCCTAAGTACCACAGACCCTAACGGACTTCTGTCGTAAAGAGCAGAGGTTAACTGTGACGTTAGGATATTCTTGCGAGATCTTCTCGATTCGTTTCAACTCATGAGGAAATTGATGTCTTTGCGAGAACTTCTCGATTCGTCTCGACTCGTGAGATAAAGCCTTGGGCAGTAGGGATTAAAAAACCTGTCTCCTAAGCACTGGGATCCTGCAAGTCGGCCCAAAATGGTCTCTTGCATACTATCCACGGGTCTCACTCTCCGAAGTCGAATTTCGACAAGGAGGGGAACAACCGCTTACGGGTCCTCTCGACTCGTAAGAGGGAAAAACTCTCTTACAAGATCCTTACGACTTATAAGAGAAACATACTTAGGAATCCTCACGACTCCTAAGGAGAAAATACACCTACGAGATCCTCTCGATCCGTAGGGAGAAAAGTCTTTATGAGACCCTCACGGCTCATAAAGTTGAAAAGTCTTAGGTGGCAGATCCTAACCCTGTCTGCTAAGCCATCACTGCCCTGCAAAGAGGTCAAGATGGACCATCTATGAGCCACACTTGCCAAAGCTACATGCCACTGAAATGGAGAACTTACTCATAAGCGTATAAACTACTCCACTCCAGAGTAAGACATAAAGAGATAAAAGGGTGCGGCTCATGGAGTTAAGGGTTTGGAACTTTATCTCTTAAGAGTCAAGATTTGAGTCAATGATAAATGACGACGCATGTGTCCGCTCGTTATCTTCTCAGATCAAGATCCTGAAAGTTATATACCAATCCGAAACTGGTCATACGCCATGCATTACTCTGCACTACTTCACCCACGTATATACTTACGTGGGCAAAGTAGTGGGGGGCATTTGTTCCCGCCAAAAATTTCTGCGCAAAAGAGTCCAAGGTATCAAATGGCAGCGATATGCTTAAGGAAATGCGAACCAGTATCTTCCGGGCTGTTTTTTTGACAAACTCCCGAATGAGAAACAGATAAATTCTGATGGTATCGAAAGCAGCTCGAAAAACCTTTCGATTTGATATATTATGGGCCTCGTAATTCATCCAGGATCAAAAGTTATAAGGAATTACGTGTCCACACGTAATGGACTTTTAAGAACCCGCTGGAGGAGTTAAAAAATATAATAAAAACTCAGAAAAGACCCCAATGGGGCATCACGTGCTCACACATGACCATGGGTCACGTGCAGACACGTGATGGGCTTTTAAGGCCTCTAAAATAATGAATAGAATTTAATTCTAAAAGTCAGAAAATACCTCAACGAGGTATCACGTGCTTACACGTGACCAATGGTCACGTGTTGACACGTGATGGTTAAAACAACAACATAAACAAGCGGCTGTTAAAGGAACCAATTTGGGGGTCACGTGCTCACACGTGACCAAGGGTCACGTGTCAGCACGTGACTGGCTTCGAAAGCCTTACAGTTAATAGAATTAAATTCTAAAAGCTTCCAAATCTTTCCAAATGGAAAAGGTCTATGGGGACCGTTGGATTAAAAATCCAAGGGTGATTAATAATCACCAATTTATGGAAAAATCTTGGACTTGGAAAGATTTCCCCCCTAAATCTGACCGAGATAACAAATGGATATCTTTGGATTTAAAATCCAATGGTGAATAAAATTCACTTAACAATCTAAAGGCCCAGATTAATGATGAATGCAAATCAAATCTATCAACATACAAATCAAATCTCTTAATGAGAGATTTGTTAAACAAATTGATTCTCTTCCTCCTCCTATAAATAGGAGCCAAGAGAAGAGAAGGAGGATCTACCTTGGAGAGAGAAGAAACAGAGAGAGGAGAATTTAATTCTCTGCAAAAGAAAAACCCTAGGTGAGAAAAGGGAAAAGATTAACTTCAAAAAGAGAATTTAATTCTCAAAATTCAAGAGTTTAACTCTTATAAAAAAAAAAGAAGAACTTAGTTCTTCTTCTGGTTGAAGATCTGTACAGAGCACATCTCCCCATAGGATGAGAATTTAATTCTCATCGGGTTGAGATCCTGCCATGCAGATCCTAAAGTTAGAAGGGGAATTGAGTTTTGAGAATTTAATTCTCCTAAAACAAAACTAGGGTTTAACCCTAATCAAGAATTTAATTCTTTTACATATCTGGGAATTTAATTTCTTTGAAAAGAAATCAGGGTTTTATCTTAAATAAGAATTTAATTCTTTCACGATAGGAATTTAATTCCTCCAAAATCATAATTAGGGTTTAACCCTACAAAGAATTCAATTCTTAAAAGATCTCTGTTCATGAAAAGAACTAGGGTCACGTGCCCCCACGTGACCCTTGAAAAGATCCCCTGCAAAGAACTTTGAAGCATCACCCCACGTGCTCCCACGTGACTCCCAGAACGCAGAAAGAAAAAGCAAAGGGAATGAAAGCTTTGGGCGCTCTCACGTGTTATCACGTGACCCCTCAGCAAATGCTTTAACAATTGGCGCACAGATCCCTATCACGTGCCAACACGTGATTTTCTAAAATAAAAATAAAAGTGTTTGACACTTATTCGCAGATTTGAGGATAAACCAAAAGGAGATCTGGCTCCACATTTAGGGCGCCCTCATGTGTCACCACGTGACCCCTAATGAGCATTCTAACAGACCAGAGCGGGGGCCTCCATCACGTGCCCACACGTGATGGCCAGGAAATTAAAAGTGTTAAACACTGATCTGCAGAATAAAATAAGGGAAATTAGGGCGCTCTCACGTGTCCGCACGTGACCCCTCCCTCCTTAGTGTTTAACACTAATTGGAAAACTCTATTTGCAGTGTTTAACACTGATTTTCTTAGTGATTAACACTAATTGGAAAACTCTGTTCCCGGTGTTTAACACTGATTTGCTTTAGTGTTTAACACTAGTTTGAAATCTCTGTTGCCGGTGTTTAACACCGATTTGCTTTTGTGTTAACACTAATTTGAAAGCCCTGTTGCTAACACTGATTATCTTTTAGTGTTTAACACTAATTTGCTAATCTTATTCCCAGTGTTCGACACTGTTGGTCTGTAGTGTTTAACACTAGCTTTAGCCCAATTGGCTAAGTTTTTAGAGACAAAGCCTCTTCTTCAATGGACCAACAGAGGGCCAATATTTCAAACATAGTTGGACTTAGCCCAAACTGGCCATAAGTCCTCAAATCATCTTGAACTGAGCACATTTGCTCTTTCAACCAACTCATTGGTTCAAGGGTACATCTCTGAACTCCTCTGATATTTGTCGTTGTAATCCTTCAACGTCTTCAGAGAGGTGACAGGTCCCGACAACCACACATCAACACGGACTGTGGGGTCCTTAAACTCATGGACTTATGCGTCCCTAAACCAAGATACGGACTGTGGGGTCCTTAAACCCGCGGACTTATGCGTCCTTAAACTAACGGACTAATGCGTCCTTAAACACACCCATATGGACTGTGGGGTCCTTAAACCCATGGACTTATGCGTCCTTAAACTACCAATGGACCACCATGTCCCTAAACTGGCAATGGACCACCACGTCCCTAAACTGGAACTTGGACCACCACGTCCCTAAACTGGCAATGGACCACCATGTCCCTAAACTGGAACAATAGAGCCCCCAAATGCTCTTTTGTCGGATCTAAACGATCCCGTTTAAGTTGATCTTAGCCTCAAATATGGCTAACGCATCCTTAAACCTTCAAACAGACTTTAGTCCCAAATTGGACTATAGATCCCCCCAATCTACTTTGGTTCAAGGGTACAACTCTGAACTCCTCTAACATCTGTCGTTGTAATCCTTCAACGACGTCAGAGAGGTGATGGGTCCCGACGGCCATACATTCTATCGACCGCAATGTCATTAAACTAAACAATAGAGCCAATTGCTCTCTTGTCGGATCTAAACGATCCCGTTAAGTTGATCTTAGTCTCAAATTAGACTAACGTATCCTTAACAAACGTTTGAGTTGATCTTAGCCTCAAATATGGCTAACGTATCCTTAAACCAAAACCCCAAACCCATATCTAAGAAAATACGGATTTGGACTAATCCACGTCCTACGGGCGGCGACATAAATTAGTCTCCGTATACAATCCACGGGCAACCACAAACAAAACAAACACCCACGACACAAAGTGACCAGCTGGAGAAGGAGAAAGTTGTTACCGCGATGCGGTAGCGTAATTAACTGCAGGGGCTTGCGCCTGCAGGGAAGAGCGTCTCCACAATCAAAAACCCCTCAAGCGAGAGGGAATCTGACGAAGTCTGCTACATCGGACGCATCCGTTCAAACCTTCGATATATGGTGCCATAAATCAACTTGGCATCTTCGGAGAGGTGGACGGATAGCACCTATTAGCATCTACCCCGAATCTCAGGCAAGACGCCATGTCTTGGCCGCCGTTCGGAGGGGAACAGTGCACTCTAATCTAGATCAGAATGGTTATCAATTTATCTAATCAGGAAATCTCCCACTGTAACCTCAAATTCCCCTCCAAACCTGAAAGAAGAATTAGTCGGGATCACCCGAGGAGTAAACCAACTCATCAGTGGGAATCAGGATCCAACTATTATCGCATGATAACGTGATGGAATCCACTCACGTTATCACATTCCAGAAGGTATGCGCATATCTGGCAAGTTTCAGTTTCTTTAGAAACTCCCGATGTGATTTTTACCCCATGCTCTTATGACCTTGACTTTGGCCAACAAATCATAAGTCATATGTCAAGTTCTACCCGTCATTATCCAGGTTAATTTGAATCCACCCGTACCTACCCTTGATTTTGGCCAACAAAGCAGTACGACTGTCCCAAACCAACGCATCTATCTATGCAGCAGAAAGATAACAAATAGTTACCATACATTATGCCTTGACTTTGGCCAACAAACATAGCATGAATACTAAGTGCTACCCGTCTAAAATGACGGAGGGCTACGAATGGTTTTTGGCGAAAAACCTTTAACATAATGAACTTGATATCGTTGAAGGAACCGGATAGCATTTTATAAAAATATAGTGGCGAAAACCTCATCGTTGCTGTTTCCGAAGCACCAGGGAAGGTCATCCATGTTCTCGGGCTCTTCTTTTGATATGGTTATCATGTGACAAGTATGAGCTCGCTTCGACGACCGATGTGAATCTGGTTCCACTTTCGTGGCTTTGGGTTCGTGCTTCTGTGGCGGCGTTACCCTCCAACTGTCAGATAGAGCGAACTTGCCGAGCTGATATTGATCTTCCACCCAGTTCTTGAAGGTGAAGCAGTCTTCGAGAGGATGCCCTATCCCTCAGTAATAAGAGCAATAGTTTGGGTGTGAGACTTCGCCTGCTTGTTCGGGGTGTTTAGACTCCGGCAGCGTAAGCACCTGGTATTTTATAGCTCGGTCAAGTATCTTCTTCGTCTTGTCCTGAGGAAAAGAGTATGCTCGACCCATTTTCCTCATGAGGGATAGATCGGAACCGCTCGATTCCCGTTTGCGTGGCTTCTTAGTCCCGCTTTGTTGCTGTTGAGCACCTTTTTCGCCTTTCAACTTATTTCTGCCTCTGCGTCGAGCCTTTTTTTATAACAGGTTGACAGAGAGCGGCATTTTCATCTTTCACAGCCTGTTGGAGGAGGCGTTGCGTTTTGGCTTTCTCGTAGATGGCCATTTCGCGGTTATGGTCATCTCGGACTTTTTGACCAGCTTCCATATAAGCTTGTCCATTTGTTCTTCGAACGACGGACTGGGCACTTTTGCATCAGGAACTTTTACTGGTTCAGGATTACCATCTTCCTATTGAGCATCCGCTTCTTCATCGAAGTCATGCGCGACGTAGCAACCGTGGAGTAGCTCTCGTTTCTTGGACCGAATATATCCAAGCCCGATTGTTTCCATTCTCCCATTTGGCAACTTATGCTGAGTCCCGGGAACGTTCCAGACCCTGTCATAGAATTTGGCTTTTCGAGCGGTCTGTTTGAAGGATATCCCCTGGCACTTTAGCAGCCTCTTCAAGCCTTCTGTATAATATCTGGGGAGACGAATGGGCTGAAGTCTGTCAAGCGTAGGATCCATACCGTGCCAGATTTCTTTCTCCACTTTGGTTTCCTCAGAGTGGTAGAATAGAATTGCTTTTTCGCCTTCTCGCCTGGGAGGGACATAGAACGTCCGCAGCTCCTCTACACTATAGATATCGAGCGCATCCAGTTCTTTATGGTGTTTAGGTGGCACCATGGCGACTTGCAGACTTTGCTCTTCATCGGCGGATGTTTGTATTGAAAGCCGAGCAGAGAACACAGTATGGACCTCATCTTCCGAGTCACTACCAAAGATCAACGTAGGAGCAGATGGTCCCGGCTTGTTGTATTGGGGTGGACCCGAATAAACTATCTCCTCTTCCTCCTCGGTATCACTGCCGAAGACAGGGATGGTGGCGTTAGCTTTGTTCTCCGGTTTATGACATCTCTCTGTGTCTTCGAAATCCGGTAAGAAGTATTTGGCATCTTCATATCTGCGGACTTCGTTCATGGAAAAAGGGTTCAGTTCTCCCGTCACGGTATACTCGAGACCATCCCTAAAATATTTCATACACTGATGCTGTGTAGAGGGGATGATGTTGTACTCGTGTAACCATGGTCGGCCGAGCAGGGCATTGTAGCATGTCTTGGCGTCTATGATGTGGAATTTAATGTCGTGACGAGCAGCCCAAAGCGTAGCGTCAGTATCACAGATCCAAGAGTTCTTGATGATTGGGAGTCGAACCCGGAGATGGTGATCTTGTCCCGAGCAAGGTGCTGGACGCTCATGCAGATTTCCTTTAACACCCGCACGTTAAGTAGGTTAACAGACGACCCGTTATCGACCAGGATTTTGCCTATCTTTATATCATGGCAATATCCTGAGACATAGAGGGGCGATTGTGTTCGCACGTCCCAAGGAGAAGGTCTTCATCGCCGAAAGTGACATCAGCCGTGTGCACTTCCTCTAATTCATCCTTCATCTTTTCTTCAGCCAGGAAAGCTTGGAATTGCTCCGGCTCCTGTAGTGCCTTAATTAACGAATCTCTCGCCTCTTTTGATAGTAAAAGGGCGTCAAGAATGCTGAGCTGCGAGGGTAGCTTCCTCAGATGCGCTAGAACGTTGTAATCCACCTTATTTTTCTTTGGCGGGTCCTTGGCAGTTAGCTCTTCCATGACTTGGTCATCTAGAGTAATATCCTCAGAGACCTTTTCTTTCCCTTTATCTTTCTTGTTTGAGGGTCCGAGATTCTTTTCGGGTAGCTTCCGATTACGCAGTCGGATATTTTCACAAACCTTATGTTCTTCTTCTTTTCCCGAGGTGGACTCTTTAAAGAGGGGGCTAAGAGCCAGCTCCTCGTCAGAATCGCTCCCGAATGTGAGCACTTGTGATCCTCCGGCGTTAACTATGTGACAATCGCTGGTGGTTCTGTTAAGCCCCTCGGTTGTACCTTTCTGCTCCCGACGAGTTTTGCGCTTTTCCCGCTTAAAATGATATCGGTGAGTAACATATCCTCGCCACCATCTATCGAAAGCTTTGCACTCTTCAGTGGGGTGCGAAATCTTCCGATGATACAAGCAGTAGGAAGGGTGCATTTCCGCTTCACCAGTAATGCTTCCTTCAGAGGATGGTGGCTTCATGCCCATTGATACGGCCTTAGCAAACCTTTACCTCGTCTTGAATTTGCTTTTATGCGCAGTGGGTGTATTTTGCTTCAGCGGGAGTGTCTCACCTCTTTCGTCAAGGCGCTGGCGCTTGGCCCTTTCAAATATGACCGCCTCGCGTTCCCGATCAGCTTTACTTTTAAGAGAGCTTCATTGAGGAATGCATCAGTTACTTCATCCGATGGCCCCAGAATTTTTAGTTCAGGATCTGCCCCCAGCTTTTCAGTGCACGGAGTTTCCTCATCATCGGTAAGCGAATGGGAAATCATATGACAGCTCGCCACGTAGTCCTCGGATGAATCCGACGAACTGCCTCCCTCATTTTCCTCTTGGAAGACGTGGTTGAGGAACTCCTGGAGTGTAATGGGAGTCCGTGCTTTCTGGTTGTATTCCTCCAGTGCGTCAATTTGTTTTTGTAAGTCCGTGCGCTTGTCGCCAGGCTTCACGGGCTTCTTTGATTTCTTTTTCTTCTTCATTGAAGATTTTGACTGCTGGTTATGAGCGCTTGGGCCATCACCATCGATCATTTGAGTTGGACGCGGCTTCAACATTCCTTCAATGATCTGAGGTTCCAACGGGTTCTTCCACCTAATCGCTGGGCATGTTTGATGATCGTTTAGCATCCTCTTTGTCTTGACTGATAGTACAACCTCCTAAGGAGCTTCTTCAACGAGAGAGCATGTTGCCCCTGGCGTATTCATCCTCTTAGAGGTGTGGGGCTGCGGCGGATTCACCTTCCATCTGTCGGACAATGCGAACTTGCCCTGTTGGTACTGGTCTTCAATCCAATTTTTGAAGACGTAGAAATCCTCAATCGGATGACTCAGTACTCGATGATAAGGACAGTAATTGGGATCGTTGACATCATTTGGCTGCGACGGACGTCTTGGATCCGGCAGACTTATGAGTCGGTTACGCAATGCTAGCTCAAACAGTCTCCTCATTTTATCTCGAGGAAACGAGTAAGGACGTCCTAGCCTTTCCTCAAGGGGCGTGCACGGACGCATATTATTTTGACGGACAGCCGGTTTCAAGTTGCTCGGCTGTTGTTGAGCATTAGCGACAACGATCGCTTTCCCCTTCCCCTTCTCGTTTCGAGAGTCCGGCTTTGGAGGGGGTGGTCTATGACCCATTTGGTCCATTTGGGCGAGTTTGTCGATTAGTTCCTGGAAGGTAGTCGGCTTGAAGAACATCATAAATTGGGATATGGTTGCCTGCGGATCGAGAGTTCCCACAAACATACCCACTGCTGGCGCTTCTTCAATGCGTTGCTCGCATTTTGACTATAAGTTCCGCCACCGTATAGCATATTGGACCTATGTCTCGCCTGGCTTCACCCTGGAATTAATCAATGCCGTTATCGGGGTACTGAAGGGTTCCTAGGCACACCCATGAGGTTCTACAAGTGATCAAACATGGCCAATTCAAAATTTTCCTATGTGCCGAAAAACCCTAAACTAGATCGTTAACTAGAGGTAAGGCGATGCAAGCAAGTAGACAACTTTACTGCTAAGTGAAAGAGACTACAACCTTTGTAGATCCGGTCCTCCACTTCCTTAGCTCCGTGATGATGTCCCTCCGCTGCGATCATCGGATCCCGGACTCTAGCGATGGTTTCGTCGAAGAAATGATCGGGCTAGGTCGTCGACTTCGATACCGAAGATGATCTACATCGAGGCAACACAAGATCAAGCTCCAACTTCACCAAGTCATGAAACTTGTGAAGAAAATACCCTATACTACTTGGCAAGTGGTAGAGGATGAAGAAATAGGAAGTGGGTTCACTTTAGAATTGGATTTCTCACTCTTTTTCTCAAGTCACCATTGAAGCTAGCAAGCTTCTTTCTTCTTGAAGAAGAAGAAGAAGAAGAAAAAGAATATGATAAGAATAATGAAATAAATGGAAATAAAGTCATTCTTATCATTTTAGCAACCATGGTTAAGTGTAGAGAATGAACTAGGGTTTAGTTAAAGGGTTAGGGTTTTGGAAAGAAACAAAATGGTTTGACTTTCAAAGCTTCATGAAGCTTCAAGTGAAATCCAAATAAAGTCACCATTTTATTTCTCACCAAAATGAATAAATAAATAAATGAATAAGTAAATAAAGCAAATGAAATGAAACCCTAACCATTTACTAAACATGGTTTAAATCAAACATACACCCAAGTTTGCATATATCATCAAACATGATACAAACTAGTGCACAATACTATATCATATATACAATGTGCACATCAAGTGAGAAAATCCATCTTAAGTGAACCAATACTAGTTAATGCAAAGTAATATATCAAATATATAATTATGCATTAAATCATTAAATCAACGCATGATTTAATGATCCGGTCATACTGCATATAACCGACTAATATTTAGTGTATCAATGTATCGAATCAACACTTGATTCGGTAACCCGGCTATATCTCATATAACCGTCCAATGATACAAATCGCGAGAATAGAATACAGTATCACATACTGGTATTATTCTCGGTCCCGCACATATCTCATATGCGTTCCTATTTCGTTTCGCTTGAGCCAGGAAACCTCTGTGTAGGACTCTAAAGACTCGTCAATACGCCGGCAGCAGATGATGATCATATCAAGCACCCACAAGCCGCAAGCGGTCTGCTAAACGTAACGGCCACCCGGGTATTGAGCGATCAGAAGATCGACGAGCAAGCCCGCTCACACTCCTGTGAATCCAACCAGTAACACTTACCGTACAGTCCGGTCTGATCGTCTGATATGTCGCATATCTCGCCTAGGGATAGTAAACGTCAGACCACAATAGCTCGATAAGTCGTGTCGATATAAGGTCTATAACAGTTCGAGAAACTACTGGTAACACTTACCAGTAAATCTCAGCAACCCTGGCCAGGGATTTCCGGTTATAGCCAATCGAACACAGCGCAACATCAACTCCCTATACCGGGAGAGACGAATCCCCTCCTATCGCTCATTGCCTCCATGTGATTCGGGACTGTACCCAAAAACCACCGTTTTGCACGCCCTCTTGGACGTGGTAAGGTGGAAATCAAAGCACAGTGGGAATCATACAAGACTCTATGACGATCTCGGGTCTACAGACTAATCTGTACAAGTGTCACCAGAGAACTGCCATCTGACGTAAGGTATAATACCATCTGGGAGTTCTCGGCGAGTTCGTCCAGTGTACCCAGTCTCCACTGAGCACCCGTATATCATCTCTGATGTCAAACACCAATGGATATGGGATCATCCATCGCCCATCTGTATGGGTCGAGAAGGTACACGCTAGTCTACTTTGGTATATCGATGCCCCGTCTCGATACACCCACGACTAGGGACTTTGAAGGATGTACTTATGGACTACCATGTCCCCACTAGTATGATCTGCATCATAGTCCAGGTAGTCAAGTACACATCCTAAGGGCTTTACCAACATGTAACAGAGAGACAATTAGTGTACACGTTAAGGTAAAGAGCAAC
Organism: Agapanthus africanus; assembly: GCA_030015575.1. Lineage (NCBI taxonomy): Eukaryota > Viridiplantae > Streptophyta > Magnoliopsida > Asparagales > Amaryllidaceae > Agapanthus > Agapanthus africanus. Next base: position 338,106 of record JASDDO010000264.1, on the reverse strand, counting down.
CAGATAGCATACTATCATGTCGAGCAAGAAAGTCCTCCCTATATATGTCCAAGCATCCACTACAATATACATCCTATGTATAGTAATGGCCTCTAGGGCATACATATAACTAACAGGTACGCTCGCTGGCACTCGCGAAACGCTGGGTAAACAGCAGTTCCATCTCTTCAAAGGTCTTGATAGAGTCGTTCGGGAGCTTGGAATACCACTCGAATGCTGTATCCGATAAGCTACCAACGAATTGGCGAAGCAACAATTTATCATCACCGCCAGTGTTGCCGCAAAGCGCCCTGAACTAGGCAACATGCTGGTGAGGATTGCCCGTCCCCTTATAGACATGGAATTTGGGTATTGTATAGCCCGGCGGGTACTTTATCTGATCGTACCAGCTCGGATATGGTCGTCCTGTTTTTACGACCTGACCGGCTGCTCCAGTCGCATGATGAACCCGTATCTGTTGGGCTATATATTCGTCCAAGTCGGCTTTGGAGATTGTCTCCTCCTTGGCTGTTGACAGAGCCGATGGAGGATTTGACGTTTCTCCCCTATCATCTTCAAGGACGATCGGGGGATCTTCAACTGGAGGATCTTATTGGATCATCATTCCCACCATGTCTTGGAACAGGAGGGCCATTCGCTTTATGTTGGCTTCTTGTTCAGCAGCCTCTTTATCCTTCTTCTCCAATATGCGGCGAAGGAATTCAGCGTCAGTCTCTTGCTCCTGGCATTCATCAGAGGACGTTTCAGGGCTTTCTTTTGGCCCAGTGAGTGCGGCCATCGCATTCATCATCTCCTGGAGCTTTTGCTGTTGCTCCTGAGCTTTGGTCACTGACCGTGTAAGCGGTCTATGACCTATAGATGCACGGCTGTCCTCTTTACCAGACGCCATGTAGACGGTATGGACCATAATTCCCCCGGACTTAGGGCGTTTCGGCTCACCGCCTTTGGCATTTGCCGCGGGCGTGGGGATTTTCTCTGGCCTCCTTCTCTTATGGGCCATTGAAGTTGAGGGGGCCGCTGCAGCAGGCACCCTGGTGGTGGTCGTCCTTTGCTGTTTTTCCGGACGGTTCTTCTCTTCTTGCACTTTCGCCCTTTTCTGCTGACGAGAGTGACCTTGGTCAATTACGGAGTCTTGAACCCTCCGCCAGACTTTATAAATTTTGGAGGATAGCCACTGAGGGGGCTGCTCCAGCTTCGTTTCCGGAACCCTCTCCGCAGGTGAAGGAGATCTTTTTAGCGTAGCAGTTGGAGAGTTCTTACGCACCCTCCTTAACGGTTCAAAACCGTTCCCAGTTGGAACAGCAGCATCAACTTCCACCATTGGAGCAGGTGGAGTTAGCCCCGAGGGGGAGTTGCCCCCAGCCTTCCTTACTCGGCGCCAGTGGCGACGTCGAGCATGACGAGCCGTTGGGACTGGCTCGGCGATAGGGACAGCTTCATCTTGACCCCTGTCCGAATGAGGCGCTGCTGATGCCAGCCTCTTAAAGACTGAGGTCGTCCTCTGAGTGGCAATATTCAATCTGTCAAAGACAGATCCTCGAGCAGGGGCATGAGCCGGAATAGTCAGCCTTGAAAAGGCTGACTCCTTGACAGGAGAAGCCGCTTTGGCGACTTCAGGAGCAGAGGTGGCTATCTTCCTCGGGACGGCCACTTCAGGGTTCATGGGCTTCTTGGCGGGCCCATCAGGGTTCTGGTTCAGCCTGGCAAAGAAAGAGGCTGCCGGTTTGATATTGGACGACCCGTTGAAAGAGGCCGTTGTAGCAGTGAGCCGATCGAAGACCGACTTCTTATGTGCTTCTGGTGCGGGCACTGGAATAGTGAAGCTTGCAGGCGGGAGCATGGTCCCGAAAAACAGACCGGTGGTGGCCTGGGTCACTTGTTCCACTGGCATGGCAAGGATGGAAGCCGCTTGAGGCCCATAAGCTACACCTCCAGGTGAGGTGGAGCGTCGGTTGCACTTGCATTTCGAGCAATTCGAGCAGTTGGATGCCATTGATGCTTGATTTCTGCGCCAGGCAAAAGACCAAATCTTAGTAACTTGAAACCCAAAGGCAACCATTAACAAACCGCGATTCGTTCACGAAGACGACACACGAAGTGTGGAGTGGAAAGAGGAAAAGGTCCTACCGGGCGTGCCAGAATATGTTCCCCTCCGAATACAGAGACGCGACCGCGTAGGTTCGTCTTGCCTGAGATTCGGGGCAGATGCTATTTGGTTTTATCCGTCCACCTCTCTGAAGATGCCAAGTTGATTTATGGCACCGTATATCGGAGGTTTAGACGGATGCGGCCGATGTAGCAGACTTCGTCAGATTCCCCCTCGCTTGAGGGGTTTTTGATTGTGGGGACGCTCTTCCCTGCAGGCGCAAGCCCCTGCAGTTAATTACGCTACCGCATAGCGGTAACAACTTTCTCCTTCTCCAGAGATTTCACTTCGTGTCGTGTGTGTTTGTTTTATTTGTGGATGCCCGTGGATTGTATACGGAGACTAAGTTATGCCGTCGCCCGTAGGACGTGGATTAGTCCAAATCCGTATTTACTTAGATTTGGGTTTGGTGTTTTAATTTAAGGATACGTTAGCCGCATTGAGGCTAAGATCAACTTAAACGTTCGTTAAGGATACGTTAGTCTGATCTGAGACTAAGATCAACTTAACGGAAAGAGTATTTAGGGGCTCGATTGTTCCAGTTTAGGGACGTAGTGGTCCGTTTAATGTATATGGCCATCGGGACCCGTCACCTCTCTGACGACGTTGAAAGATTACAACGACATGTATCAGAGGAGTTCGGAGATGTACCCTTGAACCAAAGTTGATTTGGAGTTTTATGGTCCATTTGAATGTTTAAGGATACGTTAGCCAAGTTTGAGGCTAAGATCAACTTAAACGGGATCGTTTAGATCCGGCAAAAGAGCGTTTAGGGGGGCTCTATTATTCCAGTTTAGGGACGTAGTGGTCCATGGGTAGTTTAAGGACATTGCGATCCATGTTCCAGTTTAGGGACGTGGTGGTCCATGTTCCAGTTTAGGGACGTGGTGGTCTATAAGTAGTTTAAGGACGCATAATTCCGTGGGTTTAAGGACCCCACAGTCCATATGGTTGTGTTTAAGGACGCATAAGTCCGTGGGTTTAAAGATCCCACAGTCCGTGTCGATGTGTGGTTGTCGGGACCCGTCATCTCTCTGATGTCGTTGAAGGATTACAACGATAGGGGCCAGAGGAGTTCGGAGATGTACCCTTGAACCGGATGTAAATTGATTTAGGAGAGCAGTCTTGCTCAGTCAATTTAGTTTGAGGACTTACGTCCATGATTGGGCTAAGTCCAGTTGAGAATATTCAACGTTTTTCTTGATTTTTGGCCTATTAGGCCTGTGCTAGGGCTTTGCCCATATTTAATAATGCATAGCATTAATCTTGGACTCTGTTGGACCTTTATTTGGGCTCTGCCCCTTTTAAATGATGCACAACATCTGTTCTGGTCTGACAGACCCTTATCTGGGCTCTGCCCTTTTTTTAAAAAAGAATGATGCATTGCATATGTTTTTGTTTGAGCTCTGCCATTTTTGAAAATAATGCATAGCATTTACTAGGCCTGTTAGGCCTTTTTAATTGGGCTCGGCCCTTCTTTTTAATGATACAGTGCATCAATTAATCTGATAGAATGCCATGTGGCCTGTCAGGCGCTCTGCGCTAATTAATGAGCGCAAGCGCATGTGGAGGTGACACGTGTCACGCTCTGGTGAGCGCAAGCGCAACAGCGAGTGCGCTGTGTCAGTGCGCTGCGCTGTGTCAGTGCGCTACTGACACGTGGCGCTCTCTGGTGGTTTGCGCCAACCCAGGAGCGCAACAGTGCAGTTTTTGCAAGTGCAAGGCACTGTTTCAATAACTTGATCCAATTTTGGATTCAAGAAATGAATCTTTAAGATTCCAGAACCAATGGTTCATAAAAAAGTGCAAGGCACTGTTATTTATTTTTATTTATTGAAGATCATTGATCTTGTTCTTAGATCAATGATCTATTCAGAAGAAATTCTTCTTCTTTTTCATAAAGGTTTTTACCTTTTTCTTGAGTTCTTCAAGGTTCTTCAGAGCTTTCTCTTTTTTGCTGTTTTTCTGAAGTTCTTGATGTCGATCCGTTTTGAATTGGGGTCTAGGGGCCTTTATATAGTGCCCATAAATTTGTTAAAGAGATCTTTCTCTGAGTGATTTGGGGAATTTTCCCCACCGTTGGATCTTTGATCCAAGGGCTTCTGTTTTATAGAAGACAATCTTCTTGTTTTAACAAGAACAGAAAGATCTTATTAGAATTTTAATTCTGTTTGGCGCAGATGCACCAGCGCCGACACGTGTCGCTCAGCGCAGAGCGCAGCGCAGCCGCGCTTGCGCAACTGCGCCGACACGTGTCGCGCAGCGCAGCGCTTGTGCAGAAGCAACTGCGCTGACACGTGTCGCACAGCGCAGCGCTTGCGCGACCGAAGCTTTACTTCCTTTAATTTTGTTTTTTAATAGAGTCTTGCTCTGATTGGACGCACTGCCTTATGCTCTGCGCTGACGTATCGGCTTCTGACACGTGGCGCGTTGCGCGCAGCGCACGGAATTTGAAGCGTTGCTTCAAAATTTGAATTTCTGAAATTCAAACAGAGCCTTGTTCTGATTGGGGGAAACAACCCTGCCTTCAGTTTCTCTGTGTAAGGAGCTTCCTCATCGTCTATCGATGAGTGAGAGATCACATGGCAACTTGCCACATAACCTTCAGATTCATCCGACGAGTCTTCTCCATCATCTTCGTCCTCAAGGACGTGGCAGAGAAACTCTTGAAGTGTGACTGGAGTCCGCGCCTTCTGGTTATACTCTTCCAGCGCGTCAAACTGCTTTTGCAGGTCCGTGCGCTTTTCGCCAGGCTTCACGGGCTTCTTGGATTTCTTTTTCTTTTTCAAAGATTTCGACGGTTGGGTGTCTGTGCTTTGGCTATCACCACCGATCTTTGGAGTTGGGCACGGCTTCAGCATCCCTTCGATGATCTCAGGCTCCAGTGGATTCTTCTATCTAATTGCCGGACATGTGTGGAGATCTTTCAGCATTCTTTTTGTCTTGGCTGAAAGAGCGACTTCCCATAGAGCTTCTTCTACGAAAGAGCATGATGCCCCCGGCGTATCCGTATTCTTGGGAGTGTGTGGCCGAGGCGGGTTCACCTTCCAATTTTCGGATAATACGAATTTGCCCTGCTGGTATTGATCTTCTATCCAGATTTTGAAGATGTAACAATCCTCGATCGGATGGCCCAACATTCGGTGATAAGGGCAGTAGTTAGGATTGCTAATGTCGCCGGGTTGCGCTGGGCGTCTTGGCTCCGGCAGATTGATGAGCCTGTTGCGCAGTGCAAGCTCGAATAACCTCTTTGTCTTGTCTCGAGGGAACGATTATGGGCGTCTCATTTTATCTTCGAGAGATCGAGTTCTGTTACTTTGGCGATCAACTGGTCTCGGGCCACCGGGCTGCTGTTGAGCATTGGCGACAACGATCGCTTTCCCCTTCCCCTTCTCATTTTGAGAGTCCGGTTTTGGAGGAGACGGTCTATGACCCATCTGGTCCATTTGGGCCAGTTTGTCGATCAAGGATTGGAACGTGGTCGGCTTGAAGAAAATCATGAATTAGGAAATAGTTGCATGAGGGTCCAGAGTGCCCATGAACATGCCCACCGCCGGCGCTTCTTCGATGCGCTGTTCACACTTCGACCATAGATTCCGCCATCGTATGGCGTATTGGACCCACGTCTCGCCTGGCTTCATCCTGGCGTTGATCAACGCCGTTATCGGGGTGCGTTCACTAGCACTCGCGAATCACTGGGTGAATAACAGCTCCATTTCCGCAAAAATCTTGATGGAGTCGTTTGGAGGTTCGGAGTACCATTCGAAGGCCGTCTCCGACAAGCTGCCGACGAATTGACGGAGCAAAAGCTTATCATCGCCCCTGGTGTTGCCGCAAAGAGCTCTGAACTGGACGACGTGCTGGTGAGGATTGCCTGTCCCCTTGTACACATAGAATTTGGGGATCATGTATCCCGGCGGGTATTTTATTTGGTCATACCAGCCTGGATACGGTCGCCCAGTTTTAATGACTTGGCCGGCCGCTTCATTCGCCTGGTGAGCTCGTATTTACTGAGCTATATAGTCATCCAGAGTGGCCTTGGAAACGGTTTCCTCCTTGGCTGCTGAAAGAGCCGGAGGAGGGTTAGATGTCTCCCCTCTGTCGTCTTCAATAATGATCGGAGGGTCTTCAGCTGGAGGATCCGACTGTAACATCATCCCTACCATGTCTTGGAAGAGAAGCGTCATTCGTTTTATATTGGCAGCTTATTCTGCTGCTTCTTTGTCCTTCTTTTCGAGGACTTTGCGTAGGAAGTCAACATCGGTTTCTTGTTTGTGACGCTGCTCTGATGATGCCTCCGGGTTTTCTTTTGGCCCGGTAAGTGCGGCCATTGCAGTCAGCATTTCCTGAAGCTTCTGCTGTTGTTGTTCCTGAGCCCTTGTTATGGATCAGGTGAGCGGTCGTGACCCGTCGAAGCGCGGCTTTCCTCTTTTCCGGAAGCCATGTAAACAGTATGGACCGTTATGCCCCCAGACTTGGGGCGTTTGGGCTCAGCGTCTTTGTGATCTGCTGTAGTCATAGGGGCTTTCTCTGGCCTCCTTCTCCTTTGAGCAGTTGACATCGAGGGGACCGTTGCGGCGGGCACCCAGGCAGTGTCGTCCTATATGGCTTTCTAGGACTGTTCTCTTCCTGCTGAACCTTCAGCTTCTTTTGTCGTCGAAGATAGTCTTGATCGATCACTGACTCCTGGACATGTCGAAGATAGTCCTGATCGTAGGTGTTTGTTTTGTTTTTGGTTGCCCGTGGATTGTATACGGAGACTAATTTATGTTGTCGCCCGTAGGGCGTGGATTAGTCCAAATCCGTATCTTCTTAGATTTGGGTTTGGGGGTTAGGTTTAAGGATACGTTAGCCTCATTTGAGACTAAGATCGACTTAAACGTTGTTGAGGATACGTTAGTCTCATTTTAGACTAAAATCAACTTAACGGGATCATTTAGATCCAACAAAAGAGCATTTGCACTCTATTGTTTAGTTTAGGAATATTGCGGTCAATAATTAGTTTAAAGACATTACGGTCCATTTCCAGTTGTAAGGACATGGTGGTCCAATGTTAGTTTAAGGACATCTCGGTCCAGGTTAAGGACATCGTAGTACATGGGTTTAAGGACCCCACGGTCCAGGTTAAGGACATCGTAGTCCATGGGGACCCCACAGTCTAGGTTAAGGACATCGTAGTTGTAACAACCGAGTTCAGATATACCAATTTCTGTTTCAGTATTCATTATATGTGGTATTTTACTGATATACTTGTTTGAGTGCGAATGGCAGCCTACACCTTTACTTTACATTCGACCCGACCCGCTTACTTGAACGGGTTAATTCATAGTTTGGACTACCCCGATTGGTTAATTAGACACGTGCATTTAATGTGGATATTGCATTTTTGCTACTTGGTCTTTCATTTTAAGTTTTGGAAGTTGCATAAAATTTTCATATTTCAAATCCAAAATTTTGGACCTGACCCGGGCGCAATTCTGAAATATTTTGTATTTCCGCCAAATTCTAATTATTTTCTTTAATTTCTTTAATCCGTTTAAAATTTATAAAACAGCCTAAAAGATTTTTTACAGCAAACAAAATAATCCTTAAACTATTAAAATCTTTTAGAAATTTTCCTAACCCATTTTCCCATCCCCACGAGCCAATAAGACTCGGTTTACGCTGGGCCCCACACACCTCTCTCTTCCTCTTTCTTCCTCTCTCTCTCCTTCTCTTTCTCTCTCACCCCGCTAACAAACAATTTCATCTCTCCTCTTCTTTCTCTCTTCTCTCGCTTTCTCTCTATCTCTCTCATCTCGCATCCCCCTCTCTCTCTTATCTCGCGGTGAACGTGAGTCCCAACACCGCCTCCCTCCTTAACGTCACCTCCCTTCTTTCTTCTTCTTCTTCTGTTAAAAACCCTACACCCCTCGCCATGAGAACCCCAACCCCTCATCGCCTTCCTCAAACCCTAACCCTAACTCCACCATCTCCTCAACCCCAACCGAGCCTCGTCATCTCCTCTCCTCTGCTCTCCCTCCAACTCCAGAACCCTTCACCTAAACCCCAACCTACACCAAAACCAAACCCTAGCTGCAACCCGAGCGCCAAGAACCTGCACCCCCTGCACGTTCCCTAGCCGGAGCTCCGTCGATCTCACCGCCACCATCTCGTCTCCCCGTTGCGTTATCAGTCTAACCCCAGTAAGCCTTCTCTCTCTCTCTCGTACCTCCTTTCTTCTTCTCTGTGTCCTTCTCTTCTTCTTCTGTGCATTTTTTCTTTTTCTGTAAAATCTTTAACCTCTGTAGTTCGCTGGAACTCTGACGATGGCGACGATCACGACGACCCAGCAGGCATCTCTGACCCGTGTGTTTTTCCCGTGCGTTGTTTGGACCCATTCCGTGTACCGTGCGCGCGTCGCGACTTTTTCCACCAACGCGTGACGTTCCGTGTACCGTATCGTGATCCGTCGAGGCAAGTAAAACTTGCTACATGCTATCTATATGATTTTATAACTATTTATTTGAATATTAAACCTATAGATCGAATCTAAAGTCACGTGTTCTAATTTAACAGTTCGATGTTCCATTCATATCATTTCAGATCTATTTCATGAAAACTTATCTTGTTACATACTATACTATCATATACTGCATCAAATTGAATAGTTACATTTCATATTGCTTAGTTATATGTTCCACACTTGTTAGTTTATCATTTTACGATTATGTGATACTTGGTTCTTTTGGTATCAGAGACATATGTTATAGGTTAATCGGATTTGATTCTTTTGTAGTTGGGTATTGGACCCAATACAAAAATCAGAATACTCGTGATTAGGAGACATGTCCTGCCACCTTACCATCTTACCATTCTTGAATCTTAACCTCCTCCTGATTATACTTCTACGATATGCAAACCTCCTTTGCATATCGACTCGAAACCTGGTTCCTTGTTTATCTCTAGAACTTAGGCGACTTAGGTGGAGTTATGTAATTGTAGCTATGATACCGCGGCATGGTTACAATGCGGTACTCTATTTAAGTAACTTGGAGTTCTAGCCTTGGTACATATCCTTAATCTACATTTTGAATCTGTTATCATGCTAATCCTTTTGGTGCTTTGATTTCAGGAATATGGCAGACAAGAATCTGAAGACGTACCAAATGCGTGTTGACGAAGCCGCGATACTTGGGGTAATACGTAGGATGTTGGAGAACCAAAGGCGGCAGACCGAGCTGAACCAGCAGCAAGCTGACTCCTTACAGGAAGGTTTACGGACCGTTCAGCAGTCCGTGAACAATGTTGTGGCCAGACCAGTGGATCGTGTAGGAACCGTAGCGGATTTCAGAAGACTGGGTCCGTCTGTCTTTACTGGTTTGGAGGAGCCGTTGCCAGCGGAGCAATGGCTGGTTGACACGGAGAATTTACTCATTGCGGCGCAGATCCCCGAAGATAAGAGAGTGGATGTGGTACGCATCCAGTTGGTGGATTACGCCCGTGAATGGTGGCTTGTGTAAGAGACCCGTTTGCCCAAACCGATCAAGTGGGCAGATTTTTCAAAGAGTTTCCTGGAGAAGTTCTTCCCGCGGACTGCACAGGAGGAAATGGAAGAGAAGTTCATCAGTCTAAAGCAGAATGGTGCACCTGTAGATGTACATGCAGCTGAGTGGACGCGGCTCAGTAGATTCGCTGGACCTTTGGTTGCCAATGATGCTGATAGGGCAAGGAGGTTCATGCACAGTTTGGATGTGGACATCCAGAGGCAGATTGTCTCCCTGGGTTTGACCACTTTCTCACAGGTACTTACGGCGGCCCGAGAACAGCAGAGCCTATCTGGGAAGACCGGGAGTACACAGCAGACAGCAATTACCGTACGAAAGCCGGCTTTTGCACCGAACCGAGCACATGGACACAGAGGTATTCCAGTGAACCTTCGTGGCGTAACACCTATGAAGAAGCCTGCTGTCGTTGATCAAAGAAGGAGCATGATTTGTAACTACTGCCATTTGCCCGGACATGTGCAAAGAGATTGTCGAAAGAGGCAAGGACTTTGTTTGGTTTGTGGATCGGCGGATCATACTATTAACGTTTGTCCGTCGAAGCTTCGCACGAAGGATGATGTTCAGAAGTCGCCGCAGAAACCGTTTCCGAGACAGAAGCAGCTGACTCAAGGACCCAATCAAGCTCGAGCTTTTACCCTGACGACTGAGGAAGCTAAGGCTTCAGGAGAAGTTGTTTCAGATATTCTACTTGTTCATAGTTTTCCCGCATTAGCGTTATTTGATTCTGGTGCATCCCGCTGTTTTATGTCGTCCAAGTTTATTGCTACACACTCGATCATTTGCACGACCCTGTCTAGTTTCTGGGACATACACACTGGGAATGGGAAAATCATATCTAGTAGAGAGTGTAAGGATTGTGCAGTTGTTGTTTGCGGACAGGAGCTTTTTGCAGATTTCTTGGTAATTGACACGGACAGCTATGAAGTCGTCTTGGGAATGGATTTTCTCGGTACTTTCCATGCTCACATTGATTGTAGGGCAAAGAAAGTAATTTTTCAGATTCCCGGACATCCCGAATTTATCTTTACTGGAGGAAGCAGTTCTGTCGGGCCAGTCGAATTTAGGGCTAGGCCGACAGCTAATGTTCTTTCGTCGATGGAGGTTGCTCAAGATGAAAAGCCAGCTGTTGTTCGAGATTTCATAGATGTGTTTGAAGACATATCAGGTTTACCGCCGAAGCGAGACGTGGAGTTCGCGATTGATCTTGTTCCTGGTGCAGCGCCAGTCTCTAAAGCGTACTATCCAATGGCACCAGTAGAGTTGGAAGAAGTTAAGAAGCAAGTTATTGAATTACTTGAGAAGGGTTGGATTCGAAGCAGTAACTCGTCTTGGGGAGCTCCAGTTCTTCTAGTCAAGAAGAAAGATGGCACAAGGAGAATGTGCATCGATTATCGAGAATTAAACCGGGTGACTATTAAGAACAAGTATCCGATCCATCGCATTGGCGAATTATTTGAGCAGCTTAATGGCCCGAGGGTATTCTCGAAGCTGGATTTGCGATCCGGATATCATCAGGTCCGAGTGAAAACAGAAGATATTTGCAAGACGGCGTTCCGAACTCGGTATGGACATTACGAGTACTTAGTGATGCCCTTCGGAGTAACGAATGCACCGGCGATATTCATGGACTTGATGAACCGAATCTTTTCACCATTCTTAGACCAGTTTATTGTGGTGTTCATTGACGGTATTCTGGTCTACTCGAAGAGTATTGAAGAGCATGCAGAACATTTGAAAATCGCATTGCAGACGTTGAGACAAGAAAAATTATATGCAAAGATGAGCAAGTGCGAGTTTTGGCTGGAAGAAGTAAAGTTTTTGGGGCATGTCGTGTCTGGCGATGGAATCGCCGTTGATCCCGAAAAGATTGCTACAGTTCGAGATTGGCTGATTCCGAAGAATGTTGCGGAGATAAGAAGCTTCCTTGGACTCGCCGGGTATTACAGAAGGTTCGTGGAGAACTTTGCTCGTCTGGCGGAGCCGTTGACAAAGTTTACGCGCAAGGAGGTACCTTTTGTGTGGACAGAGATGTGCGCGTCAGCCTTTGAGGCGTTGAAGCAGAGATTGATAACCGTCCCTATTCTGACCATGTCAGACCGTTCCGGAGGATTGGTGATTCACAACGACGCATCTGGGAAAGGATTAGGATGTGTCTTGATGCAGCATGGGATGGTTATAGCGTACGCATCGAGACAATTGAAGACCCATGAGAAGAATTACCCAACTCATGACTTGAAGTTTGCAGTTGTGATCTTCGCTTTGAAGATTTGGAGACACTACCTTTTAGGCGAAAGGGATGAGGTTTTCACCGATCATAAAAGCTTGAAGTATGTGTTCACGCAGAAGGAGCTTAATATGAGGCAACGTAGATGGTTGGAGCTGATGGCTGACTATGATCTTGATCTTAAGTACCATCCGGGAAAGGTAAATGTCGTGCCGGATGCGCTCAGTCGGTTACCAGCAATTCAGATGTTGACTACGCAGAAGGAACTCATTGAAGACTTTCGAAGATTTGATGTGGAGGTTGTGCTACCGCATTCTTCGGGACTGTTGATGCAGCTACAAACATTCGTCATTGTTCGAGAATATTAAAGCAGCGCAGTCGCAAGACCCTAGATTGCAAAAGTTTCGAGGACAGGTTGAAGCTGGACTTCGAACTGACTTACTGATCCATGAAGATGGTTCGTTGAGATATGGTAGCCGTTTGTGTGTGCCAAAGGGAGATATTCGCGAAGAGCTTATGATGGAGGCGAATAGCTCAGTATATTTCGTACATCTAGGAAGTACGAAGATGTACCGAGATATACAGCAGCATTTCTGGTGGGAAGGCATGAAACGGGAGATTGCCCGCTTTGTGGAAAAATGCTTGGTGTGTCAACAAGTTAAGGCTGAACATCAAAAGGTTGCTGGTTTATTGCAACCACTTCCGATTCCTCAGTGGAAGTGGGAACATATAACCATGGATTTCGTGACAGCTCTACCGCGGAGTCCAAAAGGCAACAATGCAGTTTGGGTGATTGTTGATCGTTTGACCAAGGCAGCTCATTTCATCCCTTTTCGAGTTGGTCAATCAACAGAAACTTTGGCAGAACGGTATATACAGGAGATTGTAAGATTGCATGGAGTACCAGTGAGCATCGTGTCCGACCGTGACACTCGTTTATTATCACACTTTTGGAGAAGCTTACAGGAAAGTTTGGGGACTCGATTGAAGTTTAGCACAGCTTATCATCCTCAAACCGATGGCCAGTCGGAAAGAACGATCCAAACTCTTGAAGATATGTTGAGAGCTTGTATGTTTGTCACGCCCCGCTTCCCAGTGTACGACGAAAGAGACGCGACGAGATCCGCTACGTATATACTCAGAAGTACATACGCTAAGCGAATCTAAGCAATATAAAATAAGTACATAAGAGACAAGAAATAAAAAGAACAGCAACTTTTATTTATTAACATTCTTTGTACAATACATGAAGGAAATACAACTGAAATAAAAAGATTCTTAAACAGTGGCATAACAGGAAATGTAAAATACTGAATGGAAAAGTGTACAATGAACTAAAGTGCAGTGTCTTCGGCAAACTGCTCTAAGTCTTCTTGAGATGGCTCGATCTCCGCCGGGTCCAAACCACCTGACGACATTCAAAGAAGAAAGAAATAGAACGTCGTCAGCGAACAGGTCGCTCGGTAAGTCCCAAAGATAGGGGAGAAATAGACAAAGAGTAGGAGAGAGAGAGTAGCTTTTAATGTTGTATTGTATTGTTGTAATGTTGTATTAACCCTGTTGTTTGTAGTTTGGTACAGAAGAATGCCAGTGTATACAAGAGAGGTCTCTATATGCTAGAGACCAGGGCAAACGGAATATAGAGTATAAGGCTCCGTTAGAAGGCTCGGAACAACGGCAATTGGATTCATGTTAGGTTTCTTAAATCTGACCGTCTCGTGCCACTTTTAACATCTTCCGTACCAATCTACCCCTTAAACCCCGCGATGTCTTGTTTGTATTGTTATCTTGTAAATTGTATTGGTTGTATGATTGATTAACTGACTGACCGAAACCATGATATCAGGAAACGGTTATAACCGTAGAGTCATGTAAATGGAATACTGAGAATCATGTAAAACGAATATATATCCATGGTTCGGTTCAATCAAGTTGTATAAATTGATAATTTTATTCATAGATTCATGTGTTCATATTGAATTGGAATCTTGTAGATTATAAATTGACTTGAATCATATTCAAGTCAGATTAATCAGACTCAAACCCGAGTCAGACAGTTAGAAATGTGAATCGAAGTCTTATAATTGCTAGGGTCCTTAGGGTAATTTATAAAACTTGAGGGGTTTTTATGTAAAAATACTTTTATATACTTTTCAAAATACACCTCAAGTATTTATTGTTCGTCTTTAGAGATGTAATGAGGGTGGATTTTATGTTGTGACATTTCTAGTGAAAATGTCCTAGTTTTATAAATAAGGGTATTTATCTGTAATATTGATTATTTGAAGTTCATGGTATTTTAGTGTAAAATATATTCTTGTGATTTTTAGAAAAAGGTGAAAAATTTATATTATAATAAAATAGGTATTTACATGATAAATATACATATATTTATACAAAAATAATTTTAATAAATATTTTATATTCCAAAAATCTCATTTTCTTAAGATATCGTATTTTAAAGCTTTCGAGACCGAATGCTCCTTGCGGAGCTCTGAATCTCGCACTACTAAGCTCGAGGGTGCACGATAAACCGTACTATCCCTAACGGGTTCCCCAAAGATGGGTTGTAGCGGCGCTTTGCAAAAATTGTAAAATTTTAATCCTTTAGAAAACGGTTTTATAAAGTAAAAGGTATTTATTTGCAAAGTGTAATTTCCGTATTTTAGATTCTAGGGTTTTCTAAGCCAACTAGTCTATTTCTAAATGGTCTAAACGACAAGTCGTTAGAAGTCTCAAATCGCATCTTCACCGCCAATTGTGGCCAGGTAAGTACAAGTGAGGAAGGAGGGATCCGCTCACGAATCGTGAGACGGGCCTTTTAAAGTTACCTAAGCTCACTTGCCTAACCTAGACACCACAAAGTCAGGTTTAGATAAACGATCGATGTCCACAACTTATCGTATTTCCTAATAAGAGGTATTCATTTAAAAGTGTATCAAAGCTAAACTTTTAGAATTGATTTTATTAAGAAAATGGTATTTAAATGAAAGTATTGTTTTTATTGTATTCTATGTTTTGATGATATCGTTTAGGGTTGTATTTGCGTGTGTGTGGAGGTAGGTCATTACCTCGTGCTCTACTTTAAATGTATAGCAAAGTTAAAGGGTTAAATGTGAAATCGAAACATGATGGTATTAAAGTGAAAAATACGATAAATTGGAAAGGTTATCATTTCATGTGAGAAAACTTGTTCAAATTGATTTTTAAAGATTTAATAGTCAAGATAAAGATGTTTAGGCATGAATGTATTGGTTAGAAGTGAAATTTTATAGAAAACCGAGTCGGAAATCGGATTTGTTCCAATTCCGTTGGGTTTCGTAATTTTGTATTTTAGAGAAATAGAAAGGGGGATAGAATGGGATTTACGGGTTTCGATCTATACTAAGGAGTGTAGGGGAACTAAAGGAGTTGACGAGGCGTTGCTTCGTCGCCGGTTGTTTCTAAAAACGTCGCCGGAATTCCTGCCGGAATTTCGTCGGAGCTTCACCGCGAACTTGATTTCAAAGTACACACTCCTTGGAAATTTTGAGAGAGCGAGCTTAGGATTTTGGGGGTGAGAGGGTGGTGTGTAAGGTTGGTATTTATAGGGTTAGGCTAGGGTTAGGGTAGGTGAAAAGTTTAAAATAAAAATATGATAAAATGTAATAAAAATGTATTAAAAGCGGAATAATTGGGGGTTTAAAGAGCTCTAGAAGTGGTCTGAGGCTGAAATTTTGCAGGTGCATAGGGAATATGAAAAGACACAACTTTCATGTTGGGGCCGTTGCCGGAATCGGCCGATTCGGGGGTGACTCGGCCGTGACTTGGTCGGAGCACTGAGTCGTCCGTGTCAAGGCCGAGTTGGCCGATTCCCGGCCGAGTCCGGCTGCCAGGACCCCCCCGACGGTTCATCTAACTCCTGAAAGTGTTACATCTTTGGGTGTAGTGGGGTTTTTGTGAGATATGCACGTGTAAACTCTTGGTATTCTAAAGGTTTTAAAAAAAATCAATATTAAAAATAATGTGGGGTATGGGATTTGAACTCTGGTGGCTTGGTTCAGCAGTGCAAGGTATTACCAATGAGTCACAAGCTCCTTCTTGTAATTATGGTGTGAATAAATTACTTAAAGTGGTAACAGCAACATTAAATACCCCAAGTATACTTTAATTTTAAAACAATTTTATGTACACTAAAAAATGGAGTTATTTAAAAACAAAATAATTACATATATATTGTGCTCAGATTAAAATACTCCTTTATGGATTTTGAAAAAATTAATTTAAAAAAATTTGTATAGGAAAAAGTGTATAAGAAAATTAGGGTTGTTACATTCTACCCTCCTTATAAAAATTTCGTCCTCGAAATTTATAAAAGGAAAGTGTAACAATTTCAAGGAAAGTTTGGTGTCTGGATTATAGATAGTGTATAAAAATAACAAAATGATACAAGGGTGAAAAATGCTTACCGGTGTTACCTTGACCTACAGTCTTGGCTTCTACGGCTTCTAATGTGAATGTCTGTCGCCGTGGTACATTCCCTCTAGCTGGAGGCACATTCTGCCTTTGGGGCCTCTTTCTCTGCCCTCTAGGCATGTTCCTCATTGCCTGTTGGAATTGGCGAGTAGGTTGTGCAGGAGGTGGAGCAGGTAGTGCATAACGAGGTGCTGGAGCCTGGATAGCTGGCCGCTGTGGGTAGTTGGTGGGTGTGTGAGTTGAGTTGCTATTGTAAGGACAGTTCCCAATTCCGTGGTTGGATGCGCCACAAATTAGACACAAGCCTTTCGCGCGCCTACAGTCCTTCCACAAGTGTCCCTTTCTTCTGCAGTAGTAGCAGAAATATGGACTTGACTGGTTATTGGTTTCTTATGATCTCTTGGGTTCAAACGATGGCCTTGGAGAGGCTCCTCCTTCTATTTGAGTGGCAGGGCGTTTCAAACCGGCATATTGGGGTCTGCCCCTCACCTTTATCACTGCCTCATAACTGCGGGCAGCTTCCAAAGCATCTTCATGTGTCAGAAATTTCCCCGTGGCTAGAGCAGCCTGAATCTCTGTGTCCAAACCTTGTTGAAAGCGACGGGCTCTGATCTCATCCGTCGGTATCAGGTGTGCCGCAAATCGGCTTAACATGCTGAATTCAGCGTCGTATTCATCTACTGATTTATCCCACACCGATCCTTGTTGTAGATGAATGAACTGCTGCTCCATGGCAAACCTGGCAGTCACAGGGAAGTATTTCGCGTCGAACTTCTCGCGAAAAGTCTTCCATTCAATAGGCTGTGTAAGACAGCTTTCTTCCACCTTCCACCAGTTGCGAGCATTGTCCGTGAGCTATAGTTTCGCCACATGGACCCAAGTTATGTCTGGCACTTGTACTGCAGCCAGATCATCCTCTATACTTTGTGCCTATTCCTCAGCTTCAAGTGGGCTTCCCTTTCCGGAGAACTGCTTGGGATATAAAGCCCTGAATTGCTTTACCCCAGGTGCGTCAGTCTCGGGACGGTTCAGGAGTTGTTGCTGTCCCTTAAGAAGGCTGCGGATCGCCTCAAGTAGCACTGTTTGCTCGGTGGGTGGCGTAGGAACAGTAGGAATGATTGGTAGTGGAGGTGGAGGTGTGTTGTTGACGTTGGTGCTGGTGTTGTTCGGGGAATCCATAACCCTGAAGAAAAATTTGGGTTAGGACAGATTCAAATGAAATGATAAGATTCAAGGAATATGAAATTGTAAGATTCAAGAGACATGAATTGTAAAGAATGTTTTAGTTGCTGGTTCTTGTGTTATATTGCTTAGGTTGTTCACGCAGAACAGAACTGCATGATAGGGTTTCATACAGCTCTGACCTGCATGGGCCACCAACAAAACCTGTCACGCCCCGCTTCCCAGTGTACGGCGAAGGAGATGCGACGAGGTCCGCTATGTATATACTCAGAAGTACATACGCTAAGCGTATCTAAGCAATATAAAATAAGTACACAAGAGACAAGAAATAAAAAGAACAACAACTTTTATTTATTAACATTTTTTGTACAATACATGAAGGAAATACAACTGAAATAAAAAGATGCCTAAACAGTGGCATAACAGGAAATGTAAAATACTGAATGGAAAAGTGTACAATGAACTAAAGTGTAGGGTCTTCGGCAAACTGCTCTAAATCTTCTTGATATGGCTCGATCTCCGCCGGGTCCAAACCACCTGACGACATTCAAAGAAGAAAGAAATAGAATGTCGTCAGCGAACAGGTCGCTCGGTAAGTCCCAAAGATAGGGGAGAAATAGACAAAGAGTAGGAGAGAGAGAGTAGTTTTTAATGTTGTATTGTATTGTTGTAATGTTTGTTAGTTATATGTATGCCCTAGAGGCCATTACTGTACACAGGATGTATATTGTAGTGGATGCTGGGATATATATAGGGAGGACTTTCTTGCTCGACATGATAGTATGCTATCTGGTTACACTTTACCTTAACGTGTATACTGATTGTCTCTCTGTTACATGTTGGTAAAGCCCTTAGGATGTGTGCTTGACTACCTGGACTATGATGCGGATCATACTAGTGGGGACATGGTAGTCCATAAGTACATCCTTCAAAGTCCCTAGTCGAGGGTGTATCGAGACGGGGCATCGATATACCAGAGTAGACTAGCGTATACCTTCTCGACCCATACAGATGGGCGATGGATGATCCCATATCCATTGGTGTTTGACATCAGAGATGATATACGGGTGCTCAGTAGAGACTGGGTACACTGGACGGACTCGCCGAGAACTCCCAGATGGTATTATACCTCACGTCAGATGGCAGTTCTCTGGTGACACTGGTACAGAGTAGTCTGTTGACCCGAGATCGTCATAGAGTCTTGTGTGGTTCCCACTGTGCTTTGATTTCCATCTTACCACGTCCAAGAGGGCGTGCAAAACGGTGGTTTTTGGGTACAGTCCCGAGTCACATGGAGGCAATGAGCGATAGGAGGGGATTCGTCTCTCCCGGTATAGGGAGTTGATGTTGCGCTGTGTTCGATTGGCTATAACAGGAAATCCCTGGCCAGGGTTGCTGAGATTTACTGGTAAGTGTTACCAGTAGTTTCTCGAATTTTTATAGACCTCATATCGACACGACTTATCGAGCTATTGGGGTCTGACGTTTACCACCCCTAGGCGAGATATGAGACATATCAGACGATCAGACCGGACTGTACGGTAGTGTTACTGGTCGGATTCGCAGGAGTGTGAGCGGGCTTGCTCGTCGATCTTCTGATCGCTCAATACCCGGGTGGCCGTTACGTTTAGCAGACCGCTTGCGGCTTGTGGGTGTTTGATATGATCATCGCCTGCTGCCGGCGTATTGACGAGTCTTTAGAGTCCTACATAGAGGTTTCCTGGCTCAAGCGAAACGAAATAGGAGCGCATATGAGATATGTGCGGGACCGAGAATAATGCGTGTATGTGATACCGTATTCCATTCTCGCGATGAATGTATCGAGTGGTTGTATGCGATATAACCTAGTTATCGATTCAAGCGTTGATTCGATAAGCCGATACATTGTATACTAGTCGGTTGTGTGCGACATGACCGGATCATTGAATCAAGTGTTGATTTAATGATTTAATGTATAATTATATATTTGGTATATTACTTTGCATTAACTAGTAATGGTTCACTTTAAATAGATTTTCTCACTTGGATTGTGCAAGTTGTATATGTGATATACTTTTATGCACATGTATGTATCATGTTTGATGATGCATATTAACTTGGTTAAGTGTAAAGATTAAACCATGGTTTACTTAATGATTAGGGTTTTGATTATCTTATTCATTTATTTATAAATATTCATTTTGGAAATTATTTAAGGATGGTGGCTTATTTTTTTTTATGTTGAAGTTTCTTGAAACTTTGATCAAGTCAACCATTCTTATCTCTTCCTTAACCCTAACCATCATATCTAACCATGGTCCATTCTCTACACTAAACTAAGGTTAATATTATGATAAGAATGGATTTTATTTTCTATTCTAATATTTCTTATCATAACAATATTCATCTTCTTCATCTTCTTCTTCATTGAAGAAGCTTGCTTCATCAATGGTGATTGATGAAAACAAGTGAGAAATCCAATTCTAAAGTCTACCCACTTCCTATTTCTTCATCCTCTACCTCTTGCCAAGTAGTAGAGTGTGTTTTCTTCACAAGTTTCATGACTTGGTGAAGTGAGAGCTTGATCTTGCGATGCTTCGACGTAGATCATCTTCGGCATGGACATCGACGACCTAGCTTGCCCATTCTCCGACGAAGCCGACGCTAGAGCCCGGATTTGATTTGGACAGCGGAGAGGACTTCGTTGCGGAGCTATGGAGGTGGAGCACCGGATCTACAAAGGTTGTATTTCCGTATTCCCTTAGTTAAGTTGTTAACTAGTTTTCCTTTCGCCTAGACATCTAGTTTAAGATCCGTACACTAGGGTTTCTCGGCACAAAAAAATTTGAAACGGGCATGGTTGATGCTTTGTGAGACCCCTTGAGAGTGCCTAGGAACCCTACAGTGGTATCAGAGCCTAGCTAGAGCCTTAGGCGATGCGTAGACGGAGTTAGAAGTCCGATCGACCCGAAACCCCGACTTTGAAATGCTCTCTGGACTTTTTTGTAAAATATGGATTTTTGCAAATTAAAAATATGCAGAAAAACAAGCAGGTAAATCTAAGAATTACGATGCAAAAATTACCTAATGATCTTTCTAAAGTGCGGCGGAACCGCGGCATTAGCGTGCTAATGCGGCCCTTCCGCCGCACTTTTGTCTTATCTGCCATTGAATTTTGCACAGTAACTCCTATATTTCAGTGCTGGTTTTCCTGGGAATTTTTAATCTGAAATCAAGAGTTGAGTATTTTGGGTTGTATTGGGAGTTCATACATTCGATCGGATTGTCAAACTTTGTCTATGTGTCGTTCCGGATAATTTTTTGAATATGTTAAAAAGTTCGACCGGATATAAATACCCAATTTTTCCCCTGTCGGGAAATTTCCAAGTGTTGGATATTTCTGTAGTTTAATCACATTCTAAGTAGTGCAAGTAACACGATGGTCCCTCTAGAAGACAACAAACCTTAACTCGATTATGTGACCGTCTTGAACTACCCTTTGAACCTTCGGGTTTGGGGCAGTACGGCGTGCCACATGTGAGGCGTTGGCTTGACCCTTCTACGGCTGGACCGTCGGTACTGAGGCACGAACTGAATGTTGTTAGACTTATTTCATGTGTTGATCTGTATCGGGAAAACTTGGGTGTTCGAATGTTCAATCGGAAAGTTTAACATTTTCTAATTATCTGGAATGGGATACAATAATTGGAATTCACAAGTAGTTATGAGATAACTGAATGAATGTTATAAATCTAGCAATTTAGTCCCATATGATATTGAAAAGAGTTTTCGATAATGAGACTAAAATGCGGGATTTATATCTGATTAGGCATGTGATGTCTAAAGCCGTTGCGGATTCCAATTGTTGTAGTTTTACACTTTCTTTTCTGTGACCGTAAGTGTAGTATGTTCATATCGCCGGTTTCGTTGCTATACGTCAACGACAATTGGGGTATGCATACTTACTTACGTTGATGACATGTGATGTTATGTGTTGCTAGATATGTTATATTGGATCGTCGTGTTCGAATAGCCGGGGGTTTTTATGTGAGATGAGTGTTTTTCATTTTCATTCATGTAAAAACTTGTATGTAATATTCTTTTATTTGGGGCACTTCCAGGTAGCGGAAGCTGTCACCCTTTGTATATTATTTACTTTTCCGCATTAGGATAGACCCAAGGAGGGGAGCACAAGTAACCGGGTTCTGGGGTCCAGTGGGAGACCAACTCGAGGAGTCGAGTCCGGGTCTCCTAACCCTAGAATTGGCAGGGTTGCTTGCCGCTCTCGTAGGGGTCTAGGGGTGTGGGATTGGCTATTCATCACGACCGTGGAATCCGTGTTTTATACTGGCTCGTATTGAAAACACGGACGTCCTAGTATATCCAATATTTCATATGATTCTTCTGCTGCGATATCTGTGATGTGATCATGTGATGTTCTGTGATAGATACAGTATATAGTATATATGATATATTATATAGGCGTTACTTATGTTTTACACCCGCGCTAGCCCTGCCCCGCTCTGCCGTTAGTTACCTAACCTAACGGTGCACGAGGGGACATCGAGACGAATGCGGATGGCATAAGTGTACGTCGTATTTATCTGTGATGATTAGGTACTTAAATGATGGGACTTCATTAATGTGATTAATGAAATAAAAGAAACCTAAGATGTTGTAGAATCGAATTTCAAAATAAAACAGGTAGCTACAGTTCATGCTTTGCACAGCGGTATATGCGATATATCCTGCACCTTATTCGATGAGGAAAGGACCGAGATCCCTTCACCGGGAGTGACTCCTTTAGCAATAACTGGCAGATGCTACAAACTCGGTTTGTCTTTTGATTGCTTTTAAGTGTTTTTGTTTTGCACAGTGATATATATGATATATCCCGCACCTCATTCGACGAGGAAAGGACCGACGATCCCTTCACCGGGAGTGACTCCTTTAGCAAAACTAGAAAAGCCTCAAAAGCACTCCATTTTAAAATCATTTGATTCTGCAACGATATCAAGTTCATTACGCAATAGGTTTTCAGAAAAACCTGTCGTAGCCCTCCGTCATTTCAGATAAGTATTAGTTAGTATTCGTGCTACGTTTGTTGACTATGTTAAGGCGTAGTGTGCGGTAGCTAATTAGTGCTTATCTGTATAAGCATATGATGTGATTGGATTAGGGTAGTCGTGCGACTTTGTTGACTATGTTAAGGGTCGTGCGGGTGGGTTTAATTCAATCGGGAAATGACGGGTTGAACTTGACTAGCACTTATGATTTGTTGACTATGTTAAGGTCATATAGCTGCTAGGGGCAAAATATTATCGGGAATTTCAAGTGTTGAAATTTGCAATGAGATTGCATACCTTCTATGAGATAGTTGGATCCCGATACCCGCTGCGAGTAAGAGTTACTCCTGGGAGAGTTTTATACATTACAATTAGCCGATCAAGTAGGTGTCTAGAAAGGTGTCAACGGGGTTACGCCTCTGGGAAAACGAGGTTTACATTAATTAGGTTCGTGCGAAAGCACGGGGGACCTCCCTCAAAGTACCGACACTGGCCTGGCTGAAAGATTGGCGAACTTGTAGTGTGTAATTAATCCCGGCTAGTCTTTCCTTTTAGGGTTTGAAGGAAGATTTGATAAAAAGCAGTGGGAGCCATCCTGATTAGATAAAATAATAACCAATCTATTCTTGCAAGAGCGCACGCTGAGTGTTTTCTTCTCTCTCTCTCCTGGTAGCAACCATATCACGCCTTAATCAAGATAATAAAACGGATATTGACCGAACCCGCTTGTTATACTGAGCTGGGGAACGTTGGTCCCGCTCCAACTTATAAATGTTATAAGACAGAGTAGGAAATTGGGGATTACCAGAATTCCCGTGCCGCCCAAACGAAGAGAGTGCATGCTGATGCATCATCCTCGGGTGTGTTCATTATACAGAACTGTTTCTCAGTATCCTTTACGTCCTGGGTATGTGATACCAGATCAGGATCCCAGATATGTAATCTGTTATATAGGGCTACAGATAGGTAGAGAACTGAGAACGGGTGATAAGTTTCATGAGGCAGAAAACGGGGCAAATGTTGCAGCCAAGTCTGTTGGTCGCTGTCACCCTGTATTACAGTACATTGATTCTGAACGAATGTTATTAGATACCGAACCTGATATACAAAATCATATCTATCTCTTTATTAGTAAAGAAATGATAAAATTTTGTATAGTTGGATAATGTTTTGAACATTTCCTATATCAAAAGTTGATCGGTTCAGGCACGTTATCTAAAAGCATTAATGTTCTAAATCAAACTACAGTTCTTAGTATACGGAACACACACAAGAGGAAGAGTTCAGAAATGAACGAATCCTTCTTGAGGCATTGTAGACTAGGTCATATCAATGCGACCCGACTAGCTGAAGTTACATGTAGATGCATATTTAAATCAGTTTGAATTTACATCTCATGAAACTTGCGAGTCATGTCACAAAGATAAAATGACCTCAGCTCTGTTTATTGGAAACAGAGAAAGAGTTAGTGAACTCTTGGGATGATACATGTTGATGTATGTAGGTCCCCTGTCTACATATGCCAGGACTGGTTCTTTATACTTCATTACATTCTCTGATAATCTCTTTAGATTCAGACATATGTTCCTGTTGAAACACAAGTCCGAACCTTTTGAGATATTCACAGAATATAAGTTAGAAGTAGAGAACCAAAACGGGTAAAAATATTATGTCCTTTGATGTGATCAAGGATGAGAATACTTGTGCACGGAAATCCTGGACTATTCTAAAGGAGAATGAGATTCTCTCTCAGCATTACTCCTCCGAATACACCATAGCACGATGGTATATCGGGGCGGAGCAATCACACCCTATGTGATAAGGTGTGCTCTATGATGAGTACTACTGAGTTACCTAATTCCTTTAGGGAGTTATGCACTTGAGAAGTTGCATACCTATTGAATAGGGTTCCAATCAAATCAGTTGCCTACCGCTTCATATGTGATATGGAAAGGGAAGAGCCCATATCTTAAGTTGGTAAAGATTTGGGGTTGTCCGACCTATGTCTGAAAGCAAAATCCGGACAAGCTCGAGGCAAGGTCTGTAATGTAGAACTGAAAAAGTTCCAGCTATACGAACTACAGCAGATGATTTGATAGAACCAAGGGATTCAGTAGATACCAACGAACCTCAGCCTCTCCGCCGATCTAGTAGGGTTCCTCACCCACCTGAGAGATACTTCGGTTTCTCTATGACAGTGGGAGCGAGGATTGCATCATGAGATGATGACCCAACTAGTTTCGAGCAGGCCATCAGGAGTAAGACTCTGTAAGAATGGCTGGATGCTTAGCGATCTGAGATGGAATCCTTATACACCAACAAAGTATGGACTTTGGTTGCAATATCTGAAGGGTTAAATCCCCATCAGGAGCAAGTAAATCTTGAGAAGATTGCTTGGTGTAGATGGAAAAGTTGAGACTTTCAAAGCTAGACTTGTTAAAGGTTTGCATCATTGACCAGATATGGATCATAATGTTAAAACCTTTTCAAGTAACTATGCTTAAGTCCATCCAGATCCTACTTGCCACGGCTACATACCATGACTGCGATATCTGGTGGTTGGGTGTCTTGACTGCTTTTCTAAATGATGATTTAGAAGAGAGCGTCTATAAGTACACAGCCAGAGGGCTTCGTAGACAGTGGGAGCAGCGGAAACGTGTGCAAGATGCTTTATAGGATAAAGCAGGCATCGCGGAGTTGGAATATCTGTTTTGATGAAGCGGTCAAAGAGTTTGACATCATCAAAATGGTAGATGAACCTTGTATATACAAAAAGGTAGTAGGGAGTATGGTGACGATCTTCGTAGAGTACGTGGATGACATACTCTTGATAAGAAAGGAGTTTCCTATGCTACGCTCGATCAATCTCCGATTATCACAAAGATTCTCCATATAGGATCAAAGTGATACCTACTAAATCCTGGGTTTTGGACCTATGAGATAGATCTAAATGGATGTTAGGATTCTCACTAGTCATAGTGAGATGGTATCAACCGATCCTGGGGAGAATCACTGGAAGGGTTCCAGGGTGATAAAGATGACTGAATGTCAGTCGCAGGCATTGTCTTTACCCTCAGTAAAGGGACGGTATGTTGGAAGAGTTCCAAGCTGGATACCGTGGCATACTAGACGATAAAGGCAGGATACATCGCTACTTAAGATGCTACCAAAGAGGCTGTTTGGGTGTATATTGGTTCATGAGATGAACTAAGTTCCTCCCATTGTGTGACAATGGAGTTGTGGCTTATGCCAAGGAACGCCGGTCCCATCAGTGATCCAGACATGTTCTAAGGCAGTATCACTTTATCATGGAGATG
The DNA here is from genome assembly GCA_030015575.1 of Agapanthus africanus. Lineage (NCBI taxonomy): Eukaryota > Viridiplantae > Streptophyta > Magnoliopsida > Asparagales > Amaryllidaceae > Agapanthus > Agapanthus africanus. The sequence goes on along the minus strand of JASDDO010000264.1, from coordinate 312,190 downwards.
GTTGATCTCCAGGGAGATCGAGGTTAGGAGAGTAGACTCAGAGGACAACACAGCGGATCCACTCACAAAGGCCTGTTCCCAGAGAGAGACTTTCATGGGATGGTTGAGTATGAGATACTGCAACCACTGCTACAGATGGCCCTAGTGCAAGTGGGAGATTGTTAGTTATATGTATGCCCTAGAGGCCATTACTGTACACAGGATGTATATTGTAGTGGATGCTGGGATATATATAGGGAGGACTTTCTTGCTCGACATGATAATATGCTATCTGGTTACACTTTACCTTAACGTGTATACTGATTGTCTCTCTGTTACATGTTGGTAAAGCCCTTAGGATGTGTGCTTAACTACCTGGACTATGATGCGGATCATACTAGTGGGGACATGGTAGTCCATAAGTACATCCTTCAAAGTCCCTAGTCGAGGGTGTATCGAGACGGGGCATCGATATACCAGAGTAGACTAGCGTATACCTTCTCGACCCATACAGATGGGCGATGGATGATCCCATATCCATTGGTGTTTGACATCAGAGATGATATACGGGTGCTCAGTAGAGACTGGGTACACTGGACGGACTCGCCGAGAACTCCCAGATGGTATTATACCTCACGTCAGATGGCAGTTCTCTGGTGACACTGGTACAGAGTAGTCTGTTGACCCGAGATCGTCATAGAGTCTTGTGTGGTTCCCACTGTGCTTTGATTTCCATCTTACCACGTCCAAGAGGGCGTGCAAAACGGTGGTTTTTGGGTACAGTCCCGAGTCACATGGAGGCAATGAGCGATAGGAGGGGATTCGTCTCTCCCGGTATAGGGAGTTGATGTTGCGCTGTGTTCGATTGGCTATAACAGGAAATCCCTGGCCAGGGTTGCTGAGATTTACTGGTAAGTGTTACCAGTAGTTTCTCGAATTGTTATAGACCTCATATCGACACGACTTATCGAGCTATTGGGGTCTGACGTTTACCACCCCTAGGCGAGATATGCGACATATCAGACGATCAGACCGGACTGTACGGTATTGTTACTGGTCGGATTCACAGGAGTGTGAGCGGGCTTGCTCATCGATCTTCTGATCGCTCAATACCCGGGTGGCCGTTACGTTTAGCAGACCGCTTGCGGCTTGTGGGTGTTTGATATGATCATCGCCTGCTGCCGGCGTATTGACGAGTCTTTAGAGTCCTACACAGAGGTTTCCTGGCTCAAGCGAAACGAAATAGGAGCGCATATGAGATATGTGCGGGACCGAGAATAATGCGTGTATGTGATACCGTATTCCATTCTCGCGATGAATGTATCGAGTGTTTGTATGCGATATAACCTAGTTATCGATTCAAGCGTTGATTCGATAAGCCGATACATTGTATACTAGTCGGTTGTGTGCGACATGACCGGATCATTGAATCAAGTGTTGATTTAATGATTTAATGTATAATTATATATTTGGTATATTACTTTGCATTAACTAGTAATGGTTCACTTTAAATGGATTTTCTCACTTGGATTGTGCAAGTTGTATATGTGATATACTTTTATGCACATGTATGTATCATGTTTGATGATGCATATTAACTTGGTTAAGTGTAAAGATTAAACCATGGTTTACTTAATGATTAGGGTTTTGATTTTCTTATTCATTTATTTATATATATTCATTTTGGAAATTATTTAAGGATGGTGGCTTATTTTGTTTTATGTTGAAGTTTCTTGAAACTTTGATCAAGTCAACCATTCTTATCTCTTCCTTAACCCTAACCATCATATCTAACCATGGTCCATTCTCTACACTAAACTAAGGTTAATATTATGATAAGAATGGATTTTATTTTCTATTCTAATATTTCTTATCATAACAATATTCATCTTCTTCATCTTCTTCTTCATTGAAGAAGCTTGCTTCATCAATGGTGATTGATGAAAACAAGTGAGAAATCCAATTCTAAAGTCTACCCACTTCCTATTTTTTCATCCTCTACCTCTTGCCAAGTAGTAGAGTGTGTTTTCTTCACAAGTTTCATGACTTGGTGAAGTGAGAGCTTGATCTTGCGATGCTTCGACGTAGATCATCTTCGGCATGGACATCGACGACCTAGCTTGCCCATTCTCCGACGAAGCCGACGCTAGAGCCCGGATTTGATTTGGACAGCGGAGAGGACTTCGTTGCGGAGCTATGGAGGTGGAGCACCGGATCTACAAAGGTTGTATTTCCGTATTCCCTTAGTTAAGTTGTTAACTAGTTTTCCTTTCGCCTAGACATCTAGTTTAAGATCCGTACACTAGGGTTTCTCGGCACAAAAAAATTTGAAACGGGCATGGTTGATGCTTTGTGAGACCCCTTGAGAGTGCCTAGGAACCCTACAATGTTGTATTAACGCTGTTGTTTGTAGCTTGGTACAGAAGAATTCCAGTGTATACGAGAGGGGTCTCTATATGCTAGAAACCAGGGCAAACGGAATATAGAGTACAAGGCTCCGTTAGAAGGTCCGGAACAACGGCAATTGGATTCATTTTAGGTGTCTTAAATCTGACCGTCTCGTGCCACTTTTAACATCTTCCGTACCAATCTACCCCTTAAACCCCGCGATATCTTGTTTGTATTGTTATCTTGTAAATTGTATTGGTTGTATGATTGATTGACTGACTGACCGAAACCATGATATCAGGAAACAGTTATAACCGTAGAGTCATGTAAATGGAATACTGAGAATCATGTAAAACGACTATATATCCATGGTTCGGTTCAGTCAACTTGTATAAATTGATAATTGTATTCATAGATTCATGTGTTCATATTGAATTGGAATCTTGTAGATTATAGATTGACTTTAATCATATTCAGGTCAGATTAATCAGACTCAAACCCGAGTCAGACAGTTAGAAATGTGAATCGAAGTCTTATAATTGCTAGGGTCCTTAGGGTAATTTATAAAACTTGAGGGGGTTTTATGTAAAAATATTTTTATATACTTTTCAAAATACACATCAAGTATTTATTGTTCATCTTTAGAGATGTAATGAGGGTGGATTTTATGTTGTGACATTTCTAGTGAAAATGTCCTAGTTTTATAAATAAGGGTATTTATCTGTAATATTGATTATTTGAAGTTCATGGTATTTTAGTGTAAAATATATTCTTGTGATTTTTAGAAAAAGGTGGAAAATTTATATTATAATAAAATAGGTATTTAAATGATAAATATACATATGTTTATACAAAAATAATTTTAATAAATATTTTATATTCTAAAAATCTCATTTTCTTAAGATGTCGTATTTTAAAGCATTCGAGACCGAATGCTCTTTGCGGAGCTCTGAATCTCGCACTACTAAGCCCGAGGGTGCATGATAAACCGTACTATCTCTAACGGGTTCCCCAAAGATGGGTTGTAGCGGCGCTTTGCAAAGATTGTAAAATACTAATCCTTTAGAAAACGGTTTTATAAAGTAAAAGGTATTTATTTGCAAAGTGTAATTTCCGTATTTTAGATTTTAGAGTTTCCTAAGCCAACTAGCTTATTTCTAAATGGTCTAAACAACAAATCGTTAGAAATCTCAAATCGCCTCTTCACCGCCAATTGTGGCCAGGTAAGTACAAGTGAGGAAGGAGGGATCCGCTCACGAATCGTGAGACGGGCCTTTTAAAGTTACCTAAGCTCACTTGCCTAGCCTAGACACCACAAAGTCAGGTTTAGATAAACGATTGATGTCCACAACTTATCGTATTTCCTAATAAGAGGTATTCATTTAAAAGTGTATCAAAGCCAAATTTTTAGAATTGATTTTATTAAGAAGATGGTATTTAAATGAAAATATTGTTTTTATTGTATTCTATGTTTTGATGATATCGTTTAGGGTTGTATTTGCGTGTGTGTGGAGGTCATTACTTCGTGCTCTACTTTAAATGTATAGCAAAGTTAAATGGTTAAATTTGAAATCGAAACATGATGGTATTAAAGTGAAAAATACGATAAATTGGAAAGGTTATCATTTCATGTGAGAAAACTTGTTCAAATTAATTTTTAAAGATTTAATAGTCAAGATAAAGATATTTAGGCATGAATGTATTGGTTAGAAGTGAAATTATATAGAAAACCGAGTCGGAAATCGGATTTGTTCCGATTCCGTCGGGTTTCGTAATTTCGTATTTTAGAGAAATAGAAAGGGGGATAGAATGGGACTTACGGGTTTCGATCTATACTAAGGAGTGTAGGGGAAGTAAAGGAGTTGTCGAGGCGTTGCTTCGTCGTCGGTTGTTTCTAAAAACGTTGCCGGAATTCCCGCCGGAATTTCGTCGGAGCTTCGCCGCGAACTTGATTTCAAAGTACACGCTTCTTGGAAATTTTGAGAGAGTGAGCTTAGGATTTTGGGGGTGAGAGGTTGGTGTGTAGGGTTGGTATTTATAGGGTTAGGCTAGGGTTAGAATCCAAATGACCTCTGGAACGTCGTTTTTTGAAAAGTTTAAAATAAAAATGTGATAAAATGTAATAAAAATGTATTAAAAGTGGAGTAATTGGGGGTTTTAAAGAGCTCTGGAAATGGTCTGAGGCTGAAATTTTGCAGGTGCATAGGAAATATGAAAAGAGACAACTTTCATGTTGGGGCCGTCGCCGGAATCGGCCGGCTCGGGGGTGACTCGGCCGTGACTCGGTCGGAGCACTGAGTCGGCCGAGTCAAGGCCGAGTTGACCAATTCCCGGCCGAGTCCGGCGGCCAGGATCCCTCCTAACGGTTCATCTAATTTTTGGAAGTGTTAAATCTTTGGGTGTAGTGGGGTTTTTGTGAGATATGCACGTGTAAACTCTTGGTATTCTAAAGGTTTTTAAAAAAATCAATATTAAAAATAATGTGGGGTATGGGATTTGAACTCTGGTGGCTTGGTTCAGCAGTGCAAGGTATTACCAATGAGTCACAAGCTCCTTCTTGTAATTTTGGTGTGAAATAATTACTTAAAGTGGTAACAGCAACATTAAATACCCCAAGTATACTTTAGTTTTAAAACAATTTTATGTACACTAAAAAATGGAGTTATTTAAAAACAAAATAATTACATATATATTGTGCTCAGATTAAAATACTCCTTTATGGATTTTGAAAAAATTAATTTAAAAAAATTTGTATAGGAAAAAGTGTATAAGAAAATTAGGGTTGTTACAATGTTGGACTTCAAGGGTTCATGGGAGGACCATCTACATTTAGTGGAGTTTTCTTACAACAACAGTTTCCAGGCGACTATTCAGATGGTTCCATTCGAAGTTTTATATGGTCGCAAGTGTCGTTCACCTGTTTGTTGGGACGATATCGGTGAACGAAGATTGTTGGGACCAGATTTGGTTATGCAGACAGTTCAGAAAGTTAACGCTATCCGGAATCATATGAAAGCGGCACAAGACCGACAGAAGAGTTGGGCAGATACGTCGAGAAGACCTCTAGAGTTCGCCGTAGGTGATTTGGTATTCTTGAAGATATCACTGACTAGAGGGGTGATCTATTTCGGAAGTCGAGGAAAGCTTAGTTCTCGATTCGTCGGATCTTTTGAGATTTTGGAGCGTGTTGGAGAGGTAGCGTATCGATTGGCGTTACCGAAATCCTTGGCGAATGTTCATGACGTGTTTCATGTATCTCAACTCCGTAAATATGTTCGAGATGAAACACATGTGTTGGATCATTTGGAGCCGACCGTCCGAGAAGACTTGACTTTTGAGGAGTGACCGATTGCGATTGTGGATCGAAGGGAAAAGTTTTTAAGAACAAGGTTATCCCTCTTGTACTTGTTTCTTGGGGTAATCGCTCACATGGAGAGTCAACTTGGGAACGAGAACATGAAATTCGGCAGAAGTTTCCCCATCTATTCGTGTAGCATGATTGTTCGTTTATCCTTTCTTCTTCTTGAAATTTCGAGGACGAAATTCTTTTTGTAGTTGGGTATAATGTAACAACCGAGTTCAGATATACCAATTTCTATTTCAGTATTCATTATATGTGGTATTTTACTGATATATCTTGTTTGAGTGCGAATGGTAGCCTACACCTTTACTTTACATTCGACCCGACCCGCTTACTTGAACAGGTTAATTCATAGTTTGGACTATCCTGATTGGTTAATTAGACACGTGCATTTAATGTGGATATTGCATTTTGCTACTTGGTCTTTCATTTTAAGTTTTGGAAGTTGTATAAAATTTTCATATTTCAAATCCAAAATTTTGGACCCGACCCGGACGCAATTCTGAAATATTTTGTATTTCCGCCAAATTCTAATTATTTTCTTTAATTTCTTTAATCCGTTTAAAATTTATAAAATAGCCTAAAAGATTTTTTACAGCCAACAAAATAATCCTTAAACTATTAAAATCTTTTAGAAATTTTCCTAACCTATTTTCCCATCCCCACGAACCAATCAGACTCGGTTTACGTTGGGCCCCACACCTCTCTTCTCTCTCTTCCTCTTTCTTCCTCTCTCTCTCTCCTTCTCTTTCTCTCTCACCCCACTAACAAACAATTTCATCTCTCCTCTTCTTTCTCTCTCCTCTCGCTTTCTCTCTATCTCTCTCATCTCGCGTCCCTCTCTCTCTCATCTCGCGGTGAACGTGAGTCCCAACACCGCCTCCCTCCTTAACGTCACCTCCCTTCTTTCTTCTTCTTCTTCTGTTAAAAACCCTACACCCCTCGCCACGAGAACCCCAACTCCTCATCGCCTTCCTCAAACCCTAACCCTAACTCCACCATCTTCTCAACCCCAACCGAGCCTCGTCATCTCCTCTCCTCTGCTCTCCCTTCAACGCCAGAACCCTACACCTAAACCCCAACCTACACCAAAACCAAACCCTAGCTGCAACCCGAGCGCTAAGAGCCTGCAGCCCCTGCATGTTCCCTGGTCGGAGCTCTGTCGATCTCACCGCCACCATCTCGTCTCCTCGTTGCGTTACCAGTCCAACCCCAGTAAGCCTTCTCTCTCTCTCGTACCTCCTTTCTTCTTCTCTGTGCATTTTTTCTTTTTCTGTAAAATCTTTAACCTCTGTAGTTCACTGGAACTCTTATGACGACAACGATCACGATGACCCAGCAGGCATCTCTGACCCGTGTGTTTTCCCCGTGCGTTGTTTGGACTCATTCCGTATACCGTGCGCGCGTCGCGACTTTTTCCACCGACGCGTGACGTTCCGTGTACCGTATCGCGATCCGTCGAGGCAAGTAAAACTTGCTACATGCTATCTATATGATTTTATAACTATTTATTTGAATATTAAACTTATAGATCGAATCTAAAATCACGTGTTCCAATTTAACAGTTCGATGTTCCGTTTATATCTTTTTAGATTCAAAACTTGAAGCATACCAGTTGCATTTTAGTTTACTATACGTAGTACCCTCATACGTGTTTAAATCACATAATAATTATCTACATAGCCCACAGTACTTTTTAATAGTTTCTACCCTATCGGATACCCGTTTGCATCCATTTAACCATTTTTTTTTATATAATTGCATCACTAGGTCATTTAATACATGTTAATGTGATTTTAATATTCTATATTCTTTTAGGGTATGATACTTAATGTCGGAACCATAACCCTGACTCTAATCGATAACCGTTCATCCATATAGTTTAATTTGTACCTATTTGCATATCATATTACATGTTCCAGTTTATTGTTCTATTAGTACCCACACTTGTTCTGTATACCCATACTTACGTTAGTTGATTATGAGCACCCATATGACATCTTGTGCACCCTGACATGACTTGTTGCACCTTTTACTTGACACGACATGGTACCGTGCAACTCTTGACATGACATGACACCTATATACATTACTTGACTTGACCTGATGTACCATGCTTTACCTATTACCTGATCTTGTGACTAATGCCAACAAACCTGACCTGTTGTCCTTACGGACAGTTTCTGTTGTCTATCCAGACAAACCTGTACCTGCCTGATCCTGTGTTGGCATTAGCTCCAGATTATTTAATACCTGACTTGAGGGGGTATGGGGAAATCAATGATGAAACCTGACTTATAACTCGACAGTTCGCTACCTTTACTGATCAGTTTTAGAGGCTAGGCCAGCCTTGGGATGATGATGCTGACATCATTCATCGTTATCCACTATCTTTTTAGAGGCTAGGCCAGCCTTGGGATGATGCCATGGATATCATTCATCGTTACCCCTTTTCCTTAGTGCCTAGCGGCATGTCTCGGTTTTAACCCGAGAATCTTCACCGTGATCTCGGGCACGCACGGGATACTGTTGAGTTACATTGATAATTCATCAAATTGATTTCAAAGACTTGAGAGTAGTTAACCCAATAGACCAGTTTAGATTACTCACTACACACTACCTTTCACTGCCCTGATTTATATTGTTGTTACACCTGCTTTACCATTTATGATCATACTTGCATGTCTTGCTACCCTGTTTACATATTACTGCCTGATGTTATGACGCGCTGACGTCTGGGTTTTGCATAGCCCAGATTCCTTACCTTTGCTGCAGTCCGAGCAGGAGTACTTCAGTCAACAGGCTGAGTAGTGAGGACTCGTTAGTAGTTAGCTCTTTTATTTCCAGTATTTTCATTTCTGATGTGAGCCCGCATTATGTGACGTACATTCCAGTTTATTCTTGTATTGGATCTTTTGCTTCCGCATTTATTTTATTCTTGACTCATTTATTTCTGGCTTATGGACATGTGTTAGATAGTTTATTATTGTTCTTGATATCTCTACAGCCGTAATGTGACTGTGGGAGGATATTTCCTGTCCACAAGTAACATGGTTGGCTATGTCACGTGCCCATTTTAGCGTACTCTGGGAAGCGGGGCGTGACAGTAGTCCATGGGTTTAAGGACCCCATAGTCCAGGTTAAGGACATCGTGGTCCATGGGTTTAAGGACCTCACAGTCCGTAGAAATGTGTGGTTGTCGGGACCCGTCACCTCTCTGAAAACGTTGAAGGATTATAACGACAGATATCAGAGGAGTAAAGAGATGTACCCTTGAACCGGTATGAGTTGGTTGAAAGATTTGTAGTCCAGTTTGGACTAAGATCTGTTGAAATATTCGTGAGCAGATGGGCTCAGTTCAATATAAGTTGAGGACTTACGGCCAATATTGGGCTAAATCCAATTAAAATGTTTAACATTTTGTTGTTCTGGCTATTGAGCCTTTATTTGGGCTTGGCCCTTTTAATAATGCTAAGTATTGGGTTCTGACATCTTTTGTCTTGTATTGAATGCATAGCATTCATCAGAACAATGTGTGTTCTGACAATGCGCCACGTGGCGTGCCAGGCACTTTGCGCCAATTAGAGAGCGCATTGCGCTTCTGCCAAGTAGCGCACACGAAAATGACACGTGTCGCACTTAGCGCTAAGCGCTAGTTTATTAGCGCATTGCGCTTTCAATTTATGAGCGCTTTGCGCTGGTTTAATGGCGCACCAGTGAGTGACACGTGGCGCGCTTGGCGCTGAGTGCCAGCCCATGAGCGCAGTGCGCTGTTTCAGAAGCGCAAAGCGCAAGCTATGTCTGTGGTTGACACGTGGCATGTTTTGGCGCTGAGCGCCGGTCCAAGAAGCGCAAAAGCGCAATTCATGAGTGCAAGGCACTTCCCAACAACGCAAAGCGCATTTGATCAAATTTATGATCAGAGAACAAGTTTATGTTCTTTTTAAAGGAGGTTTTGCCTTAAGATTCAAGAACAAAAGTTCTTATTTATAAAAGGGCTCTGCTTTTGTAGATCAAGGATCTACGTGAAGAATATGTTCTTCTTTATTATTTGATGAGATCTTTTGATCTCTTTTATGAAAGACCTTGGTCTTTATAGATCTATGATCTTTTTTAGAAGATAGTTCTTCTTTTCAGGAGATGATTTCATTTCTTTGTCCATTGTTCATGTGCTTTATCTTGAAAAAATGATCTTCCTTTGCTAAAAGTTTGCTTTTCTTTCTTTGAGTTTTCTCAAAGTTTGTAGGGTTTTTTTTTCCTATATCAGACTTGAAGTCTTGGGGCCTTTATATAGGGCAAATTGATTTGTTAAATCAGTTTAAGAGATTTTTCTCTGATTGATTTGGGGATGTCTCTCCACCGTTGGATCTTTGATCTTAGGGCTTCTGTTTTACAGAATGCAATTTTCTTGTTTTTAACAAAATTGGAAAGATCTTTTCATAACAGAATTTTAATTCTGATCAATTAATAATTTATTATTAGATCTTTTGATCTATCGGTGGGAAATTTTAATTCCAGCGCTAGCGCACCTTGCGTTAGCTCACCTACGTTTGACACGTGGCGCGCAGCGCATTTTGCGTTAGCGCACCTACGTTTGGCACGTGGCGCGCAGCGCGGAGCGCAGCGCAGCCTGCGCTAGCGCACCTGTGTTTGACACGTGGCGCGCAGCGTGGAGCGCTGGATCTGAAGCGTTGCTTCAAATTTGAATTTTGAATTTCAAAACAGGGTTTTGCTCTGATTGGAGGTAACACACCCATCAACCACCATACTTGGATAATATGTTTCAAAGAAGTAGAAGGGGAAGCTTCTGTTGAAGTGGCAATAGAGGACAACAGCTGTAGCAAGAATTTTTTGATGAAGTAAATTGATCCTTGTTGAGTTTCAATAGCCAATCATTGGCTTCCTTCAAATTTTTTTTTATATATCATTTCCATGCAAAAGGTAAGACCTGAGAGTTTGTGCACCCCATTATCCCAATTATAAATACTGGGCAAGCTTTCAATTGGCTTCCATTGTATTGGAGTTGTTCTTCACTCTCTCATATTCAATTGATTTGAAGGCTTAATTAAAAAGCTCATGGCCAAAGGTCTTGGGTATTCTGTTCCATTGTCAAAGATGGCAGTCTCTAAAACTCATGGAGAGGACTCCCCTTATTTTGCTGGCTGGAAAGCCTATGATGAAAACCCATACGATGCTATCAACAACCCTTCAGGGGTTATTCAAATGGGGTTGGCAGAAAATCAGGTAAGAAGCAAGAATCACAAGGCTTTTCATGCAACTACCAAGTTCACTATTCTTTCTTTCTTTTTCTTTTTCTTTTTCTAACCTTTTTGACTTTTGATGATTTGTAAAGGTTTCATTTGATTTGCTGGAAGAGTACTTGGAACAACACCCAGAAGCATCAAGCTGGGGATCTGGGATCTCTAGCTTCAGAGAAAATGCCTTGTTTCAAGACTATCATGGCCTCCAAGCTTTCAGAAAGGTGCCTGTGCGTGCGTGCGTGCGTGTATAAAGAGAGAGAGAGACACACACACACATGCACAAGATATAGAATTCTCCATGAAAATAAGAAATAACTGGTATAAACATTAATGTCTAATGGTGTGTTTAACCGATTCAGGCAATGGCAAGTTTCATGGAGAAAATAAGAGGAGGAAGGGCGAAATTCAACCCTGATCGCATCGTTCTGACAGCTGGAGCGACTGCGGCTAATGAATTACTCACTTTTATCTTAGCTGACCCTGGAGATGCTTTGCTTGTCCCTACTCCTTATTATCCAGGGTAAACATCAATCCATGCTTTCGAAAAATAGATCAAATTCTCCGCTATATCCTGATCATCCTTTACATGAAAGTTTGAGCCGTAGCTCGTCTCATTAGTATATTAGTCTAATTACATCAGAACCAATTACTTTAGTTAGATACACACAAAAAATATACAATAGATAATTCTAGTTAGCAGGAGCATGCAGTTCGCATATGAAGCTAAATTTAGTGTATATATCTCGCTCCTCTCAGATTCGATCGAGATCTTCGATGGAGAACCGGTGTGAACATAATACCAGTCCACTGCAACAGCTCTAATGACTTCCAAATCACTGGACAAGCTCTCGAAGATGCATACACAGAAGCAGAAGCCGCAAATATTAGAATTAAAGGGCTTTTACTGACAAATCCGTCCAACCCGTTAGGGAAATCAATCTCCAGACCAGTTCTTGAAGACGCTCTCGACTTTGTAAATTCAAAAAACATCCACCTCATCTCCGACGAAATATACTCCGGTTCGGTCTTCTCTTCCTCAGAATTTGTTAGTGTTGCCGAGATCCTGGAAGCCCGAGGCTACGAAAACGCTGAGAGAGTCCACATTGTTTACAGCCTGTCCAAAGATCTCGGGCTTCCAGGTTTTCGGGTAGGCACGATATATTCTTACAACGATAGGGTTGTGACCACTGCAAGAAGGATGTCGAGTTTTACGCTAATCTCATCTCAAACACAAAAGATGCTTGCTTTGATGCTTTCTGACGCGGATTTCACCGAGAAGTATATACGGACCAATAGGGAGAGGTTGAGGAAGAGGCACGGGTTTATAATTGAAGGGTTGAAGAGTGAGGGCATCCAGTGTTTGCAAGGGAATGCCGGCTTGTTTTGTTGGATGAATCTTGGTCCATTGCTTGAGGAGCCAACAAGAGAAGGAGAGCTCAGGCTATGGAATTCGATATTGCATGAGGTTAAGCTTAACATATCACCAGGGTCTTCATGCCATTGTTCTGAAGCTGGCTGGTTTAGGGTGTGCTTTGCTAATATGAGCCAGCAGACATTAGAGGTTGCATTGAGGAGGATGGAGGATTTTGTCAAGAAAAGGACAAGGCCCTTGGCTTTTTATTTGAATTAGCGATCATTTTGTGTTTATATTTTTATTTCTTTATAATTAATTAGAGCATAAGCATCTTTGTCGGATGGGCTCCTCCTCCTCAAAGCAATTTGAGGGATTTTGATACATACAAAAAAGAAATAAGAATATTCCTTCTTTTGATATGATGCTGTTTTTTTAATAATTATTTGTTTCTCTCTCAGGGATGCTGGACTCCATTCCAAATAATTATTTGTCTTTTTTTTTATCTTGTGCAGCGATTTAGTAGTTTTTAGGTAAATTGTTGTTTTACATGCGTCTTAAGCTTCTTAAGTAATTCTTTTTTTATTCATATTGTAGCCATCTAGCAAGTATTCAAACATAAGATTGAAAAATAATTCAATTACATAGCTTTCTAGTGAATAAAATTTGCTATGTCCTAAGAGCAGGTGAGTGATAAATACAACATTTATCGACTTTGAAGGTTGAATATTTTCTTTAACCTCTCGGTATATCTCTCGGTATATCGTTTCCTTTTTTCATACAATCCAAAACTCCGAAATTTTCTTTTTTCCATCTCAACTGACTAGGTATTTTTTGGCTTCTTATTTCCTATTAGCTCAATTAAGTGGGTAAGCTATTATAATCACCATTATATGAACTTACGCAAGGGATTCACATAGGAAAAAGAGTGATGCTCTGCTCGAATCCAGGCAATAAATCCTACGTGCATACACCAATATCAAAGGGTCCTGTTTCACACTAATCTTGACCGTTCATTTATTATGGATGGATCTGGACTGTTGGATGTAATAGCATGGGTGCTATTTTGCGCATAATAGCAGCCACTCCGAATCCATTCACATAAGGAAAAATTCTGAGTCTTGAGCTTGCCCTTGTTCATCATCATACCTCACATGACCAAATCCTTCACCGAACAAAAATATTTTCTTAAATAACTTAATTAAATTCCAATGTCCAGTTAATACTCTGACTAAATGATATTTTCGAATCCAATCCCTATCATTAACCAAACACCAGGCCTAATCAATGTTGTCATTTTTCAAAATGTTGACCCAATTCCCCCATACTCCAAATAAAAGATTCAACTTTCCTAATTAAGTAACCACTAACAATTGCAGAAGATATAAAAGGAAAAGCTTACTCGATGCAAAATAGGCATTCATTTTTCAAGAAAAAATGCACAATAAACATCACAAATTTTTAAGGGTAAATTCTCAAAAACCCTCGGGCAAGTTTTCCTGCTGACAAAAAACCCTGGCCTTCAAAACGGTTGTCAAATACCTCTTGAATTTTTTTTCATTTGTCGAAAAACCCCTTGCTTGCGGTATTTGTATAGTTGTCTTCTATATCGAATTTTTACGCGATACGTACGCCGCTGCTTGCGTTATGTATGCAGTTGCTTGCGATATCTATGCAGTTACCTACAATATGTATGGGCTAATTAGATATAAGAGACAATCATACAGATACTGCAGTAAAAATTTTCCAAGAGGTTTTTGAAAACCACTTTTAGGGCCAGGGATTTTTTGTTAGCGGCAAAAGCTGCAGTGGATTTTGACAATTTACCCAATTTTTTTATTATGAGTTATGGTCCCAAAATGCATTTCCTAGCTTTTATTATGCCAGAATGTAGTCCCTATGTGTGAACTCATGTTTGGATCTGTTGAATGTGTGCAAATGATCCACTTGCTTTTTGACAGTACAGAAGGTACGTTCCACACTTCTACTCAATCTGCATCTTCAATGCCAGCTCTATAGTTTGTGGATGTGCATTGAAATATATGTGCATTTAAGGTACATAAGGTACGTACTGGGCCCTGCATGGTTTAAGTTGGAGGGACCCCCCATCAAATTGTGCTCTTGGTGGCGCAACGATGGGCCGCGGTTCATTTTATTTCCAAATTATATTTCCTTATTTTGATTTATATGACCTAATATGCCGCTCATTTTGATTTATATGACCTAATACATATGTTTCAGATGCTTAGGCACTGCTGTATTTAATTTATATCTTATTTGTTTGTGCCACTAAAATGTGAAAGATTATGAAGACATCTGGGTGTCGATACATGCCAGTTTTGTAGTTGCAAACCTATAGGCCACGGTTTGATATATAACAAGTTTAACTCTTGTTGAATTTAAGGAGGTCGTTGCTTATATAAAGGCTCTAGTATACCATAAATACTTTTGCAACTTATGTTACGCTTCTTAATTATGTGAGTTATATGCATAAATACTTTTGTAACTTCCTACGTGTACAAGGCCTATATAAAGGCTCTAGTATACCATCTCCTCCACTAAAAATTAGCAAAAGCTATGCCCGAGATTTTTATATAAGAAAAAATATTGTGAGTGGGAGAAAAAGGTTTGGAGTTGGAAGCTTCCAATACCGAGGAACCATATCCATCCTATAACTGGTATCAGAATCTGAACGATTCTTTGCTTAAATAGCCTCCACCAAGCACGTACCAACCGCAAGTTCCTAAATTAAGCAAAGACAATTATGATAATTGGTGTATACAAATGAAGACGCTGGTCATTTCAATGGATGGATGGGAGGTTTAATAAAGTGGCTATAGTGAGATCAAGTCGGCCGAAGAAGAAACAACGATGTTGTCGGGGTTAAAATTTACACCCCATTGCCAAAAATCGAAAGTCAAAAAGTCAAATTCAAAGTCCTAACAAGTGGATTCGGGTCCAACCAATCCGGGCCCATGCTCAAACCGTCTCAAACCCAAGAGAAATTGGCCGGCTGACCATCAACAAAGAAAGATGAAGAAATTTGTAATGAATGAATTTTGCATGCAAAATAAATGTAAGAATGT
Source organism: Agapanthus africanus (assembly GCA_030015575.1). NCBI lineage: Eukaryota > Viridiplantae > Streptophyta > Magnoliopsida > Asparagales > Amaryllidaceae > Agapanthus > Agapanthus africanus. The sequence continues at coordinate 296,764 of JASDDO010000264.1, read as the reverse complement.
AATAAAAATAGACAAAAGGCCAAATTTTATAAAACTCATGGTTCATATGTAAAAAAATGAGCATATGATAATGGGAGAGACAAAATGCAATTATGTAAAGCCCAAGGGGCAAGACGCAAAAGTGTAAGTTTATAAAAGACATGACATATAAAAAAATCAATAATAACTTTGATTCTCAAATCATCTTAGGGTTTTGAGCTTACTCTTTCTTCCCTTAAGATTCTTCATCCTCTACAAATTAAGCTAGAGAAAAAAAACTTCTCATTTTCTAAAATAAATTAGGTAAACCTATCAATCCATTGAATGAGAGCCTCTTTCTTCTACAAAATTTCATAAAGGAGAGCTCTTGGGCCTGCTTCTTCTTCCTCCTCCTCTTTCTTAGCCACTTGAAGAGAAAGAAGAAGGAGAACTCATCTCCCAAAACCCCATTTTGAGAGATCCAAAACTTTAAAGAGGGAAAAAGAATCATCTTTTCTCTCATTTGAAGTCCATAGCTCAAGTTTTTCAAGATCAAGAGAGCTCTTTTGGACTAGATAGAGAGAAGCTTAAGGGTAACCCCATCAAAGGGAAGGCCTTTGGGCCTCTCCTTTGAGAAAACCTTTGGAGATATGGATTTTGATTCATGCTCCCTTCTTTGAACATGGATTTTATCCGCGCTTCATCCAAACACGGTAAAACATAGACTTCGTTCTATATTTCTCTCAAATAAACGATAAAACGACGAAATTTAGAGGTTATGTCGCCGAATTTTTTTCGAAATTTGCACGCTTAGCTTCTTTTAAACAATAAAAAGAATAAAAATGAAATAAAAATGAACCAAACTTCACGGGATGTGCGAATCGAAAATTCCATCAAGCATAACGCCACCGGGTACCCCAAAAAGGATACTCACGCCCCTAAAAGAAAGTCGACCCTCCCCGAAAGGGAAGCCGACCTTCTTTAGGGGAGTTAGCCCCCTCCCCATGGGAGGAGCCGACCCCTAGAGGAAGCCGGCCGCCTCCCCAATGTGGTGGATCCGACCCCTAGAGGAGCCGGCCTTTTCCTTATGGAGGGTGTGAAAATGTACCCTAGCACCACCATGAGATTTAAATCGACATCAAGTATGTAATTTTAAAAAATTTAGGGTGCTAAGCTACACTAATTAAGGATCAAACTAGATGATTAGGGTTTACATGATGATATCAAGAACTTTATACTAAGAAATGGAGATTACAAGCTTTGTAGACCGTGTCCTTCTCTTCTAAACCTCCGGGTAGTAGTCCCTACGACTCCTTTAAGCTCCACTTGAAGAAGTGCACGAACTTACTTTGCGATCTTCGTGTCGAAGATGATCCACCCGAGACTCCACTAATCCAAGCTACCTCTTCACTAAACTAGCTTTAGTGAAAAAAACATCCTAAACTCAAGTGCTAATCAAGTTTAGGATGGTGAAGTAGGGGTTTTAAGCTCACTAGGTTGATGCAAAGTTTTATGGTTCACATCACATGTGAGGATTAGAGTTTTGAGGTGGAGGATGAAGAAGATGGAGAGAGTTAGAGGGTGAAATGAGCTAAGGCTTTTCTCAAAAAACCAAGTCAAGAAAACAAGTGAAGAATGGCTTCACACAATGAACTCTATTATTAAAGCATGGAATTCATTTCATTATAAAAATGAACCATACTTCAATAGTAAAGCCAAACTATTAAAATAATGAGCAAAAACCATGCTTCACCCCTCCACAAATATCTTCTCATTTTCCACATCATTTTCTATTTTCTCAAAATAGAATATCTATGCTATGCTTCATAATACACACACACACACACACATATCATATATGAGGTTAATGGAGGAAAGAGACCATAGGAGGGAATTTCCTCTTATGGCGTCGAAAAAATACATCCTCCTTCATTTTTTCCGACGATCGGCACCCACCATCTTCATCGTTATCATCTAAGATGTCGGTACACCAAATTTCATATAATTCTACAACTTTTTCACCGTTGATTTAGTGGGTTCAAAATTAACGGTTTACCGACAATAAAACTTTTTACATTGCTAAATCAACGGTGAAAATGTTGTAGAATCACATGAAATTTGGTGTACCCACATCTTAGATGCTAACGATGAAGATGGTGGGTGCCGATAGTTGGAAAAAATGAGAGGGTGTATTTTTTCGACGCCATAGGAGGAAATTCCTTCCTATGGCATATTTCCTCCATTATTCTCTTCACACACACACACACACACACACACACACATATATATATATATTAAGAAGAAAATAATTAGCGAGCTATAATATTAGTTAATAATATAATTATATCAAATATAAATATATATCAAATTATTAAATCAACACTTGATTTAATAATCCGGTTATATCACATATAACCGACTAATATCATTTATCTGTATATCATATTATCAAATCAACACTTGATTCAATAATCCGGTTATATCACATATAATCTAACCGATATCAAATTACTGCCAGATTAGAATACGGTATCATATACTCGTATTTAATCAGGCCCCCGCATATATCAGCATATGTGCCATACTTCGTTTCACTTGAAATAGGAAAGCTCTATGTGGGACTCTAAAGACTCGTCAATACGCTAGCAGTAAGTAATGATCACATCAGTTACCTACAAGCCGTCAGCGGTACTAGCTGGACGTAACGGCTACCCAGATATTGAGCGAATAGAAGATCAACAAGTAAGCTTGTTCAAACTCCCATGAAGTTTATAAGTAACACTTACCGTATAGTCCGGTCTCTTCGTCTGATATGTCGCATATCGAGTCTAGGGGTGGAATCGTTAGACCCTAGTAACTTAATAAGTCATGCCGATGTATGGCTCATAACGGTTCGAGAAACTACTGATAACACTTACCAGTAAATCTCATCAGCCCTGACCAGGAACTTACTGCTATAGCCAATTGAGCATAGCGCAATATCAACTCCCAATACCGGGAGAGACGAAATCCCTCCTATCGCTCACTGCCTCCATGTGGCTCGGGATTGTATCCAAAATCCACATGTTTGAACGACTCCTTTGAGCCGTGGTAGGGAGGAAATCAAAGCACAGTGGGAACCACACAAGACACTATGACGATCTCGGGTCTACAGACTAACCTGTACCAGTGTCACCGAGAACTGCTATCTGACGATAGGTATGATACCATCTAGAACTTCTCGGCGAGTCCTGTTCAGTGTGCCCATTCTCTAATGAGCATCTATGTACAACCTTTGATGTTAAATACCAATGGTTATGGGATTAACCATCGCCCCCTACAGGGTCAAGAAACGTACACACTAGTCTATTCTGGAATATCGATGCTCCGTCTTGATACTCTCTCGACTAGGAACAGTTAAAGGATGTTCTTGTGGACTATACAAGTCCCAGTAGTATGATCCGCATCATAGTCCTGGTAGTTAAGTAAACATCTTAAGGGCTTTATTAACATGTATCAGAGAGACGGTATAATAATACTAGTGTACATGTTAAGATAAAAAGCAACCAGTCCTCTATATATATGTCTAAACATCCACTATATCATACAATAATGGCCTGTAGGGCATACATATTCCTAACAATTTCCCACTTGCACTAAAGCCATATGTTGTAGTATCTCATACCCAACATCCCAAAAAGTCTCTCACACTACGTTTGGGGGAGGGCCTTCGTGAGTGGATCCGCTACGTTGTCCTTCGTGTCAACTCTCCTGACTTTGATCTTTCGGTGATCTACTATCTCCCGGATCAGGTGATACCGCCTAAGAATATATCTGGATCTCTGATGAGACGGGGTTCCTTGGGCAAAACCACAACTCCATTGTTATCACAATACATAGGTATTGGATGTTCAATGGATAGAACCACACCAAGTTCAGTAATGAACTTCTTCATCCAGACAGGCTCTTTGGCAGTATCGTTGGCAGCGATGTATTCAACTTCCATTGTCAAGTCTGCTACGGTATCTTGCTTGGAACTCTTCCAACATACCGCCTTCATTGAAGGTGAAGGCAAAACCCGAGACTGACTTACTGTCGTTCTTATCACTCTGGAAGTTTGAATCGGTAAAGAACTCCACCTGAAGTTCTCCGTTTCCATACACCAAGAACATTTTTTTAGTCCTTCTCAAGTACTTAAGAATGTTCTTCATAGCTGTCCAGTGTTTTTCCCCAGGATCTGATTGATACCTACTCACTACACCTAGTGAGTAAGCTACATCCGGTCTGGTACATAACATCGCATACATTATAGCCCCGACTGCCGAAGCATAGGGTATCCTTTGCATGCGAGCCCTCTCCAAATCAGTCTTGGGTGACATCTCTTTGGAGAGAGTGATTCCTGAACAAGCGGGTAAATTACCACGCTTAGAATCTTCCATACTAAACCTCTTTAATATGGTGTCAATATACTTGGATTGGAACAATCCCAACATCCGCTTAGATCTATCTCTATATATCTTTATCCCCAAGATGTAGGAGGCATCACCTAGATCTTTCATGGAGAACTTTTGTGATAAGAAGAACTTGACCAAGTGTAGTATACGAACATCGTTTTCTATCAAGAGTATGTCATCCACGTACAATACAAGGAAGACAACCTTATTCTCTACAACCTTTTTATATATATATGGTTCATTTACATTTTTGATGAAGTCAAACTCTTTGATAGCTTCATCAAAACAGATGTTCCAGCTCTGCGATACCTGTTTTAATCCATAGATTGATTTAAGCAGCCAGCACATGCTTCCGCTGCTCCCACTATCTACGAAGCCCTATGGCTGTATCATGTATACGCTCTCTTCTAAATCACCATTTAGAAAAGCGTTCTTGACGTCCATCTGCTAGATTTTGTAGTCATGGTATGCAACAATGGTAAGTAGGATCCTGATGGACTTAAGCATAGCCATTGGAGAAAAGGTTTCAATATAGTCGACACTTAGTCGTTGACGAAAACCTTTTGCTACAAGTCTAACTTTGAAGGTCTCAACCTTTCCATCTACACCAATTTTCTTCTTAAAATTCCACTTGCTCTCGGTGGGTTTTACTCGTTTAGGAGCAACTTCCAAAGTCCATACTTTGTTGGTGTACATGAATTCCATCTCAGATCGCATAACATCCAGCCATTTCACCGAGTCTCCACTTGTGATGGCTTACTCGAAACTAGTTACGTCATCATCTTCCATGATATAATCCTCGCTCCCACCGTCTATGAGAAAACCGTAGTATCTCTCAGGTGGATGAGGAACCCTACTACATTTGCGGAGTGGCTGAGATTCGTCGGGGACTAGCGAATTCTCTGGTTCCACCAAATCGTCAGTTATAGTTTGTGCAGCCGGAACTTCTTCCAGTTCTACCTCATTACCACTAATTTCTTTCATAAGAAATTCCTTTTCTAAAAAGGTGGCATGTCGAGAAACGAACACCTTTTGTTCCTCGGTGTGGTAGAAGATATACCCTTACGAATTTTTAGGATATCCAACAAACTTGCCTTGAGCTTGTCCAGATTTTGTTTTTCATATAATCCGGACAACCCTATATCTTAATAAAATTAAGACATGGTCTCTTCCCTTTCCATATCTCATATGGAGTGGTAGGCACGGATTTGGTGGGAACCATATTCAATATGTATGCAGCTGTCTCAAGTGCATATCCCCAAAAGGAAATAAGCAACTCAACAATACTCATCATAGAGTGCACCATATCTAATAGGGTGAGATTCCCCGTTCCGATATTTCGTTGTGCTGTGGTGTATACGGAGGAGTAAGCTGAAAGAGAATCTCATTCTCTTTTAAATAGTCTCGGAATTCCGTGCTTAAGTATTCTCTTTCCCAATCAGATCGAAGGATTTTAATACTTTTACCCGTTTGGTTCTCCACTTTGCACTTATATTCCTTGAATTTCTCAAAAGATTCAGATTTGTGTTTCATCATGAACACATGTCCATATCTTGAGATATCATCGGTGAATGTAATGAAGTATGAGAAACCATTCCTGGCATATGTAGACATAGGACTGCATATATCACTATGTATCAGTCCCAAGAGTTCTGTAGCTTTTTCTCCGTGTCCAGTAAACGGAGTTTTGGTCATCTTCCCTTCGAGACATGACTCGCAAGTTTCATAAGATGTAAATTTGAACTGATTCAAATATCTATCTTTATGCAACTTAGATAGTCTTGTCGTATTGATATGATCTAGTCTACAGTGCCATAAAAAGGTTTCGTTCATTTATGAACTTTTCCTCTTGTGTGTGTTCTGTATGCTTAGAACTGTTGTTTGATTTAGAACGTATATACCATTACATAACGTACCAAATCCAATCAACACTTGATTTAGGAAAATGTTCATAACATTATCCTCCAATACATAATTATATCATTATTTATGCAGCAAAGAAATTGATATAATTTTGCACATCATGTTTGGTACGTAATAACAGTCGTTCAGAATCAATGTATTACCATTTGGTAATATTAAGCGATATTTGCCAGCTGTTTTGGCTGCAACAATTGTTCCATTCCCTACTTTTAGAGATATATCACCCTTTCCCAGTTCTCTACCTCTTCTTAGCCTATGTAACAAATTACAAACGTGGGATCCTGATCCGGTATCCAATACCCAGGATGTAGAGTAAATTGAGAAACAGTTCTCGGTAACGAACACACTCGAAGAAAATGCATCATTATACTTATTCTTCGTTCGGGTTGCGTAGGAATCCTGATATTCCTCTATTCCTTGCTCAGACTTACGACATTCATAAGATAGAGCGAAACCAACGTTCCCTAGCCCAGTATTATAAGTGGGTTCGGTCAATACATCCATATTAGTATCTTGATTAAGGCGTGCCATTGGTGGTTACTTAGAGAGAGAGAAAGAAACGCCTTAGCGTGCGCTCTTTGCAAGATTAGATTGGTTATTATCTTATTTAATCAGGATGGCTCCCACTGTTTTTATCAAATCTTCCTTTAAACCATAAAAGGTAAGATTAGCTGGGATTAATTACACGCTACAAGTTCGCCAATCGGTCAGCCAGGTATTGGTACTCCGAGGGTGTCTCCACATGCTTTCGCATGGAAATAATTAAATAACCTCATTTCCGCAGGGGAATAACCCTGTTAACACCTTTTTTAGACACCTACTGGATCAATAAATTGTAAAGTGGAAAACACTCTCAGGAGTAACACTTACTCGTAGTAGGTATCATGATCCAACTATTTCATAGAAGGCGTGCAATCTCATTGCGAATTTCAACACTTGAAATCCCCAATATTTGTTTTTATCCCTAACAACCTATGACCTTGACGAAAGCCAACAAAGCATAGGCCGCTAGTCAAGTTCAATCCGTTCATTTCGTGATTGAATTAAACCCACCCGCACGACCCTTGACGAAGGCCAACAAGGTCGTACGACTACTTTAATCCAATTGCATCATATGCGGCAGATAAGCACTGATCATCTACCGTACACTATGCCTTGACGAAGGCCAACAAACGCAGTACGAATACTAAATAGTATTTATCTGAAATGACGGAGGGCTACGACTGGTTTTGATGAAAACTTTTAACGTAATGAACTTGATATCGTTGTAGAATCTTGTGATTTGAAAAGGAGTGTTTTTCTTGTAGTTTTTTCTAATTTCGCTAAAGGGGTCACTCCCGGTGAAGGGATCTCAGCTCTTTCCTCATTGAATGAGTTACTGGATATTCATCAAGGAATACCACTATGCAAAGTAAGAACTAGAGAAGCTATCAAAAACAAAACCGAGTGGGTTATAGTATTTACTAGTTTTCCTAAAGAGGCCACTCCTGGTGAAGGGATCTTGGCTCTTTTCTCATCGAATGAGGTGCTGGATATTCATCAAGGAATACCACTATGGAAAGCAAGAACTATAGCTACCTTTTTTAAAATTTCGATTCTACAAGCTCTTTAGGTTTCTTTTCTTTCCATTAATCTCATTAATGAAGTCCCATCATTTATGTTTCCCTAAACATCACAGAAAAGAAACGAAAATAGAACGTACACTTATACCATCCACATTCACCACGGGGTCCGTCATGCACCGTTAGGTTACTTAACTAATGGCAGAGCGGGGGCTGGACTAGCGCGAGTGCAAAACATAAGCAATGTTTATTATATATATCATATATATATATATATATATATTGCATTCGTCTCATACAGTTATATGATCACATCACAGAACACAAGCAGCAGAAGTCAAAATATGAAATATTGGATATACTAGGAGGTCCGTGCTTTAAATTAAGCCAGTAATGAAAAACACGGATTCCACGGTCGTGATGAATAGCCAAACCCACATCCCTAGACCCCTATGAGAGCGGCAAGCAACCTTGCTAATTCTAGAGTTAGGAGACCCGGTCTCGACTCCTTGAGATGGTCTCCCACTGGACTCCAGAACCCGGTTACTTGTGCTTCCAGCCTTGGGTCTATCCTAATGCGGAAAAGTAAATAATATACATCAATGGTGACATCATTCTCAACCCGGAAGTGTCCCAATAAAGGAATATTATATACAAATTTTACATGAATGAAAATTGAAAAACTCTCGACTCACGCAAAACCCCCCCGGCTATTCAATCACGACTATCCAATATAACATATCACAACAACACATAACATCACATGTCATCAACGTAAGTAAATATGCGTATCCTAAATATCGTTGACATATAGCAACGATGTCACGCCCCACTTCCCAAAAGAAGGTGAAGAGAGACGTGGCATGGTCCGCAACCTAACTGTATTGAAGGTGGTCTATTCAATACAGTTACGTTAAGCGTAAGAATATCTATAGTATGCAGGGTGTGTACCAAAATAAAACAATAAAAGCGAAAGGCATTTATTTCCATTAACCAAACTTTATTACATTCCAAGGGAAAGAGCAAAGTAAACTAAATTGTTTAATTACATCAAATGAAACAAAGCCCTAAACAAGTGGGCGACAAAGAAAACTAGTTAATCCTCCGACGTCAACACTGCATAATCTTCGTTAGTCGGCTCCACGCCTAGGTCTTCATCATAAAACTCATTCCCATCTAACTGACATTCCAAAATAGGAAACATGAAAGTCCGTCAGCGAGTTATATTCGGGTAGGATTGCCTCATAAGGAAGTAAGAGTATAGAAACGAACATGTGTATATAAGAGTATGATATATGTATGCAGACATGAAGTAAGGGGCGTAAAGGTATGAAATGCACAACCTTAAGACGTTTTGAAAGGGGGTATATGTGAGCATGAGTATGTTGTGTGTTATATGAAGGTATGTGGTAGGAAGTATAAGTGAAGGTAAAAGTTCGTATTAGTTTGTTAAACAAGGATCCGGATACTCACGATTATTCCGTTGTGGCTACGGAACAACAACTGGGGAAGTAAAATGTACCGTTTCACTTCCCGGGATTATGATCGAGTAGTAAGGGAATCCGAGTTCCGAATCTCCTTGCCTAATCAAACAACTCATTCCCGTGGTTCAGTATAAAGGTTTTGATCAATTAGAGTTAATGCGTATACCTCTAGGCATGGAATTTCCACATTGTATGTCATCCATATATTGGATCATTCGTCCTCAAATAGGGTTAGTATTCGCCCGAATAACGGGTTAGTAGTCGTCCACATATTGGACTGTTCACCCTGCCTGCAGGGATCCTCATATATAAGTATTCCATACCTAGATCCACGCATTCTAACCTTAACCGTATCATGTGTTGTATATGTCATAGATTTGTAATCAAGAAATTGCTCTCATTTAATATGGCCTTCCACAACCACTCATTTTATTTTGTTATCTTCTTAAGTTTGTAAGGTACCTCGTATCATCTTATAGAACACTTAGTTAATAAAGGATAATATTGTTTAATTATATTTATTGTTTATAAGAAATCCATGATGTTTGGAATATTTATTATTTTGGAAGCCCATAATATTTTACTGAGAAAATAGCCTTTTAATAAAAGGTTATGGTATTTATTTGAAAATTATCTTTTACTAAAATTTTAGATATCCTTTTGGAAAACATTATTTATAAGGGTTATGGTCTTTGTTGAAAATAGCCTTTTAGTAAAGATCAAGATATTTAAATGAAATTATCTCTTTTTAGGATGGACTGGGGTATTTTTTTTGTAAATAATAATTTTATGAAATTATAGTTTTTTAAGTTTGAGATAACGTTTTAGAAAATACGTTCGTGTTGGCAACCGCTGCACATGGACGACAGGATTTGTATCCTTTTCAGGGACGATTGCCTATCAACCACGAGTTACTCGCCTAAAACATTACCCTATTATTAGGGTAACTCATTAAGTTTTAATTAATATTCTAAGAAGAATTAATATAAAAATATCCTTTCGAGTGAAAGGGGCTAAGTTAGAAAGAACCATATGCCGTTATTTAGATTTAGTAATATCCCCTTTCAAAGGGTAAAGAGATTTAAAAAAATTACAGTAGTTGGTGAAAAAGGTGTAAGTATTATATATATATATATATATCGTATCTAAAACATTTATTCCATATATCTTATCTCCTATGGATATTTTAAACAAATACAACATTTTAATAAAACGAGGGTGCTTCCCCAATTAGAGCAAAGTTTTGTTCAGAATTCAAAATTTAATTTAAAACCGCGCATTTATAAAAGCGCTGCGCTACAACTAGAGCACCCCGTATAGAGCGCATAGACGCTAGCGCTAGATGCGCCGCGCTCCAAGTAGCGCACCACGTGCAAAGCACGTGTGCGCTAGCGCTAAGAGCGCTGCGCTCCAAGTAGCGCACCATGGGCAGAGCGCATAAGTGTTAGCGCTGGAACTAAATGTTCCCACTGTTGGATCAAATATCCAACGGATATGATTAAATCATCAATTAACAAGAATGAAATTCTGTTGAATCTTTCCAAACAGAAAAGATTGTGCCCTGAATTTGGAACGCCGTTGGATTAATGATCCAATGGTGATTAAAAATCACTAAAATACAGAACAAATTCTGTAAGAGGGAAAGATTTCTCAATCTTGTTAAAACAAGAAGATTGTCTTCTGTAAATCAGAAGCCCTAGGATCAAAAATCCAATGGTGGGGAAACATCGCCAAATCAATCAGAGAAAGTTCTCTTTAACTAATTTAACAAATCAGCTTGCCCAATATAAAGGCCCCAAGACTTCAAGTCTGATATAGAGAAACCCCCCCCATAAACTTTGAAAAATTCAAAGAAAGAGAGCAAGCTCTTACAAGAAGATACTTTTTTAAGGTAAAGATGATGAATGATGAACATAGAGATGAAATCATCTCATAAAAAGAAGAATTATTTTCTTTAAACAGATCATAGATCTACAAGACAAAAAAGTCTTTTCATAAAAGAGATCAAAAGATCTTAGCATAAAATAAAAGAAGAACATATTTCTTCTCACAGATCATGGATCTATAAAGGCAAAGCCTTTCATCAAAATAAGAGATTGAAAATCTCTCCTGCAAAATAAGAACTGTTGTTTTTAAATCTTGAGACAGAGTCTCTTTTAAAAGAACATAAATTTGTTCCCAGATTATAAAATTGATCAAATGCGCTTTGCGCTCTTGAAATGCGCCTTGCACTCTTGAACCGCGCTTCTGCACTCCCTAGATCGGCGCTCAGCGCCAAATGCGCCGCATGTGCGCCAATCAAACAACTTGCGCTTTGCGCTTCTGAAATAGCGCACTGCGCTCATGGGCTGGCGCTCAGTGCCAAGCGCACCACGTGTCATTCACGTATGCGCCAGCGCAATGCGCTCATGGACTAGCGCTCAGCGCTCACAAACTGGTATCTGCGCTCATCATCTGGCGCTTAGCGCAGAGCGCAACAGTTGTCCCTTACATGCGCGCCATGTGGCAAAAGCGCACCGCGCTCTTTGACTGGCGCAAAGCGCCTAGCGCAACATATGTTGCGCTGACAGAACATAAATTGTTCTTTAATGAGCAGAGCTCTGATGAATGCTCTGCATTCAATATAAGACAAAAGGAAAGATTTTGCCAAGATATAATGCTCAGCATTATTAAAAGGGCCAAGACCAAATAAAGCCTCACTAGCCAGAATAAAAATGTTAAACATTTGTTAGACTTAGCCCAAGATTGGCCATAAGTCCTCAACCCATATTAATTGAGCCCATCCGCTCATGAATATTTTAACAGATCTTAGTTCCAAATCGGACTACAGATCTTTCGACCAACTCACATCGGTTCGAGGGTATATCTCTTTACTCCTCGATATTTGTCGTTGTAATCCTTCAACGTCTTCAGAGAGGTGACGGGTCCCGACAACTAAACACTTTACGGACTGTGGGGTCTTTAAACTCACGGACTACGATGTCCTTAACCTTGACTGTGAGGTCTTTAAACTCACGGACTACGATGTCCTCAACCTTGACTGTGATGTCTTTAAACTCACGGACTATGATGTTCTTAACCTTGGACCGAGATGTCCTTAAACTAACAATGGACCGTAATGTCCTTAAACTAATCGACCGCAATGTCTCTAAACTAAACAATAGAGTCCAAATGCTCTCTTGTTAGATCTAAATGATCCCGTTAAGTGTATCTTAGTCTAAAATTAGACTAACATATCCTTAACATACGTTTAAGTTGATCTTAGTCTCAAATGAGGCTAACGTATCCTTAAACCCAACCCAAACCCAAATCTAAGAAGATACGGATTTGGACTAATCCACGCCCTACGGGCGACAACATAATTTAGTCTCCGTATACAATCCACGGGCAACCAAAAACAAAACAAACACACACGACACGAAGTGACCATCTGGAGAAGAAGAAAGTTGTTACCGCGATGCGGTAGCGTAATTAACTGCAGGGGCTTACGCCTGCAGGGAAGAGCGTCCCCACAATCAAAAAACCCTCAAACGAGGGGGAATTTGATGAAGTCTGCTACATCGGCCCCATCCGTTTAAACCTTCGATAGATGGTGCCATAAATCAACTTTGCATCTTCGGAGAGGTGGACGGATAGCACCAATTAGCATCTGCCCTAAAATTCAGGCGAGACGTTCATCGCGTCTTCCCGCGTGTTTCGGCAGGGGAATAGATTCTGGCACGCCCGGTAGGACCTTTTCCTCTTTCCACTCCACACTTCGTGTGTCATGTTTTTTCCCGATATCAAATAATCGCGGTGTGTATGTTTGTGGTTGCCCTTAGGGGAGTGGATACTGAAGTCGGCGCATCATCTCTATGAAGAATGACGTTTGTTTCCACCTTAGCAACTCAGACTCCGTTATATCTGGTGGAGTCAAGTACGGGCCACTTGCAAACTCAAATCTCTGCAATCCGGCTCTTCAAGAAATCAACGGGCTTCTCTTTGGGTCGATACTCCCACCTCTCACCCTCGGCGCCTCAACACCGATGGAGGAAGCCCAGAGAAAGTCTGTCGTCCACAGGCAGGCTCCCCAAGCAGCAGCTTTGCCAACGGAATCAGTCCTCAAACAACTGGCACATGTCAAGGACCAAGGTCGACGCAGGGGGCAGAATATTCAAGCTCTCAAAGGAAACAAGGAAACAGATTCTGGCACGCCCGGTGGGACCTTTTCCTCTTTCCATTCCACACTTCGTGTGTCGTGTTCGCGAACGAATCGCGGTTTGATATGGTTGCCCTTAGATTCGAGCTAATAAGATTTGGTGTCTTGCTCGGTGCAGAAAATGAAAGATCAATGGCGTCTACATGCACGAAATGTCCCAGCTGCAACTGCAACATCCGTTCCACCTTATCTGGAAATGTAACTTACGGGCCCCAGGCGGCCTCCCTGTTCACAATGCCGGTAGAGCAGGTGACGCAGGCTACCACCGGGTTGTTCTTTTGGACCATGCTCCCACCAGTGAACGTTAACATCCCGCTGCCATAAGAAGCGCAGAATAAGTCGGTCTTTGATCGGCTCACTACTACCATGGCCCCTCTTAACAGGTCGTCCAATGCCAAGCCAACAGCATCAGTCTTCGATAGGCTGAGCCTGAACTCCAATGGGCCTGCCAAGAAGCCCACAATACCTGAATCGGCCATCCCAAAACGGATAGCCATTCCTGCTCTCCAGGTCACTAAAGAAGCTTCTCTTGTTAAAGGATCAGTCTTCACGAGGCTGGCCACTCCGGCTCCAGTTCCTGCTCAAAGGTCTATCTTTGACAGATTGGATACTGCTGCTCAACGGACGTCGGTCTTCTAGAGGCTGGTACCAGCAGCGCCTCACCAGAACAGGGGGCATGACAAAGCCATCCCCATAGCTGAACCAACACCATCTGCACGATATGCTCGACGTCGCCACTGGCGCCGGGTAAGGAAGGCCGGGGACAACTCCCCCTCTGGGCTAACTCCGCCAGCTCCGATGGTGGAAATCAATGATGCTGTTCCAATCGGGAACAGCTTTGAACTGCTCAACAATGTGCGCAGAAACTCTCCTACTGCAGTGCCGAAGAGATGTCCTCCACCCGTGGAGAATGCACCGAAGGTGAAAGCCAGAACAGCCCCCTCAGCGGCTTTCTTCCAAAATTTACAAAGTCTGGCGACAGGTTCAGGACTCAGTAATTGATCAAGATTACTCTTGCCGACAAAAAAAGATAAAAGTTCGGCAAGAAAAGGACCATCCTGTCAATCCACAAAAGACGACAGGTACCTGGGTGCCCGCTGCAACGGCCCCCTCAACTTCAACTACTCACAAGAAAAGGAGGCCAGAGAAAGCCCCTGTGACCGTGGCAAACCGCAGAGACACCGAATCTAAACGCCCCAAGTCTGGGGGCATGATGGTGCATACTGTTTATATGGCTTTCGGAAAAGAGGAAAGCCGTGCTTCTATGGGTCATCGACCGCTTACCCGGTCAATAACGAAGACTCAGGAGCAACAACAGCAGAAGCTTCAGGAGATGCTGACTGCAATGGCCGCACTCACTGGGACAAAAGAAAATCCAGAGACCTCGGAGCAGCGTCGGGAACAAGAAACTGACACCGAGTTCCTCCGAAGAATGCTCGAGAGGAAAGAAAGTGAGGCTGTGGAGCAAGCAGCCAATATAAAACGAATGGCTCTCTTGTTCCAAGACATGGCTGGGATGATGTTACAGCCAGAACCTCCAGCTGAAAACCCCACGATCATCATTGAAGACGACAGAGGGGAGACGTCGAACCCTCCTCCGGCTCTTTCAGCAGCCAAAGAAGAAACCATTTCCAAGGCCGCTCTGGATGACTACATTGCTCAGTAAATACGAGCTCACCAGGCGAATGAAGAGGCCGTCCAAGTTGTTAAAACTGGGCGACCATATCCAGACTGGTATGACCAAATAAAGTACCCGCCGGGATATACGATCCCTAAATTTCATGTATACAAAGGGACGGGCAATCCCCACCGGCATGTCGCCCAGTTCAGGGCTCTATATGGCAACACCGGAGGTGATGATAAATTGCTACTTCGCCAATTCGTCGGCAGCTTATCAGAAACGGCATTCGAGTGGTACACTGAACTCCTAAATGACTCTGTCAAGTCATTTGCGGAGATAGAGCTGTTATTTACGCAAAGATTCGCAAGCGCTAGCGAGCGCACCCCAATCACAGCATTGATTAACGCCAGGGTAAAGCCCGGCGAGACATGAGTTCAATACGCAATACGATGGCGGAATCTGTGGTCGAAATGCGAACAACGCATCGAAGAAGCGCCGGCGGTGGGCATGTTCGTGGGCACTCTTGATCCGCAGGCGACCAGCTCCCAGTTCATGATGTTCTTCAAGCCGACCACGTTCCAGGCCTTGATCGACAAGCTGACCCAAATGGACCAGATGGGCCATAGGCCTTTCCCTTCAAAAGTGGGTTTTCGGAATGAAAAAGGTAACGGGAAAGCGACCTTTGTCGCCAACACTCAGCAACAATCGAGTAATCCGAGACCATCTGTTCGTCAAAGCAACAAGCCGCGATCCCTCGATGAGAAGTTGAAACGTCTTTACTCATTTCCCAGGGATAAAACATGGAGACTATTCGAACTGGCAGTGCGCAACGGACTCATCACTCTGCCAGATCCAAAACATCCGTCGCAACTGGGTGACGTTAACAATCCTAACTATTGTCCCTACCACAGAGTAATGGGTCACCCACTCGAAGATTGCTACGTCTTCAAAGGCTGGATTGAGGATGAATACCAAAAGGGCAAATTCGCGTTGTCTGACAACTGGAAGGTGAACCCGCCACAACCACATGCTCAGAAAAGGATGGACAAGCCGGGGGCATCATGCTCTTTTATAGGGGAAGCTCCATGAGAAATTGTTCTTCGGTAAAAACTAAAAGAGTGCTGAAAGATCTTCAAACATGTCCGACTTATGAACAATTGACCGAAACGTCGTTAAACTAACAATGGACCGCAATGTCCTAAAACTTGCAATTGACCTAGACGTAGATAAACTACTGTAGACTGCAGCATCCCAAGGCTGACACAAAAAAAGAGAAAAGAGAAAAGAATAAAAAAAAAGGAAGAAAGAAAAAGAAAACGGTATGTCCATAAGCGAAATGGGCACGGATGAAAACCCGAGAGGGCTCCGTGAGTAAAAACAGCAGGGCTACAGGCGAGTTTTTGTGAAAACCCGAAATGGCGCAATCTCGTTAAAAAACACTTGCAAGGTCCTCTCGACCTTGTGAGGAGAAACCACCTGTGTGAGATCCTTACGACTCACAAGGGAGCAACACACTTAGGGATCCCCACGATTCCTAAGGAGAAATTACACTTACGAGATCCTCACGACTCGTAAGGAGAGCTCTCTTATGAGACCCTCACGGCTCATAAGATTCAAAAGTCTTAACCTACAGGGATCTGAACCTGTTCTTAAGCGGCCACCACAACCTCCAACTTTGCCCTACAAGCGGCTCAATGCTGACCTTTATATACAATCCATGGGCGCGAATAAACATTTCCCTAACAAATTCCCATCCGTGATTAGGGATATGTTTGCACAGTGAACAACCCTTGTAAGTCCTCTCAACTTATAAGGAGAAAATACTCTTGTAAGATCCTTACGACTTACGAGAAGCCATACACTTAGGGGTCCTCACGATTCCTAAGGAGAAAACACACCTACGAGATCCTCACGACTCGCAGGGAGAAATAAATTTATGAGACCCTTACGGCTCATGAAGTCAAAAGCCTTAGTCAACAGGATCTTAACCCTGCTTGCTAAGCCACGTTTGTTCGACATTGACAAAAGCAAATGATGATTCGCTTCTGGCAATGTCCCAGTGGTAGCGATGCTGATGCCTAAATCGGTATCAAATCCCAAACTCGCAGCGAAAAGTCGACGAGCCAAAAATGCATATGAAATAGCCGAAATGATAGGGCAACTTGCAACAAAATCAGCAAGTAAAAATATATGCATACAAAATAGCCGAAATGGTTGGGCAACTCGCAAAAAAAAAAGAAAAAAAAAACGAGTAAAAATAAAAAAATAGCCGAAATGATTGGGCACCGCAAAAAATAGCCGAAATGATTGGGCAATCGCGACATTCGCGATATAAAAAGATGAAATGATAGAGCATCGTGGAAAGAAATAAAAAAATGAAAGAATGAAATTTTTTACCCTACAGGTGAGATCACATCGATCCCTGTATACAATCCAGGGGCACAAACAAAGAGAGAACCATACCTTCCCACCAGGCTCCATCAGAAAGCGAAGCCAAATCTCGACGGTTCATAGACAACCTAGAGACAATCTCGACATTTGTCGCAATATTGCAGACACAATGTCAACAAACGAAGTAAAGGAAGATCCTTAGCTTCAGGGTCTCGACGTCAACATCGATTACTTAGAGATCACCAACGACGTTTCTCCTCACTCCAACAAGATGTAGACTTGACGTCAACAACCGACCTCATGGTCATAACGAAACGGAGCCATGGCAAAGTCCCTAGTTCCAAATCTCAATGGCCATATCTACAGCCTGGACCCCAACAACGGTGTACCTCCTCATTCCAGCAGGACACAGATGTTACACCATCAATCGAAACCACGACAAAGTCTCCAGTTCCAAGACTCTACGGTTCACAGACAACCCAGCGTCATCAAATGACTCCGCCGCGGAAACACGTCATCAAATGACCCCACCGTGGAAACACGTCATCAAATGACCCCATCTCGAAAATGCGTTATCCAATGACTCTGTCTCGGAAAAAAGTCAACCAACTTCGAGGAAATCAGTGTCCTTGGTAAAAACCTCGATTCAGGGAAATCAACATCCCTGACGAGAGCATCTCGATTCGCGTCGACCCGCAAGGAAATCAGTGTCTTTGCAGGAATCTCTCGATTTGTCTCAACTCCGGGGAAATCAGTGTCCTTGGCAAAAACCTCAATTCAGGGAAATCAGCGTCCTTGACGAGAGCATCTTAATTCGCGTCAACCCGCAAAGAAATCACTGTCTCTGCAGGAATATACGATGTCCGCAAAATGGAGCCATGGCAAAGTCCCTAGTTCCAAGCCTCGACGGTTCATCAACAACCTAGAGACAAACCGCGACATTCGTCTCGATATAGCAGATGCAATGCCAGCAAACGAAGTGAAGGCAATATTCCAAGCTTCAGGGTCTTGACGGCAACTCATATAAAACCTGAAAGACTATCGGAGATCATCCCACACCAGCGTCGAGTGGTGATGATTCATCGGGGCTCCCAAACTGAGCCTAAGCTCAAGTAAAAAGCGACATGGAATATCCCTAACGCTTGCTCTTTTGACGGTAATATCACCTGGAAGATTACTTGAAGATGTCTTGTCCAGCCCCCGAAGGGATCAGAGACACGACAGTCATGGTGCTACTTGAACAGCAAGATTATGCGTCGAGGAATACACCAGCCAACGGTGCGACGGGTAAAAAACCCTAGTACCACAGGCCCTAACGAACTTCTGTTAGCAGGAGTTAACTGTGACGTTAGGACATTCTTGCGAGAACTTCTTGATTCGTCTCGACTCGTGAGGAAATTAGTGTCCCTGCGAGAATTTCTCGATTCGTCTTGACTCGTAGGGAAGAGCCTTAGGCAATGGGGATAAGGACTTATTTCCTAAGCACTGGGGTCCTGCAAGTCGGTCCAAAATGGACTCTTGCATACTATTCACGGACCACACTCTCTAAAGTCGAATCTCGACAAGGAGGGAAACAACCACTTACGAGTCCTCTCGATTTGTAAGAGGAAAAAAATTTCTTGTGAGATCCTTATGACTCTCGAGAGAAACCACACTTAGGAATTCTCACGATTCTTAAGGAGAAATTACACCTACGAGATCCTCTCGACTTGTAGGGAGAAAATTCTTTATGAGACCCTCACGGCTCATAAAGTTGAAAAGCCTTAGGAAGCAGATCTTAACCTGACTCCTAAGCCATCGCTGCCCTACGAGGAAATCAAAATAGATTGTCCACAAAATGCACTTACTAAAAGGGACACATCATCATGAAGTAAATTATGTCTTTTATTCATGAATCAAAATGAATACAAAGTACAATTTATGAAAGAATCAAAAATACTCTCATTCAGGAATATGTACAAAAGAAAAAAAAATAATAATACAATTCCTCAAGCTGGCGGATTATTCAAAAGGTTCATCAGTTCATCCTTCTTTTCTTGGGTCTCTGCTTCAAAATTGACTATGGCTGCGAGACGGGCCTCCGCTTTTGACTGTTGGGCCTGATGCGAGGCAAGCCGACCTTCAAGCTCCTGCTCAGTAACTTTATGAGCATCAACCATCGTGCGAGTAAAAGTAATAGCTTTATCAACAGCCACCGCGTGGGTGGTCTTAGCTGTAAGTTCGGCTTGAAGCTCCCCAAGCGCGGTTGAAGCCAGCTTCCTCTCTGAGAACTTTCGGCGGAGCCTCTTTTCACAGGAAAGCGTATTAGCGGCGTATCGCTTAATCAGCCCCTGTAAGCTTGTCTTCGCGGCCACCACCTCCGAAGGGAGGCGCGCGCATTCAAGATTACACAAGCAAGCCTCCACTCGTTGACAGAATTCAACCCAGACTTGCACAAATGCTTCACTGTGATAAGTGGCAAGAAAGGGGAGAGAACTGTTGGCCTCAGCGGCAAATTCTTCGGCCGTAAGCGGGCTACCAATACGAAGGTCTTCGATCAACGCTAACAAAGAGTGAAGACTTGACTTGGCCATACGTTTGGATGCACGCAACGCATAAGGGCCAGACGGCATGAGAATGGGAGTATCCAATGGAGTAAAAGTAGGCAGAGCTGTTAAAGATTGATAAATGATCAGCGAAGGTTGCAAACAGAGGACAGATGCAAAGGCGTCGAAACTTTACTTACCCACGTTCATACAAGAAGAGTCTGGAAGATCCCCAGGCCCATCAAGGACCTCAACCCCATCATCAGCTTCCAGAACTACAGAAGACATGAACATTGTTATATGAAGAAGTAACAATATCGAGGAAAGGGCGAACAACGCTAACCTTGTCCGGAAGATAGAATGATGAGCTGAGGGGATATCACCTGTGGAGCAGCCAGTTCCAGCAGACGCTGGAAAGACTTCCTGGGAGACAGGCCAGCGATGGACGCCGCCAATTCCCGTAGCTCTGAAAAGACAGAAAAGTTCAGATAATGAAGAGATCGTTAAAATAAAAGATAGAAGAATACCTTCGATACTCCTCCCACTTTGGGTTGGAGGGATAGCGGCTTCGGCGGCCTCCTCCGTGCTCCCGGGCACATCATCGGGGATGTTGGCCGGTATAGTAACTTCCGGTGGAGAAGCAGTAACCATCGCTACAGGCTCCAATGGAAGGACGGCGGCCTTGATTACCTGTCCCGCAGTCTCCGGGACATCCCCAGAGAGATCCGTTGAATCCGCGGCTAATGAAGATGCCTCTTCTGGAGGAGCAATCACCCGGGGAGCAGGAATCACCAAGGGAAGCTCCATTGCAGGAACAACAATTGCGTCAACCCCCTCCACACTGATTAGTGCCTCATCGGGGATATCTGCGAAGTCCATAGTCAGGACGCGACTTGGACTCAGCTCCTCTGCCATCGCCGAAGTCCCTGCAAAGTTTATACAAGGATAAAGATATATATATATATGTGTGTGTGTGTGTGTGTGTGTGTGTGTGTGTGTGTGTGTGTACAAGCAATACAAAATATTACAAAGAGATACATGAACATACCGATGTGCAAGGGAGCTTCTAGTATGGCTTGTTCAAACCGACGCTCCTTCTTGAGGAGGTATGCTTGCCGAGGTTCAAGAGTAGACTCGTGGCCACCGGTCCACATGAAAGTGCATCCTCGGCGTCGACTGAGACGGTCTTCTTAAGAGCCCTTTCGCCCCATTCTTCCAAAGGGCCTATGAATAACCGCCGTATCCACGGAGGGTCTTCATAAAAGATGACGGCAGGGTAAGGCCTCTTCGGGATCCTTACATTCTCGGATTTATCTTGTGAGCGTCTTATAGCCTCAGCCAATTGTGCGGCTTCCTCGGCAGATGAACCAGGAAAAAGAAGACCGTCTTCCGGCGGACTAGTAACGGGCTTCTTCCCCCGCTTTGGTCCAGAGCTAGTGATTGCAGAAGATCGCTTCTTTCCCCTTACCGTCTATTTTTTGGGCTGCTTCTCGGTTTTGACAGGGAGAGGAGACTTCTTCAGGACCTTCGCCAAAGAGATATTATCATTAGAGCTAGGTTTTACCTCCGGAATCGTTACGGTATCCATCATCGGTCGTTCAAGCGAAGCCTCTGTTGGAAATGAGACGCGAAGCCTTTCCTCCTCTCCAAAAGTTTTAAGCGAAGCAGCAATAGCTTCTTCTGTGGAGGCACCTATTAAAACAGCAAGCGTCAGTCAAAGCATGATAATATATATATATATATATATATATAAACAGCGGACAGATAAGGGTAAAGTATACCTGACTGCGCAAGGGCGGCCAGTTCTTTTTCAAAGATGGCTGACTGTTTGGAAGCTTCGATGGAAGCCTCTATATCGGTATCATCGAGCATCCCGAATAAACCCTCATTGGTCCCATATTTTCTCAAACCTTCGCTATACGGAGCAGGGGGCGTCGAGCCTAATATGGTGTCCAAAGAAAGTACTTGTTTGTTTTTCTTCTGAGGACGAGCGCCCGTGGCCGATAACACGAGTTTGCGTTTAGCAGGCGCCTTGGGATGACGAGTCCTAATTTCTTTTCCTACGTCCGACTCGGGGGACGCGAAAGCCACCTCTTTTTCAGGCGCGCTAGATGGGGGCAACCCACGCGTAGGGCTTAGCTTGTGTGGGGGCTCAATTGCAGTGACCTCTCTCAAGGGAGGATGAACAATGTTCCGTCGCTTCAGAGGAACATTTCGATCACCAGCCGGCACTGCGCCCTTGCGATCAAGCAGCTATCGCTTTTCCTCCCTAATGACGGCACCCATCGAATGTTGGTACCACACCGCATACACATTCAGGGCTTGCGGAACACAACTCGGTTCGCTGATGAAGAAGTTAGACCCTGTGTTCAGGCGCATAAAATGATGTAGTGCGCTCCGAGTACCCTCTTCAGTGGCAGTCAGTTCTGCCAAAAAAGCCTCGAGTAGGACGACATGATTGTAGCTTAACTGCTGGGCAAAGCGATGCGGGTTATAACTCATAAATAAAGCCGAGTCATTCATCTTGAATACAAGAAAACCCGGTCGGATAGAGTACAGATGAAGAATCTCCCGAGCCTTCAAAACGGAGACCCATCTTTAAATATGTCTTACAAGGGCAGCACCGTCTTCCCCGATTCCTGACCAACGGTCAAAACTTTATCAGTAAAGGACATGCTAGCTCCAACCGTGCGCGGGCGAAGAAGCAAGCCTCTAGCTTCCCGTTGCGTTGGAGTCATAATAGAGGCGCCGACCAGTCGCATGATCCGAGGGATCCTGCACCTATCATAAAAACCCGGCCTCTTGTGGATACCAAAGACGCCTAGCACGTGCAACTCGAGCCATGACGTGAAATAATGCATCGGAAAATTTACCGACTGCATCCCTGGCTCAGTTGTATCCGCTGCCAGGCTGAGGCCATGATACACATGGGCTAACCCAACGATCCCTACAACCACTTGTATCCCAGCAACCATCCGATGCGCAGGATAGAAGACGGACGGCCTCATACGGTGAGGGTGCATGGGGAGCGCAAACCAACTCAGCCATAACCCAAGAAACCCTAAAAAGAACGTTTCTTCGTCAATCCCGGGAGCCGCCAGCCCTGCAAAAGGGATGACCGGGGTATCGGGTAGAAAGAAGCTCATCTGATCCGCCTCCGCCGCCGGCAGGTTGCCCAAACCTAAGCCGAAGGGATCGTCAGGACTGGTGAATTTCTCGACTTCTTCCTTCAATACTTCTGGGCGAAGAAAATCAGCGACAAAAGTCGTAAAATTAACTCTACGACTTTCGGATGCAAGAAAGAGGTTCTCGTAGATATTCAACACCTTTATCAAACTTGGAAATTGGTGTTGAATAGCGTTCTCGGGAGTAAGATCCATTACCACTGATTTGGTGGCGAAAATATACTCATCTGGGGGAAGAAATTCCTCATAACGTTCTCCCGTAACGGGTAAACCCGAGACCTCTGCAGATTCCTCCAAAGAAATAGAGACTTCTCGATCAGATAGGAGGAAGGTGTGGGTCAGGATATTCCACTGCTCCAGAAAGGCCCTGACCCACGATGTAGGAGGCGTGGAATATTGAAATAAAGAAGCGTAAACAGTGGGATACAATCCGAGCTTCATCAACTGGGATTTCTTCGCCGATAAGATATACCAAGCCCACTGCAAATATCCGGCTGGGTGACGGGGAGTTAGTCCTACATTGTATAGCTGTCCCCAAGGGCATGACTCGCCCTGACATATACGCCGCCCTAGGATGTCCAAAGCCACCGGCGGCTGCACGGGTACTACGGCAATAGAAGGCCGAAGGAGACCTTCTGAAGTCCAGTTGACCTCCTCCACAGTGTAATTTATCGGAGGTGCATCCACATAAGCGATCACTGAAATAGGCTCTGAGGGTGTCGCACAGAAAAAGCTCCGTCGGCACATGATAACTTGATCATACCATTTACCCCATAGATGAAGACTTTTGTGCTCCGGGTCATGGTCTTTTATCGGCGCGAAAACCTCTCTGTCTACGGGTGCTTCAGGAAATCCGCCTTCTGAGCGAATGAACGGGAAGGAGGTGTCGGAAGACATAGTGCCACGCAGAATAGGACGAATTTTCAGCCGCCAATGCTATAAATTAAATTTTATTACAAGGTACTATAAATCCGTACCGCACTGCAATGCAGTTAAAAGGGACCAAAGGGGACCCACAAAATCTAGATGACAGTTCATCATTAATAAAACAGCCTCATCATTGGATGATGCTGTCATTAAATGAGAAAATCCTCAAGAGATTCTCATTAAATGAGAAATCCCTCGAGCAGAAGAGTAAAACTCCCATTGAGAGCAGCGCTCTTCACTAGACAGACATCTGTCAAAGTCTAATGGTGAAGAAAGAAACTTCCTCAAGAAGAGCCTTGCTCTGAGAAGATGATGGAATAATCCATCAAAAATAAAATTTCATTTTTTGATCTTCAAGATCCATGAACAAACTCTTAATAGTTCTTCTATATGATCTGTAAGGTGCAAAGCTCCATTAATGGATTAAGAAATCATAAGCAAGATCCTTTTAGATTTGTGATTCCAAGAGAGCAAACCTCTGTTAATAAAACTCTAAAATGGATTTTCTTTAAATCAAAGATCTATGAAGAGCAAGGCTCTGATAATGGGTGAAACCCTAAAAGATGTTTCAAAAAGATTTAATCTTTTACCTAATCTGACAGAGTTCTGTCCTTAAAAATTCTTAAGAAGAAGAGCTGCGCTCTGAAGAAGAAAATAAATTTTCAAGAAGGATTGAGGATGAACAGAAGTCATCTCAAGGGCCAAGGGTCCTATTTTTAGGCACTAAGCGCCGTTCCAGTTCCTTGGGTGATCCAAGAGTCGAGATGTTACCACCGCTGCACCCACGTGTGGTCCCCGTGAGCGCAACGGTGGGGGAGCATTTGTTTCCCCAATTAGAGCAAAGCTCTGTTCAGAATTCAAAATTTAATTTAAAGCTGCGCTTTTATAAAAGTGCTGCGCTACAACTAGCGCACCCCGTGCAGAGCGCATAGACGCTAGCGCTAGATGCGCCGCGCTCCAAGTAGCGCACCACGTGCAAAGCACGTGTGCGCTAGCGCTAAGAGCTCTGCGCTCCAAGTAGCGCACCATGGGCAGAGCGCATAAGTGCTAGCGCTGGAACTAAATGTTCCTCACCGTTGGATCAAATATCCAATGGATATGATTAAATCATCAATTAACAAGAATGAAATTCTGTTGCATCTTTCCAAACAGAAAAGATTGTGCCCTGAATTTGGAACTCTGTCGGATTAATGATCCAATGGTGATTAAAAATCACTAAAATACAGAACAAATTCTGTAAGAGGGAAAGATTTCTTAATGTTGTTAAAACAAGAAGATTGCCTTCTGTAAATCAGAAGCCCTAGGATCAAAGATCCAATGGTGGAGAAATATCCCCAAATCAATCAGAGAAATATCTCTTTAACTAATTTAACAAATCAGCTTGCCCTATATAAAGGCCCCAAGACTTCAAGTCTGATATAGAGAACCCCCCCCATAAATTTTGAAAAATTCAAAGAAAGAGAACAAGCTCTTGCAAGAAGATACTTCTTTAAGGTAAAGATGATGAATGATGAACACAGAGATGAAATCATCTCATAAAAAGAAGAATTCTTTTCTTTAAACAGATCATAGATCTACAAGACAAAAAAGTCTTTTCATAAAAGAGATCAAAAGATCTCAGCATAAAATAAAAGAAGAACATATTTATTCTCACAGATCATGGATCTATAAAGGCAAAGCCTTTCATCAAAATAAGAGATTGAAAATCTCTCCTGCAAAATAAGAACCGTTGTTCTTAAATCTTGAGACAGAGTCTCTTTTAAAAGAACATAAATTTGTTCCCAGATCATAAAATTGATCAAATGCGCT
Organism: Agapanthus africanus; assembly: GCA_030015575.1. NCBI lineage: Eukaryota > Viridiplantae > Streptophyta > Magnoliopsida > Asparagales > Amaryllidaceae > Agapanthus > Agapanthus africanus. The sequence goes on along the minus strand of JASDDO010000264.1, from coordinate 270,748 downwards.
TTGCGCTCTTGAAATGCGCCTTGCGCTCTTGAACCGCGCTTCTGAGCTCCCTGGATCGACGCTCAGCGCCAAATACGCCGCGTGTGCGCCAATCAAACAACTTGCACTTTGCGCTTCTGAAATAGCGCACTGCGCTCATGGGCTGACGCTCAGCGCCAAGCACACCGCGTGTCATTCACGTATGCGCCAGCGCAATGCGCTCATGGACTAGCGCTCAGCGCTCACAAACTGGTATCTGCGCTCATCATCTGGCACCTAGCGTAGAGCGCAACACTTGTCCCTTACATGCGCGCCATGTGGCAAAAGCGCACCGCGCTCTTTGACTGGCGTAAAGCGCCTAGCGCAACATATGTTGCGCTGACAGAACATAAATTGTTCTTTAATGAGCAGAGCTCTGATGAATGCTCTTCATTCAATATAAGACAAAAGGAAATATTTTGCCAAGATATAATGCTCAGCATTATTAAAAGGGCCAAGCCCAAATAAAGGCTCACTAGCCAGAATAAAAATGTTAAACATTTGTTGGACTTAGCCCAAGATTGGCCATAAGTCCTCAACCCATATTAATTGAGCCCATCCGCTCATGAATATTTTAACAGATCTTAGTTCCAAATTGGACTACAGATCTTTCGACCAACTCACATCGGTTTGAGGGTACATCTCTTTACTCCTCTGATATTTATCGTTGTAATCCTTCAACGTATTCAGAGAGGTGACGGGTCCCGACAACCAAACACTTTACGGACTGTGGGGTCTTTAAACTCACGGACTACGATGTCCTTAACCTTGACTGTGAGGTCTTTAAACTCATGGACTATGATACCCTTAACCTTGATTTGTGATGTCTTTAAACTCACGGACTATGATGTCCTTAACCTTGGACCGAGATATCCTTAAACTAACAATGGACCGTAATGTCCTTAAACTAATTCACCGCAATGTCCTTAAGCTAAACAATAGAGTCCAAATGCTCTCTTATTGGATCGAAATGATCCCGTTAAGTTGATCTTAGTCTAAAATTAGACTAACGTATCCTTAACATACGTTTAAGTTGATCTTAGTCCCAAATGAGGCTAACGTATTCTTAAACCCAACCCCCAAACCCAAATTTAAGAAGATACGGATTTGGACTAATCCACGCCCTACGGGCGACAACATAAATTAGTCTCCGTATACAATCCACGGGCAACCAAAAACAAAACATACACACACGACACGAAGTGACCATCTGAAGAAGGAGAAAGTTGTTACCGCGATGCGGTAGCGTAATTAACTGCAGGGGCTTGCGCCTGCAGGGAAGAGCGTCCCCACAATCAAAAACCCCTCAAACGAGGGGAAATTTGACGAAGTCTGTTACATCGGCCGCATCTATTTAAACCTTCGATACATGGTGCCATAAATCAACTTGGCATCTTCGGAGAGGTGGACGGATAGCACCAATTAGCATCTGCCCCGAAATTCAGGCGAGACGTTCATGGCGTCTTCCCGCGTGTTTTGGCAGGGGAACAGAGGGTATTTTGTGGAAGTAACATAATTCGAGATCATTTTGGTAGTATAGTAAATGTGGGTATGTAAGGGGTGAATTGATATCACGTGGGTTATGATATTAGGCATATCACATTCCAGGTAGTATGAGAGTGCAATATTTTTTTTTGCGTATAGAGGTAATTAAAGACCATTTTAAACATGGGTTAACATTATCATTATTGAGAGGTACAAAAAAATAGGCATGCAGGAATATTTTTAGTATCATTTTAATATATGATTAGGAATTAGGAGTTGAAACAAAGATCATTATGAGAAAGAAGGCGACAGAGGAGTGGAGAGAGACGAAACCTACCTTTGATTAGAGTTGGATGTAGATGAGTCAAAACGTAGGCTCGTACTAATCCTCGATAGCTCCGCGCTTGAATTTTTTTCTTGATGCTTGGGTTGAACCGCGGCGTCGGCGTCATCGATACGAAGGTGTGGGTATTTTTTTAAGAATTTTTGGAGTTCTGAGGTGTGAGAAATCAATGTTTGAAGGTGTCCTTCCTCCACATGACCCTAACCAATTTGATCGTCTTGTCTCTCAAAGTCTTTTCCTTCCGGTCTAGGATCTCTACCGGCTGTTCATAGGTTAGATCAGTCCCTACGATGATTTCAAAATGATTCAAAACGTGACTGGGGTCACTGACATATTTCCTCAACTGTGAGATATGGAAAACGTTGTGTACGCCTTTCAGAGAAGGGGCAAGGCTAGGCGATATGCAACCTCTCCAACTCATTCGAGAATATCGAAGGGACCTATGAACCGTGGGCTGAGTTTTCCACGTCTCCCAAAACGTATCACTCCTCGGTTAGGAGAAATCTTCAGAAACACGTGTTCTCTCGGTTGGAACTCTAGTGGCCTTCTCTTCGTATCTGCCCAATACTTCTGCCGATCTTGTGCTAAGCGTAATTGTTCCCTGATTGTTCTTATCACCCCCACCGTCTCGACAATCATCTCGGGGCCCAGAAGTTCTCGATCCCCAACATCATCCCAACTTAACGGTGATCTACACTTTCGTCCATACAAAGCGGCGAAAGGTGCCATGCCGATACTAGACTGGTAGCTATTGTTGTAAGCAAACTCTACCAAGTGTAGGTGATCTTCCCAAGATCCTTTAAAATCCAACATACAGGCCCGGAGCATGTCTTCGAGAATTTGAATAACCCTTTCTGATTGGCCATCGGTCTGAAGATAGTAGGCGGTACTGAAATTCGAATTCATGCTCAGAATCTCTTGTAAGCTTTGCCAAAACTGAGATCTGAAACACGTATCTCGGTCGGACACAATGCAAATTGGTACTCCATGCAATCTGACAATCTCCTCCATATACCTTTTTGCAAGACTTTCGGTTGATTGACCAACTCTAAAAGGAATGAAATGTGCTGACTTAGTGAGTCGGTCCACTATCACCCATACTGCATCGTTTCCCTTGGAGCTGCGAGGGAGTGCGGTCACAAAATCCATTGTAATGTTTTTTTCCATTTCCATTCGGGTATCGGTAAGGAATGTAATAAACTTTCCGTCCTGTGGTGTTCGTCCTTTACTTGTTGGCAAATAAGACATTTGGACACACTCTTGGCTATCTCCCGCTTCATCCCATACCACCAATAGTTTTGTCTGAGGACTTTGTACATCTTTGTTCCTCCTTGATGAACAGAGTATGGAGAACTATGTGACTCTTTTAATAACTCCTCTCTCATCTCCCCCTTAGGCACACAGACTCTGCTTCCATATCTCAAAGAACCATCTTCGTGGATGATAAAGTCCGCCCGCAGATTCGCGTCTACTTGCTCTTTGATCCTTCGCAACCCAGGGTCCTCCATTTGAGCTGTCTTGATACGTTCGACTAATGTGGAGTGAATTTGCATATTCATGAAGGATGTAAGCATTCCGGGCATTATCATCTCGGTCTCTAGTTCATTGAGATCTTGACGATTCCTCCAATGAGCAATCAGACTCGAAATCATTGGTTGGCGACTCAAGGCGTCCGGGACTACATTCACCTTCCCCGGATGATACCGTAAATTTACGTCAAAATTTGCCATTAATTCCAGCCATCTCCTCTGCCTCGTATTGAGATCCTTCTGGATGAAGATATACTTCAAGCTCTTATGATCGGTGTAAATATCTATCCTCTCACCCAATAAATAGTGCCTCCAAATCTTGAGTGCGAAGACAACTGCGGCAAGCTCTAAATCGTGCGTTGGGTAGTTTCGTTCATGCAACTTTAATTATCTTGACACATAAGCCACTACCCCACCATGGTGGTGCAAAACGCATCCCAAGCCTTTTCCCGAGGTGTCGCAATGTATGTCGAACCCTACAGTCCTGTCGGGAATCGTAAGAATGGGTGCCGATGTTAAACGAGTCTTCAACTCTGTGAATCCTTCCTCACAACCCTTGGACCATACATACGGCACATCTTTCCGGGTCAAGGTAGTCAGTGGCTCCACAATCTTGGAGAAGTTCTTGATGAAACGACGGTAATATCCGGCCAGTCCTAAGAAACTCCTGATCTCGGTAACAGTTCTTGGTATCGGCCATGTCTGAACTGCGACAATCTTGGCCGGATCCACTGAAATCCCTTCACCTGACACCACATGTCCTAGGAACGCTACCTGTTCTAACCAAAACTCGCATTTGCTGAGCTTTGCATAAAGTTAGTGTTGTCGCAAGGTTTCGAGCACCGCAAGTAAGTGTTCCGCGTGTTCTTCCTGATTCTTTGAATACACCAGAATATCGTCGATGAAGGCTCGTACTAATCCTCGATAGCTACCTTTGATTAGAATTGGATCCTACCTTTGATTAGAATTGGATATAGATGAGTCGAAATGTAGGCTCGTACTAATCCTCGATAGCTCCACGCTCGGATTTTTTTCTTAATGCTTGGGTGGAACCGCAGCGTCAGCGTCGTCGATATGAAGGCGTGTGTATTTTTTTCAGAATTTTTGGAGTTCTGAGGTGTGAGAAATCAATGTTTGAAGGTGTCTATTTATAGGGTTTTTCATCAACCATAAAATCCAAGAAATCCATTAAAATCTTCCAAATATCCGCGCAGAAATGATTGCAGAATCATCATTTGATGATTGCCGCCGCCGCCGTCACGTCCTGGCCGTTGGATTTGCATCCGACGGCTCACGAGCCGCCGCCAAGAGCCACGCGTCCGCGTGTGGGGAGGGGGAGGGGGATCACGCGGTTTCGCGTGGTCCCCACCATGTGGGCGCCGCCGAGCGTTCTGGGCCGTTGGATTCTTGCATCCATCGGTCCAGGTTAAGGGGGTTTAAAATTACTTATTTATTTATTTTTAATAAATAAAATACTCAGCAGATTATTAAAAATCGAATTTGGTTTTAAAAAATTGAAAAAAATGGTTAAAAATACGGGAAAATTATGGAAAAATTCCAGAAAATATGTTTTATTGTTATATTTAGTATAAAAATAATTTTGGGCTAAAAATAAATAATATATTCTATATCTACGGTTTTAGCTTAGTTATTATAGTTATTTAATATCTAGTTTATCCTTGAAATATATATATATATATATATATATATATATATAATTTTTTCGAATTAATTATTTTAATTGATAATAAAAATATGTAGAGTATTTTAAGGTATTATAAAATTTTATTAAAACATTTTAAGCCTAGAAAAATATAAATAAATTTTAGAAAATTCCTTTAATCCTATTTCTCAAAGCCTTGAATATTACTAACATCATTTTAAAAAAAATATTCTTCTATCAATGAAATACGTAAATAACCACTTGATTCTAGGAATTTAAAATAAAAGATATTTTATTAGAAAACTCGGTCGTTACAAACGAGATCGGGGATACCCCACGTATTACACTTACGGTTGCAGAAAATAAATGAAAAACTACAATATTTAGAATCCGCAAATAGTTTAGACATCATAAATCCGGAATATCTCATATTCCGAATTTCATGCCTAACCAATAAACCTTGCATTTTAGTCTCAAACTGAAAATTCTTTTCAATAAGCAGTCAGATAATTCAACAAAATTCCCGACTAAGTGATCGCGTACAATACGCGACTGCGACGGAGTTTTGATCCAAATCAAAACTCCGTGGTAATCGATCAACCGAGACTAAAACGTTAGATTTATAAAACACTAACTAGTTTTCTCAAAACTAATTGTTGTGGATTCCAAATATTATATCATATATCATTATAATCAAGACGACGTTAAACATTTCGATCAACTTATCAAATAGCCATAAATTCCAGAGAGCTCAACAACTTGAGCATCGCTAAAAACACCCAGAAAGTGAAAAATATAACAATGGAGCAGCATAAGAAGTATGAGCCATCAATTCACTAAACTTGCCGCGGAACCGCGGCGCTTTGGTTGAATCATGGCCTCGTACTTCTTGGGGCTCCATAGAAAAGCCTGCATGATTTTCTAATATAATTAATATGAATAATTTCAACTTTTGAAAATCTGGACAGAAACTTGTAAAAAGTCGGGTTTTGAAACTCGATTGAACACTTTAACATCGTATAGACTTCCCATAATGTTCTAACCTGTAACAACCCTAAACTTTCTGTAGAAATGTTTTTTTCCAAAGAACAGAGATGAATACCTAAGCCTGAGCATAAGTTATAAATTTAATTTGCTTTTGAACAGTAAGAAAGCGCTTGTAGCTTATTGGTAAAGCCTTGCACTGCTGTGACGTAGCCCTTGTGATCGAATCCCCCCAGCCACATATATTTTTAATTGATTTTTCTTTTAATCTTTTAGAAGCTCAAAAGTTTGCACGTGCACTACACGTAAAATGAAAAGTCACAGAGAAATCAAACATGTGCATTAGGCTAGTTGAAGCGACTAGGACATGTGGCCAAGATCCAGAGCCCCTCATCCCCTAAACGGCCGGCGAGATTTCGCCATGGGCCGGCACCGCCAAGCCCCCTTAGGTAATGCTTAATTTTTTTATTGCCCTAACCCCTTGTCCTCCCCCTTAATCCCAGTACTGTTTGTTTTTACTGAAAATAAACAGAGAATTAAATTAGTACATTAAACCAAATTTCAATGCATTTTAATTCTAAATTTTAATACCCTAAACCCTAATCCTACCCTATAAATACAATCCTACACTTTGGCCATCCTCATTCTGAAATCAATTATCAAAACTCTCTAAAATTTCCAAGTCCAAAGTTGTACAAGTGGAGTTAGAAGGTCAAAATTCCGAAGACGTTTCAGGAAGAATCCGGCGACGAAACGACTCCCTGACACCTTCCTAAGTTCACAGTACCTCTTCCCTTTCTTTCTAATCTGTAAGTTCCCTCTTTCCCCCTTCTCTCCTATTAAAACGAATTCATTCTTCAAAACTAGTCAGAAACGGAGTTAATTCGACTTCCGATTCTATTTTAACTAAAAACACAATTTTTCTTTAGAAAAAATTCGCCTTCTTTTTGTATATTATTTAGCAATGATAAACAAACACCTTAGAACAAGTTTCATCTCAAAATAATATGTATTGCAACTTCTATTTCAATTTTACGGTAAAATACCATCATGTTTATATACGACATTGCTTATTCATTTTACTCATATTACCTTTAGAAAACTCACGAGGTAATGACCTACCTCATCACAACGCACATTTTTGATATAGCACGATGACTTTTGGAACATTCGTTTGTGGGAAAATATGAGTTTACATTTAAATACCCTAAACATTCAAAAACCATTTTCTTTAAAAGTGTATTATTTAATTTCTTGCAAATGCTCCTCTACAACCCATTTTGGGGAACCCCGATCTGGATGGTGCTGGTTATCGCACATCCTCGGGCCTAGTAGAGTGAGATGTAGACCTCCTCATGGAGCATCCGATCTCGATATCTCGATGGAATTTTTAATGCAATTTTTAAGAAAAATATGATTTCTATTTAATAAATAAGTTCTATTATATATATATATATAATCAAAATATCTACTTTAAGTATACAATATATATATTCCATGTTTTCTAAATCAAAGGAATCATAATTTCATGAAACTACCATTACAAATCAATACAATTCCAATATTTTACTAAAATACCATTTACAATGAAATCTAGGTTCTATTCACTAGAAAACTTCATTTTTATAAAAATTACAACTATGAAAACCCTAAAAACGATAATTAAATACTTTAGGTGTATTTTGAAAATATATCAAAATTATTTTTCATAAAACCCCCTCAAGTTATATTAATTTACAATAAGGACCCTAGTAAATATAGGTTTAAGCGGGACCAGTTCTCTTGAGCCTCAGAGAGCCGGAGAATATGGGTGCTTGCCTATCTAAGGTAGACAACCTAAAATCGGTGTTATCAATACGATAATTATCTTGGAAACAGACACAAATCCTACCGTCCATGTGCAGCAGTTACCGATAACATCAAAACTAATTCAGGACTTCAAATCGTTGTAAAGTGTCTGACTCAGGCAGAGTCTCAGTCTAATATGAAACCATTTATACCAGAATTCAATCTATATCAACATGACTCGACTGAACTAAACCATGGATATACTTTGATTATATGACTATCCATTTATATCCATTCCGTTTACATGATATCATGGTTTCGGCAAGTCTTCCATCTATAAAACAAAACAATACAATCAGTACATAAGACATTACGGGGTTTTAAAGGGGTAGATCGGTACGGAACGTGTTAAAGATGGCACGAGGTGGTTACTATAAGACATAACTATACATCCATGCCGTTGTTCCGTGGTTTTATCGACGAAGCCTTGTACTACGGTTTAGTCCACGGTGTAACTTGGACTCCTTTCGTATACACTGGCATATTCTGTACCAAGCTAATATTATAATCAAACATTACTAGTTATACTCTCTTATCTGTCTACTCTATTTCTATCTCTTTTTGGGTATTACCGAGCGGCTGTTCGTCGACGACATTCCTTCTCTTCTTTCTTTGGAATATTGTCAGGAGGACCCGACTCCGAGGAGTTCGAGACCAGTCAGGAGCACTTACAGCATACCACTGAGCAACACGACCATTATTCTTCAATTGTACTTACTTTACTTTCATGTTCATGCCATTGTTTAGGCATTGCTTTCCATTTTTGTATTTACATTTTCAGTTGTACTTGTAAAGAAATGTTTAATAAATAAAAGTTGCTGTTCATTTACACTTCATGTCTTCTTGTGTATATTTACATTATATTGCTTAGTTACGCTTAGCGTGTTTACTTCTGAGTAAATACGTAGTGGGCCTCATCGCGTCTTCTTACCCATACACTGGGAAGAGGGGCGTGACATAACCTGGCTCTTATACTATGAAAGTGTACCCTAGCACCACCATGAGATTTAAACCGGCATCAAGCATGCAATTTTAAAAAATTTGGGATGCTAAGCTACACTAACTAAGGATCAAACTAGATGATTAGGGTTTACATGATGATATCAAGAATTTTACATTAAGAGATGGAGATTATAACCTTTGTAGACTGTGTCCTTCTCTTCTAAAGCTCCGGGTAGTAGTCTTTACGACTCCTCTTGGCTCCACTTGAAGAAGAGCACGAACTTGCTTCGCGACCTTCGTGTCGAAGATGATCCACCCGAGACTCCACTAATCCAAGCTGCCTCTTCACTAAACTAGCTTTAGTAAAGGAAACATTCTAAACTCAAGTGCTAATCAAGTGTAGGATGGTGAAGTAGGGGTTCTAAGCTCACTAGGTTGATGCAAGCCCCTATGGTTCACATCACATGTGAGGGTTAGGGCTTTGAGGTGGAGGAAGAAGAAGATGGAGAGAGCTAGAGGGGTGAAATGAGCTAAGGCTTTTCTCAAAAAACCAAGTCAAGAAATTAAGTGAAGAATGGCTTCACACAATGAACTCTATTATTGAAGCATGGAATTCATTTCATTATAAAAATGAACTATACTTCAATAGTAAAGCCAAACCATTAAAATAATGAGCAAAGCCATGCTTCACCCCTCAACAAATATCTTCTCATTTTCTATTTTCTCAAAATAGAAAATCTATGCCATGCTTCATAATATATATATATATATATATATATATATATATATATATATATATTAAGAAGAAAATAATTAGTGAGCCATAATATTAGTTAATAATATAATTATATCAAATATAAATATATATCAACTTATTAAATCAACACTTGATTTAATAATCCGGTTATATCGCATATAACCGTCTAATATCATTTATCTGTATATCACATTATCAAATCAACATTTGATTCAACAATTCGGTTATATCACATATAATCTAACCGATATCAAATTACCGCCAGATTAGAATACGGTATCACATACTCGTATTTAATCAGGCCCCCGCACATATCAGCATATGTGCCCTACTTCATTTCGTTTAAACTAGGAGAGCTCTATGTGGGACTCTAAAGACTCGTCAATACACCAGCAGTAGGTAATAATTACATCAGTTACCTACAAGCCGTCAGCGGTACTAGCTGGACGTAACGGTTACCCAGGTATTGAGCTAATAGAAGATCAAAAAGTAAGCTTGTACAAACTCCCATGAAGCCTATAAATAACACTTACCATACAGTCCGGTCTCTTCGTCTGATATGTCGCATATTGAGTCTAGGGGTGGAATCGTCAGACCCCAGTAATTTGATAAGTCATGACGATGTATGGCTCATAAAGGTTCGAGAAACTACTGATAACACTTTGTTGGGGCCAAAATTTACACCCCGGTTGACCAAATCAAAATCAAAATCAACTCCAAACCAAACGGGCCCAAGCCCAGGCCAAGTGGGGCCATGCCTAAGTCAAGCCCGAACATGAAGCGGCTGGCCTCCCCCATGCCAATATGAAAATTATGTAATAAATAATTTTGATGTAATTTTTATGAATAAATATAAGAAAAATGTGTATAAAGCCAAATTTTTGTATAGCCCATGGCTCATGAGCAAAAGAAATGAGCACATGAGGAATGGGATGGGTAAAATGATATTTTGTAAAGCCCAAGAGGCTAAGTGTAAACTTGTATGCCTATATAAGGCAACATTATGATGAAATAAAAGAAGAATTCATTCCCTCAAAAGCTAGGGTTTTTTGTGCTTCCTTCTCCTTCCTCAAGGTACTAAACCTTCTCCCTTTTTTGAATTAAATCAAGAGTTTCACCTTTTCTTTTCCAAAAAAAAAAAAATAGTTTTCACCACAAAACCCTTAAAGGGGAACACGGATCTTCCATCAAATCTCCAAAAGGGGAGATTTTTAAATCCCACCCTCCTTTCTCCAAGATCCAGCCAATAGAGAGGAGAAAGAAGGAGACCCATCCCCAAAAATCCCACTTTGGGAAGATAGGCTCAAGAGAAAACCCAGGGATTAAGGGAGAAGAAAGGGGTCCCCTTTCATCATCTTCGAAAATATCTTAGGAGTTTAACTCCATAAATCTATATATATATATATATATATATATAAATATATTATAATAATAATAATAATAATAATAATAATAATAATAATAAATCTTTTTTTGGGAGTACAACTCCCAATACAGGGGCTAAGCCTTTTTGTCCTCTTTTTCAGGAGTTTAACTCTAAAGGTCAATTGGGAGTACAACTCCCAGTATAGGGGCTAAGCCCTTTTTACATGCTGGTGCCCAACGCCCATCGTCCGCATGCCAAGCACACGAGGCGCTGGCGTTCGGCTCCCATCGCCCGCGTACGAAGCACACGAGGCGCTGGCGTTCGGCGCCCAACGCCCGCGTGCTGGGCACGTGAGGCGCTGGTACCTACGCGTCCTTTGGACGCTATTTTCCCTCTTTACACCCACACACACACACTCCAAAACACTTTCCCCGTTAGAAAAAAATTTCTAACGGGGCGCTGCCCGGCACCACGCAAGGGGGCTGCTAGCCCATTGACCCCACTAACCGGGTAGCGGGACCCCCGTAAACTCTGCGAGGCCCCCGATGTATCCAAAACCCCTCAAGCCACACATACACACACTGCACAATGAGTTCGCATGACTAGTTTAACCCGTCAATCGGAGGTTCCTTCGCTCCAAAAGTGAGGGGTAATTAACGGCAGTTTAGTTCGCGGCTGCCGGCGATTCGGATCCCCACAATCAATAAACCCCAGCCTATTCTAGGCAGGGGGAATCTGTAATGCGCCTGACAAGCGACGCATATTCCCATCTCAATGGGGTGACGAAGAACACTCTATAGATTCTGGCACGCCCGGTGGGACGATCTTTCCTCCCATATTTCGGGTTAAATATCCATGCGAACTCAATCAACATACATATCGATATTTATACTAAAATAATGCTCTTTCATGCAGGATTTCAAGCGATTAAGCCTCAATAATGTCTCCAAGGACAAGTTCAGCTCTCGACACAGCTCTTATCTCCTACACGATGAAGGTGGATGTCAGGATGGTCCTCCCGGCCAGTCTCGGGCGACTGTAGGAGGATCCGCTGCTACCATTTGGCTCTATTTTGTTCGTGCCAGCTAATGCCGTCCCTGCTCTTCAAGCCCCGGTGATGGATAAACCAGCCTCAAAAGGGAAAATGCCGAATGTCATGGTCGCGAAGGCACTTTAGCCCAAGCACAAATCCATTTCTGAATGACTCTCCGTTGCTCCAGCTGGGGGCAAGGCCATCAACACCAACAAAGCAACAAGGCATCTCGGGAAAGCTCCAGCGGTGCTTCTGACAACTGCTCAATTGGGTATCTTCTTTAAGCTCCCCATTAATCGGCTCACGATGGTTTCCTGGATGACGGTTGTCCGTCAAACCCTCAAAATCGAGAAGCTAAGACAGAAAAGGCTTCGATATAGAGCCAACAAGAGGGCTAGGGCTCATGCTAGGTTGAATTTCATGAGGTTCCAAGAATAGGGTTACCCCGCCAAAGATAAATAGATGGATGGATATATGGCCCACACTGTCTACATGGTGGGCACGCGCAGTAAGAGCAAGGACGAGGCCACTACATCTCAAATCCAATCTGGTATGAATGTGTCTGCCACTTCCCAAGACCAGTATCCTCTGGAAGGTACTGAAAACCGTTCCAGTGAGGCTGATAAGCAGAGAGATCTCTCGATTCATGAGGAGTCGGGCTCAGAAAGCGAAGAGGAGCCAATCTTCCGTCCCAAGACTGCAGAGCACTAACTTCTCCAAGAGCTCTAGAAGCAGCTCAGAAACAAAGACAAGGAGATGACCAAGCTCTACTCAAAGATTGACGACTTGACAAATGCCATCTCACAGCTCATGGCCCAAGTCGCCTCCCAGCCGCCTAATCAAGCGTATGGCTCTGCTCATGAACTGAGGAATGGTGTCCCGAGGCAGCCGATGTCTATTCCCTCAAATCCAAAGGTGGGTGAGCCGCATGAAAATCGGCCGCAGCCTAACTCCAGAAATATCTTGACTACCGATGATAGCAACCCGCTAACGCAAGATCAAATCATGGATTTGGTCGCCAATAAAGTCAAAACATTGGTAGCCGAAGCCGGAGAGCAAAAAGATGTCAGCAGTAGTGGGAGACCATATCCTACTCGGTACGATCTTGTGGAGTTTCCCACTGGCTATGTCGTCCCCAAATTTGAAAGGTTCGATAGGACAGGAAATGCGAACCAGCACATTACCCAATTTAAAACATCATGCGTGAATACTGGGGGCAATGATGTGCTCCTTCTCCATCAGTTTGTCAATAGCTTGACTGATTTGCTTTCAATTGGTATGCAAGTATACCGGATGACTCGATCACGACGTTCTCTCAAATAGAATCCATGTTCAAGCAAAGGTTCATGAGCGTCAGTGATAAAATCACTATTGCCGACCTCGTAAGGACCGAGCCAAAGAACAACGAAAGCAACATGGATTTTATAGTCCGATGGCGCAATCTCTTTGTCAAATGTGAATCGCCGTTAGAGCAAGACCAATCTGTCAGTCTTCTTATAGAAAATTTGAACAACTGGATGAAAACTTTCCTGTGCACCGCATGCCTCAAAGCATTCCAAGAGCTGACCAAGACGGTTTAAATGTTGGAACGCTTAAAGCTCGAGTCCACTCAAGGTCTCCAATTCATAAACATACCGAAACATCGGAGGGACGACGACCGGAAAAGCAAAAGTTCCCATATCACTGATTCTCTAAATAAGAAGAGAGCGGGCGGAGCAAAGATTAACAAATTTCGAGAGCCAACTTTGGAGGAAAGGAGAAATATGATCTATTCTTTCGGAAGAGACAAGGTTCCTAAAATATTCAAAGATGCTCTGAAGAATGGCCTGCGGCTACCAGAACAAAAAAGGCTAAGTGAAGTGAACAGGACTGATCATCCTAACTTTTTCCCATACTACCGAGTGCTAGGACACACTATTGAAAACCGTTGCATCTTCAAGGATTGGGTCGAGAAACAATACAAGGCGGGAGAAATGTCATTGTCCCCTAGCGTGTTAACAAATAGTCAAGTTGCGACCGCCAATTTCATACAAACAGAGACCGAAGTCCTTCGGGAACCTGATTCTTTCAGACATCTGCCTTTCTCTTAAAAGAGCGGACCAAGGCAACAAGTTAAGAGCCAAACGAGCAGCATTGCCAATGAAGAAGCAATAGACGGGTACACAACCCATACGGTCTACATGATTAAGCTCAGAGGAACAAGTCCTCTTATGCTTTGTATCCATGACAATGATGTAGCTGTTGCTACCCAACATCGGCTTTGTCTAAATGATGAAGAGCTCGCTCAGGCAATTAAGCCAAAGGAACCCGTGGTTCATACTGAATCAAGCTCAGGCGGTAAGGATGACCCCGTTGTCATACCCGGAACTATAGAACAAGCATTATTCCGATGGCTTCAAAAGCAGCTTCAGGACAGAGACAAAGAGATGGCCAAGGTCCATTCCAAAGTCGACGAGCTGGTAAACGTCATGGAAGATCTTACGACCCAAGTCGCCTGATTGCAATTACAACAAAATCAAATTTTGGTTCATGGGCCAGGAATTGATATTCAGAAACAACCAACCGATACCCCCTCGAGCCCAAAAGCGGAACACCTTTGCGAAAAACGGCCACGATCAGCCTCCAGTCCCTCTGATATGTACACTGAACATGGTAAGCGGACAGTAGGAGAACCAAAGACTGATCAGCCTTGAGGAATAGCATCAGGAAAGATACCTACTCGAATGGAGAGAAAGAAGAAAGTATACTCCTTCAGGAAGGATAAAGTCAGCAAAATATTCGAGGACGCCTTGAAACAATGGTCTGCAACTGCCTATTCCAAAGATGCCACATGAAATGAACATGACCGGCAATCCCATATACTGCCCATATCATAGAATTGTGAGTCATACCATTGAAGACTGCTATATTTTCAAAGATTAGGTAGAGAGCCAATACAAGCTTGGGAAAACCTCACAGTCCTCGGATGTACTGGTAACCACAGAGCTACGATCATCAATATAGCTCCGCCAAGATCAAAGTTTGAGGAGCTGGGATAAGCAAACACACAGGACCACCATGTCGTTAAAGTGTGAACATTCGACCCCTAAGTTGTTAAACTGGAAGTGTAAAAAAAAGTTTTTGTTGTGTAAATAAAAGAAAATCCGAAATGATGGGTGTTCTCCACCGAAAGATGCGACCGGTACGTTAGGACATCTGGCCTGAATTTTGGGGGCAGATGCTATTTGGATTTATCCGTCCACCTCTCTGAAGATACCAAGTTGATTTATGGCACCGTATATCGGAAGTTTGGACGGATGCGGCCGTTGTAGCAGACTTCTTCAGATTCCCCTTTGTTTGCGAGGGGTTTTTGATTGTGGGGATGCTCTTCCATGCAAGCACAAGCCCCTGCAGTAAATTACGTTACCGCATCGCGATAACCACTTTCTCCTGCTCCGGAAGTTCACTTTGTGTCGTGTGTGTTTGTTTTATTTTTGGTTGCCCGTGGATTGTATACGGAGACTAATTTATGTTGTCATCGCCCGCAGGGCGTGTATTAGTACAAATCTGTGTATCTTAGATTTGGGTTTGGGTTGATTTAAGGATCGTTGACTATTTTAAGCTCAAGATCGACTTAAATATATACGAGCAATTGGGGGCTCGATTGGTTTTTGTTAAGGAAACGTTAGTCCAATTTGAGACTAAGATCTACTTAACAAGGTTTTAGTATCATTTTTGTTTCAGATCCAATAAGAGAGCATTTGGGCTCTGTTGTCTTAGTTTAGGGACATTTCGGTCCATTATCATCATTTTGGAGGCGAAGTTCTAGTTTGAGTACATTTCGGTCTGTTGATCACCATTTTGGAGGTGAGGATTTAGTTTAAGAACGTTACGGTCCGTTAATCACCATTTTGGAGGTGAGATTTTAGTTTAAGAACGTTGCGGTCCGTTGTTGCCATTTTGGAGACAACGGTTAGTTTAAGGACGTTTCGGTCCGTTGTTAGTTTAGAGACATCTCGGTCCATTATCCATCTTGCGTAAACGTGTATTTGTTACATGACGGGATGGGCAACGATGATATGGGATGCATCCAGTTTGGGATGTGATTTGATTTGGGACGTGCACGTCAGTTTGGGAAGTGCACCAAAAAGTAGTTGGTTGTCGGGACCCGCCACTTCTCTGAAGACTTTGAGGAATTACAACGACATGCATCAGAGGTGTAAAGAGATATACCCTTGAACCAGTCCCCGTGGTCGAAAGAGAAGATCATGGTGGATCATCTAAGAATCATTAGTCATTTTTGGAGACTAAGATTAACTTAGAAGATGTGAGATGAATATTATTTTGAATATCATTAGTTGAAAGATCATTAGTCATGTTTGGGACTAAGATCAATTTAGGAATGATGAGTGCAGAGGGGCTCAGTTGATTGGAAGAATTTAGTCAATTTGGGCTAGATTTGTGTCTCCGTAGTTACCCAACAGAGCTAAGTGCTGAGGCATACGATACTCACGTGCATTTCATGTGAGGCACCAGATTAGTGTTAAACAATAAAGTTCTGTGGCGCTCACGTGCCACATGTGAGGCACCGGATTAGTGTTAAACACTATAGTTCTGTGGCGCTCACGTGACACACATAAGACACCGGATTAGTGTTAAACACTAGAGTTCTGTGGCGCTCACGTGACACACGTGAGGCACCGGATTATGGGCACTGCCCACTTATTTCCCTGCTTTTATATGTAAGTGCTGAGCACTTGGTTCTTGTGGCGCTCATGAGCGAAACACGTGAGGCACCCCAAAGTTGGGTTCTGCCTATCGGGTTTTTATCCCCTCCTTTTAGATGAGTGCGTGCAAAACACGTGATTGCCCCAAGAGGCACTTCTCGTTCTTCCTTTAAGCGCTCACATGGGAAACATGTGCGGTCCTCGTTATAGTGTTTAAACGTTAGTGAATCATCAGCCTTTCCTTCTGGGTATTCGGAGATTTTGATATCATGTTAATGACCCTAGGATTTGGAGGATCTCATGTCTCTTGTTTTGTAAGAATTAAATTCATTTTATAGGGTCAAACCCTAGTTTTCACAGGAATTAAATTCCCATATGTTTTTATTTTGTAAGAGTTAAACTCTTTGAACTCAACTCTTTCCCCAAGGTTTTGAATCTGCATGATAGAATCTCCCTGATGAGAATTAAATTCTCAACTTGTGGGGAGATCTACTTCTGCAGATCTCAATCAGAGAAAGAACTAAGTTCTTATATGAAGGGTTAAACCCTTGAAGAGGCAAAGAACAATTTTTGTGTTTTTTTTCTTTACCTAGTGTTTCAAGAAAACAAGTCTTTTGTTTGAGAATTAAATTCTTCTCTTCTTCAAAAGCTCACTGTATATTCTTTAAGTCTCTGTGGAGTTCTCTCTCTCTGCCACCTTTCATCGAGACTTGAAGTCTCGGGTTCTTTATATAGTGGAGAGAAGTTTGTTAATTAGTTTTAGGAAATCTCTAATTGAGAGACTTCAATTGATATGGGGATTTTACCCACTGTTGGATCTTTGATCCAAGGGTTTGTGTCTTACAGAACATATTTTTCTTGTTTTTAACAAGATTGGGGAAATATTTTCCCATATGTAGAATAGTGGTTTTTAATCACCATTGGATTTTTAATCCAAGGGTGCTCGGTTTAACGGAGCACAATCTCTCTTTGTTTAGAAAGATATGGAAAATATTTTCCATCTCATGGGATGTTTGATCCGCCAACTTTCTGTTTAACAGAAAATATCACTCCTCACTTAAAAAGATCAATAGAATTTAATTCTATATTTTATCACCATTGGATTTTTGATCCAACGGTTCCTTGTTGAGTAGAATTTAATTCTACGTAGAGAGGTGGTCTCACATGTTCAACACGTCAGGCTTGTTTATTTTATCAGCTGTTTGATTGCAGCGCCTATATGCATTGCATATAGGTGCTCACGTGTTTAACACGTGAGAATTTTAGCCTATAGTTTGTTTGCATTGCAGTGCCTATATGTGTTGCATATAGGCACTCTGTTTTAGTTTAACAGTTGCTTTAATTGCAGTGCCTATATGCGTTGCATATAGGTGCCCACGTGTTTAATACATGAGACTTTGAATATTCCCTTACCCCTTTTTTTATAAGGGAACAAATGCCCCCCAGCGTTGCTCTCTCGTGGCTTGCACGTGAGTGCAACGCTGTCTGCCCTTACAACCGTTGGATTGCCTAGGGAAATGGGAAGATGAACTGCTTCCCATCATGTCTTATAAATGCGGGGTGTTTGGCTTCTGGGATGACCACTGTTCTTTTATCTTCTTCCTTACTTATTTTCCTTGAGAATTTAATTCTTTTTTTCAGAGCTTAGTTCTCTGCCCGCTGAAATTTCAGAGTTAAACTTTGTCAAAACTCTTTCTTTGGTAAGGATTATGAACGTGACCTTTTTTTGTTTTTGCCCTGGATTTTAAATCCATCGATAGAGCGTTGCTCTTTTCTTAAATTGATTTCTTAAAGATCCAAATCAAACACGTTTTTTTGTAGGCTCTGAGGTCTTGAATCAATGGGGATTGTTAATCCTCCTCTTAGGGTTTTACCCTGTCACCGATCTTTAAAGATCCTTGGAATTTAATTCCATTGTCTTTGCCTCCTCGCCATGGGGATTTTCTGGGATTTAATCCTTTTATTAAAAGATTTTAATTCCGTATTTACAGAGCTTAGGTCAAAAAGACTCGGACACTTTTGGGAATTTTATTCCCAAGTGTTCTTGAGTATTTTAGGGTTTTAATGCCCCTAATACAGATTTGAATTTGTCATGCATTTCAACAGAACTCATTTTAAGAGTCGTTTAAACTTCACTGTTTACTTGATGAGAATCCTTTTTGATTCTCACAATGATTATTTTGCTCATCATTGGTGAGCCGCTATTTAGATTTTGTGGGGTCCATTGGTTTTGCAAACAGTGGTCCCGTGAAACACACATCACGATTTTATTTTATTTTATTTTATTTATTATTATTATTTTTTACTGTTATTTATTACTACTACTACTATTATTTTTTATGGGTTTTTTCTTTCCTCTTATTTCAGGAACGATGGCCTCACTTCCCGACTTTTCTTACACTCGCTCAGAAGTCGCTTTTCCGCAATCGCCATTGGACGAGGAGGTTATGGCGATGATTAGGGCACATGATATGGACCATACTAGTCTTCTCTTGTGGGGGACGTGGTATGGTCATATCATCAGGGGCCGCCGTAGTTTTACTTGTGAAACGCCGACAGAACCCATCCGCGCTATATCATTGATGGAATGCCCATGGACTGCTTATGCGGTGGAGGCGACTAACTGGACTCCCATGGGCTGACTCTAGTCGTCAACGACCGGGATGCCCAACCAACCCATGGTGGCCATTGATATTCTAGGACGCCGAATATGTCAGGGTGAAGCTCGGGCCTGGGGGCAGGTTTATAAGGTAGGCGTTACCCCCCGCCATCCAGTGGGCTACCTTCCCTGGGATCGATATATTCTCTCCGCCCAACGTGCACATCTGCTGAAGGTTGGGCTGTACCAAGCAGTTATGCATCGTTATTTTATTATCACGCCCCTCATGTCTGGTAGGTTAAGGCTTTCTTGAATTAATGGAATCTTCCCACCAACACGTTCTTTCTAGGGGATCGTGAAGTTTCGATTTCACTGGTAGAGTTTCGCGAGATATCTGGGTTGCCGATCAGGGGAGAGAACTACGAAGAGTTACTGCCTCCTGATGAGTATGTGTTCGATACGGTGTTCGCTATGCTTGACAGCCTGACGACTGAGAACGTCATTCGTCATAAGTACCCGATTCTAATCAAGGCCCTGGGTATCATTAAAAAGCTGTTCGTGACATCGGAAGGGTAAGGTTTCACCTTTGACGCTTTTATTGCTTACTTCCTTCGCGAGGATGTCTTATCCAAAAAGGCTTCAAAATTCGCGAAAATTGAAGACCCTTTTGGATTCGAGCTGAGGAAACTGCTGGCCAAAGAGGAAGACCTATCGCAGTTCTATATTCCAAACTCGTTGACCGTAGCTTTCGATGCGATCGCGGCCCCTGGCATGGATGAAGAAACTTTCTTCGTCGGCTTTATCAGTCTTTGGCTCAGCTGGTTCGCCATGTCGATGTATCTTCGCTTTATGAGAGCCTCCATTTTTTATCCTGCTCATCACATAGCTGGAGGAGCATGATTAGCTGTTGGCGTCGTGGGGTTGTCGCATCTATATCACGGGTTAAGCGTTGCCGCTAATACCTAGAATTCGGGTGCGAATACCGTGAATTTCTCCCTCCACTACTTCATGGCGTGGATCGAGATGCATGTGTTGGGAGCGTTTGTTGCGCACCAATGAACTGATTTTTATGAATCATATACATTCCCGTGGATCATGAGGTTGGTTGATACTTCCGCTCCCGATCCAACCCAGTTAGGGGCTTTCTGCGTACTGTTTAATCCGTACTCAAATGAAAGCGGAATGGTTTTCAGCGATCGAGTCCTTCCCGCTCCAGCGGGGCCCGTTCAGCAATTGTTTGATTTGTCGAAAGGTGGGGTCTTGGCTTTAAAGCCTTAGGAGATTATGCATCTATACTCGATCAGGCCGGGTTATTTAATGTTCTGCCGGAATGACACTGCTCTCTTCATGCGGTATAATCCGCATCGTTTCGCCCAACAGTTAGGCTACAACCATGGCGTCCCTCTAGAGGCATTTTTAGTTGAGCCTTCCCTCTCCTTGGAGGTTGCTCGCGATATCTTTCACCATTTTATGCGGTTAAACACTAGCTCCCTCTTCATGATCCCGGAGCCCGACTATCTTCCGAGGCCTGTGGGGTCCTTCAAGGGTTGGTATCGCCATCGGGTCGGCCCTGTCATTGCAGAGGAGAGAAGGGTGCTTTTTTAGTGTAAAGCTCCCGTTCCGGCTCAGGTCACCAGTTCTCCATCGCGGCCGCGGTCGGTGGTTCGCCCTCCTTTGAGGGATAGCGGTTCGGTGCTTATCCCTAAAGTCACAGAAATAGAATCAACCCCTCGCACTGTTGATATGCCGGTGCGTATTAAAGCTCAGGCAGAAGTTCCTGATAAAGCACCCGCGGTGGTGTCACCAAAGGGTGATATTGAAGGCAAAGTTGGGCAATGCCGCACCAAAGCATCAAGGGGGAGGAAGCGCTCCTCCGCTAGCATTAGCACAGGCTCCAAAAGTAGAAAGAAATCGGTCGCCGGCCTACTCGACACTTTGCTTGAATTCGAGCTTTATTCAGGACGGGACGATATCTATGCAGGAGCCGGACGACGATCTTCTCTTTCCTGGTTCGTCTGCCGAGGAGGCCGCGCAGTTGGCCAAAGCTTTAAGGCGCTCACGAGATGAGACTGAAAACGTGTGCGCCCCAAAGAAAGCCTACCCCCTATTGTATTATACGACGTTGACCCATTATTACGGAGGGCACACATGGGTCCTCTGTTAATGGAAGAAGAATGGGCCCTTAAACAGCCCATCTCAGTTGCTTCTAAAGACGAGCTTGCACTAAAGACGGGTAGTCATTTATTTGCGTTGAAGCCCGGCGAGCGTATTTTATCAGAAAAGAACAACGGCTCGAAAAAGCCATACTTCAGGCTTCTTGGCGTATTGTTATGCGTATTTTTGGTGTCCTTCTCTTGGCGAGTAATTTGTATTACTTTTATGCCTTCTTATTTTTGTGAAAACTTTGCAGGGACTTCTGCAGTGGAAGTGGATTTGAGTCCAGATCGAGCCATGGCTGCGGATTCTACGAATATCTCCCATGGCGCATCGGCGGGTGTAGAGGAGATTACTGAAGCCGCTACCCTTACTGTAGAGTTTCCGGTGGTGGCTTTTGTCCCTTCAGTGTCTACTGCTCCGACAGAGGTGGTCTTGCCGGCCATAGGTCCCATTGCTATTTCTAGTGACGCACCGGAGGGTGTAGAAGAAGTTGCCGAAGCTGCTATCCCTTCAGTTCAGGGCGAGCGAAGCATCGAAGGTAATCTTACATACATACACATTTTGTTTAACGACCTCCCCTTTATTTAAACTTTCCCTTCCCTCAGAATTGCGGAAGCTGGCAGCTTCCATCGTGGATCTTTCCCCAAGGAAAACCTTCCAGTGATTGCTTGACATGGCGGCCCTACAAGCAATATCTCCACAAAGCATAGTACTTTCTTCTGGGCAAGGTCGGTATTCTTTTACCCTTTTTGTTTTATATTTTTATAATGATGCTAATATGCCCTCCATTTTAAACCACAGTTCTGGAAGCCGACGACGAAGTCGAGATTCTTGACGGGCCTGGAGATCTCTCAAACCCACCTTGCATGACTGTGGGTAAGTGACGCTTTATCTTTGATATCGTTTTGTTTACTCTATATTTGTAAATACAACTGACCGTACAAAAATATTCAAAGCTTTGCCAGCCCTGACCCCATTAGAGTCTCGGATCCCCATGCCACCAGGCCCTTACACCCAACGTGTATATGAAAGGATGGCAAAACAGAGCGTTTACTCACCGACGGATCTCATTGAAGATCTTCGCGCTGGTACCTCTGTCGCGGTCGAAGAATTTGCTGCTGAAGCCAGCGTTTCCTTGTCTGTTCTCGCCACCTATCATGACGAAGTATTGGTGCATGCCTGGGTTGAGTACTATCGCCGAGTAGAGGCCTACCTACATGGGCTTGGCGCCTTCTCTCCGACATTTTAACTGTAAAAGCGAGCCTGCGTGGATGAATCGAACGATGTGCAGCTAATCTCCAGTCATGCGAGAAGAGGCTTAACCGGAAGTTTTTGGAGAGGGAGTTGGCTTCAAACGCTTTGGGGGAACTTCCGGCTCAGTTTACCGCCAACACCATCCGTACGTACGAAATTTGGCGGGTGCTTCAAGAAGCCATTACAGAGCTGGTGACTCTTGACAAAGCCGTTATTTTTACCCGTAAGATGGTTGAAGCCCATAAGGTCGCCAAAAAGGTGCTCAAGAGTCAGTTTTCTTCATACCGGAATCAACAGACCCAGGCAGGGGCTCGTCTTGCAGCACCGAAGGAGCTTGAAGCCGAAGTCCAGCGGAAGAATGACGAACTTGCTGGCCTATTGAACCGTCCGCCGACTTAAACATTTTTGTCGCTGTATATTCTCCCCCTCTTTTTGTATTTTTTTTATTCATTCATAAATAAGAGTATCTTGTATTCATTTTGATTCATGAATAAAAAACACATTTCATTTCATACTAGCGCTTCTCTTTCTTTTGCTGTCTTGACTTGGCATAAAGTAGTTTATGTACTCATTGCGGAGTTTGTAGTTTCTTCACTCATTTCGGAGTCTCTAGTTTACGAACTCATCCGGAGTCTCTATTTTATTCACTCATTCCGGAGTCACTAGTTTATGAACTCATTTCGGAGCTTGTAGTTTATTCACTCATTCCGGAGTCTTTAGTTTATGGACTCATTTCGGAGTTTGTTTAGTTTGCCTCCCTTGGGCTTGTAGGCAAACTTGTCCTAACGTCATATATAACCCCTTCTCTTTGCGATAGAGGTTCGTTAGGTTTTATGGTGCTAAGTTTTTTTTTCTGTTGTAACGTCACGTTGGATGATGCATTCCCCGATATGCAGTCTTTACGCTGCTGTTCGAGTAGCCCTGCGACTGTCGTGTCTCTGATCCTTTCGGGGGCTGGACAAGACGTCTTTAAGTAATCATCCTAGGCAATTTGACCGTCAGAAGAGCAAGCATTATGAATTTTGCCATGCCGCTTTTTACTTGAGGTTAGGCTCAGTTTGGGAGCCCTGATGAGTCATAACCACTCCGCACTGGTGTGGGATGATCTCCGATAGTCTTTCGGGTTTTATTTGAGTTACCGTCAAGATCCTGAAGCTAGGAATTTGGCCTTCGCTTCCTTTGTCGACACTGCGTCTGCTGTAATAAGACGAATGTCGAGGTGATCTCTAGGTTGTTTTGTGAACCGTCGAGACTTGGAACTAGGAACTTTGCTATGGCTCCGTTTTGTTTTGACCCTGGGGTCGTTTGTTGACGTTGCGTCTGCATCCTGCTGGAGTGAGAAGAAACTCTGTTGTTAACACTATGTTTGCTGTAACGAGACGAGTGTCGAGGTAGTTTCTAGGTTGTTTGTGAACCGTCGAAACTTGGAACTAGGGATTTTGCCATGGCTCCGTTTCGTTTCGACCTGGGGTCTTTTGTTGACGTCGCGTCTACATCCTGCTGGAGTGAGAAGGAATGCCGTTGTTGATATTGCATCTGCTGTAATGAGAAGCTTGTCGAGGTAGTCTTTAGGTTGTTTTGTGAACCGTTAAGACTTAGAGCTAGGAATTTTGCCACGGCTCCGTTTTGTTTTGACCCTGGAGTCTTTGTTGACGTTGCGTCTGCATCCTGCTGGAGTGAGAAGGAACACCGTTGTTGACATTATGTCTGCTGCAATGAGACGAATGTCGGGATAATCTTTAGGTTGTTTTGTGAACCGTCAAGACTTGGCTCTCTCTTTGACGGAGCCTGGTGGGAAAATTTGGTTCCCTTTTTGTTTGTGCCCATGGATTGTATACAAGGGCCAATATCGGACCGCCTGTAGGGAAACTTGGGGAATACGACGGCTTAAGGACAGGTTTGGATCCCTGTAACTTAAGACTTTGAATCCTATGAGCCGTGAGGGTCTCATAGGGGGATTCTTCTTATGAGTCATGAGGATGTCGCAAGTGAAAGTTTTACGAGATTCTGCCCTTCTAGGTTTTTACTAGCTCGTCGGTAGCCCTGCTGTTTTTACTCCCAGCGCCCTTTCGGGTTTTCATCCGTGCCCATTTTGCTTGTGAACGTACCAATTTTTTACAACGAGATTGCGCCCTTTCAGGTTTTCACAAGCTCGCCGGTAGCTCTGCTGTTTTTACTCACGGCGCCCTTTAGGGTTTTCATCCGTGCCCATTTCGCTTGTGGACGTACCGTTTTTTTAACAACGAGATTGCGCCTTTTAGGTTTTCATAAGCTCACCTGTAGCCCTACTGGTTTTACTCATGGTGCCCTTTCGGGTTTTCATTCATGCCCATTTTGCTTGTGGACGTATCTTTTTTTGACTTGGGTTACAGTCTTTGTCGTTGGAGCTTTGATTGCAACATAGATCTCAAGAGAAGATATCGCTATATTTGGGGCGATGCGCCATGTTTGAGCCGAAGTACTAGTTTAGGGACATTTCGGTCCATTACCAGTTTAAGGACGTAGTGGTCCATTGCCAGTTTAAGGACGTAGTGGTCCATTGCCAGTTTAAGGATGTAGTGGTCCATTATCACCATTTTTTAGGTGAAGCTTTTCCGAATACCACTTAAAGTTTTGACTCTGGAAGATAGCGAGTGGACATGAGCGTCGTCATCTATCATTGACCTAAGTCGTGACACGTCATGCGTGGTATTTCTTGAGGAAACGGCCGTTTATTGGCCGGAAAGGTCTTTCGCCATGCATATCCATGAGCAAATAGGCCCCACTTTGATAGACCTTGTCTATGATGTACGAGCCTTCATAGTTTGGCTCAAATTTCTCTCGTTTTGCACAATTAGGGATCATAAGTCTTTTGACGACTAGCACGAGTTCGCTTTGGCGGAATGTTCTCGGCCTAGTCAGTTTTTCATATGAGCGTGTTATCCTTGCCTTGTAAACTTCTAGGTTTTGCTACGCCATGAGACGAGTTTCATCAAGGGTGTCGAGCTCCTCAAGCCGAAGATGGGCATTTTCGTTATCTGTTAGCTCATATCGAACCGCTACTCAGAGAGAAAGGAGTTCTATTTCCAAAGGAAGGACTGCTTCAGTGCCGAATGCCAACGCGTATGGTGTTGTATTCGTAGCCGTTTTGAACGTCATTCGGTACGCCCAGAGAGCTTCGTGCAGTCTCCCGTGCCAGTCTTTTTTGTTTCTGGACACTGTTTTCTTTATAATCATGGTCAAGGTCTTGTTGAAAGTTTCAGCTAGACCGTTGGCACGAGGATTATAGATAGAGGAGTATCTCCAGTCTATTTTATGTTTTTCTGCAAAGCGGCTGATTTTATGGCTCCTGTAAGCTGGTCTATTATCCGAAATTATCCGTCGCGGAGTGCCGAACCGGTAGATGACATGTGTCTTGAAAAAATGGAGAATATTCTCCGTCTTCACTTCCCTTAGTGGTACTGCCTCTGCCCACTTGGAAAATTAGTCGGTCATTGCCAGTATGAACCGGTGTCCTTTGGATGATGCTGGCTCGATGGGGCCGATTATATCGGTTCCCCACATTTCGAACGGCCAGCTAGCTATCGTTGGGTGTAGTGGATTTGGATGTTAGTGGATGAAGTCCCCATGAATCTGGAACGAGTGACACTGCTTCGCATATTCGAGACAGTCCTGAATCATTGTGGGCCAATAGTAACCCATTCTTTTGATCTTCAGCTTCATCTTTTGCCTGGCTTGATGAGAACCGTAGAGTCCGTCATGGGTTTCTTGGACGACACTCCTTGCTTCTTCTGATCCCAGGCACCTTAGCCACAAATTGTCGAACGATCTCTTATATAGAGTATCATTGATGAAGGCAAAAGACAGAGCTCGTTTCATGAGCTGATGTCTTGAAGATGAGGTTTCGGGTGTTCGATTGGATTTGAAGTAGTCTATGAAGTCTTCTCTCCAATCCTTAGCCTTTTCTTCATCCTCTAATTGGAAGGCTACTTATTTGGTCGCTTCCTTTTTCTCAGACGACTCTGGAGATATTTCTGCTGGCATGAGAATCCGACAGCTTTGCACAATGATCCTTACGTCATCGAGGTTTTCATCGGCCAGTTCTTTAGCGAGCTTGGCTAACGCATCCGCCTTGCTATTTTCTGTACTCGATATGCTTTCCAGGATGTAGGAGAGAATTTGAGTCAGCAGTTGCTGCACTCTTTCGCCATATTTTACCAACTCCGGCTTACATGTCTGATAGTCGCCATTTACTTGGCTAACAACTAGCTGCCAGTCTCCATATATGAGGAGGTTTTCGATTCCCATGTCGACAGCAATCTCAAAACCCGCTATCAAAGCTTCGTACTCGTCTCATTGTTTGTCCTTGGCTCTTTTAAGGAAAGGGTGAAACGCATTATCCCTCTTTGCGGAGTCATGAAAATAATGCCCACCCCAGCTTTGATTATGGGGGTGCTTTGCTTTCGCTTCTTCAAGAAAGATGCTTCGTCGATGTAGATTTCCCATCGGGCATTATTTTCTTCCTTCCCTCCTTCGATTGTATCGTACGCGTGTTC
Source organism: Agapanthus africanus (assembly GCA_030015575.1). Classification (NCBI taxonomy): domain Eukaryota; kingdom Viridiplantae; phylum Streptophyta; class Magnoliopsida; order Asparagales; family Amaryllidaceae; genus Agapanthus; species Agapanthus africanus. The sequence goes on along the minus strand of JASDDO010000264.1, from coordinate 243,529 downwards.
GTCTGGCAATTTGCAATTTAAGGGAGAATCAGCTTGTATCGGATGCTCAGCGAGAAATTCAGCGATGGCCTGACCTTCACTTCCTTGAGGGGTCGATGCGTTATCGAGAACTCCATCAAGAGGAGAGTCCGCTTGGCAAGCCTTCCTGTTAGTATGGCTCTTGATATTAAATATTTGAGAGGATCCATTTTTGATATGAGATGGACCTCATGTGCCAAGGCATAGTGCCTGAGCTTCGTTATCGCGAAGATCAGTGCCAGACAATGCTTTTCGATGGGGGAGTAGTTGTTTTCTGCACCCAGGAGAACTTGAATCAAATAGTAGAGAGCTCTCTCCTTTCCCTGATCGTTCTCCTGTGCCCATAGCACGTCTAGAGAGCTTTTAAGGTTCGTTGTGTATAAGATGAGAGGCTTTCCCTTAACCGGAGCGGTCAGTACCGGCGGGTTCTGCAGGTATTGCTTGATTTCGTCCAGTGCACTTTATCATTTATGATCCCAAACGAATGGGGTCACCTTCTTCATTAGATGGCTGTAGGGGCGGCATTTGCCAGAGAGGTTGGTTATGAACTGCCGGATATATACGAGCTTTCCTTGGAGAGACCGCAGTTGTTTGAGAGTTCTTAGCGTAGGCATTTCCATAATCGTCTTGATATTTGATGGGTCTATTTCGATGCCTTGGTGTCGTATGATGAATCCTAGGAATTTGCCTGAGGAGACTCCAAACGCGCATTTCAGAGGATTCATCTTTAGATTGTATTTTCGAAGACACTGGAACACTATGTTCAGATGTTCCCAGTGCTCCTCGTACGATTTTCTTTTCACCACAAGGTCGTCAATGTAGCATTCAACAATCTCATGGATGAGGTCATCGAATATCTTTGTCATGGCCCTTTGATAGGTAGCGCTTGCGTTCTTCAAACCGAAGGGCATCACCTTATAGCAGAATATGCCTAGCGAAGTTCGGAAGGCGGTGTGTGTAGGGTGTTTTTCGTCACCCCATTGAGATGGAAATACGTGCGCGCTTGTCAGGCGTATTACAGATTCCTCCTGCCTAGGGTAGGCTGGGGTTTATTGATTGTGGGGATCCGAATCTCCGGCAGCCGCGGACTAAGCTGTCGTTAATTACCCCTCGCCTTTGGAGCGAGGGAATCTCCGATTGACAGGTCAAACTGGTCATGCGAACTCGATGTGCAGAGTGCGTATGTGTTTTGAAGGGGTTTTGGATATATTGGGGTGTCTCAGAGTTTTACGGGGGTCTCGCTACCCGGATAGCGGGCTGGGGGTCAAGGGGCTAGTGGCCCCCTTGCGAGGTGCGGGACAGCGCCCCGTTAGAAATTTTTTCTAACGGGGGGGGGGGTATTTTTAGTGTGGAGGGCATATAAAATGGGGGGAGGAGCATCTTAAAGACGTGTGCATAGCACGTGGGCACTGGACGCCCACCGGTCACGTGTATGGCGCGTGGGCGCTTGCGCCCGAGGGTCACGTGCCTGGCACGTGTGCGCTTTGCACCCATGGGTCACGTGCGCAGCACGCGATCGCTGGGCACTGAGCGCTTGCGGGTTGCATGAAGCACACGTGGGCACTTAGCGCCCGCGGGCCATGTGCCTTGCACGCGACCGCGAGGCGCCCGAGGGTCACGTGCGCTGCAAACGACCGCTGGGCGCTGAGCGCCCACGGGTCTCGTGAGGCGCACGTGACCTCCTTAGCTCCAGCGGGTCACGTACCATGCACGCGACTGCTGGACGCCCACGGGTCACATGCCATGCACGCGACCGCTGGTCGCCCGCGGATCACGTGCGCGGCACGCAACCGCTGCGAACACCAGCGGAAAAAGGGCTTAGCCCCTGGGCTAGGAGTTGAACTCCCAAGGGATTTTGAGTGGAGTTAAACTCCAAAAGATTTAGATTTGGACTTAAACTCTTAAATGATCTGGAATAGGAGTTAAACTCCTTGAGGATTTGGGTCTTGGATTTGAACTCTCAAAGATCTTTAAAGGTGATCAAATGGGACCCCTCTTTTCTCTCTTTAGCCCTGGAGCTTCTTTTGAGCCTTGGATCTGTCCAAAATTGGATTTTTGGAGATGAGTCTCCTTCTTCCTCCTCTTGATCGGCTGGATCTTGGAGAAAAGGTGGTGAGACTTAAAAGTCTCCCCTTTTCAAGATCTGATTGAAAATCCGAGCTCCCCTTCAAGGGGTTTGTGGTGAAAAACTATTTCTTTTTGGAAAAGGGAAGAGTTAAACTCTTGATTTAATTTAAAAAAGGGGGAAGGTTTTAGAACCTTGTGCAAGGAGAAGAAGGCACAAACCATAGAACTTTTTAGAATGGAAAAAATTATCATAGATATTTTCATCATGTTTGCCTTTATAGGCTACACATTTTACATGCAGCCTCTTGGGCTTTGCTAAATGGCGCTTGTGCCACCCCACGCTTTATGTGCTTGTTTCTTTTTGCACATAAACTATGAGGTTTATAAAATTTTGGCTTTCTACCCATTTTATATACATTTATTTTAAAAAAGAAAATAATTACATTGAACCAATTTATTGCTTCATTCCTTTTGTCATGGGGCCGGTCCCTTCAATGCTCGGTCCTGACTTAGGCTTAGTCCCGCTTGGCTTAGAGTTGACTTTGATTTTGACTTGGTCGATCGGGGTGTAAATTTTGACCCCAACAAATTGCCTCCCATCAATAAATGCACACTGCGTGTATGGGTCGTGTATATGAAATTGATGGTTCTTCTTTTGCGTGGAGGTTGACTTGATCTGGTCCCCGTTTTTACGACGTAGAGGTCGATGCTGCCATTTTTGCGACGTGGACGGTCGGTGCTGTCCTTTTTGCGACTTGGACGGTCGGCGCTGCCCTTTTTGCGACTTGGACGGTCGGTGCTGCCCTTTTTGCGACTTGGACGGTCGGACCTGCCCTTTTTGCGACTTGGACGGTCGGAGCTACCCTTTTTGCGACGTAGACGGTCAGTGCTGCCCTTTTTGTGACGTGGACGGTCGGCGCTGCCACTTTTGTGACTTGGACGGTCGGTGCTGCTCTTTTTGCGACTTGGACGGTTTATACTGCCCTTTTTGCGAATTGGACGGTCGGTGCTGCCCTTTTAGATACGTGGACGGTCAGTGACTTGATTTGACTTGCTCCTCTTCTTGCAGTGTCAGGTTTGGATTTGACTTGCTCCGCTTTCTGCTGTGTCGAGGTTGAAGTTGACTTACTCCGCTTCTTGCACTGTCGGGGTTTGATTTGACTTGTTTCCGAGGTGGAGCTTGATTCCGCCAGGGATGTTGTTGGTTGTCTTGCTGATTGTGATTTGGGTTGACATCAGCATCGCTATACTGAAATATGGTAGCAGGAGCGAATCATCATCTACCATGAGAGGATTTAGGGATTTTGGTTTTGGTTTGGCATCAGCACTGCTACACTGGAATATGGTACCAGGAGCGAATCATCATTTGCTATGAGGGGATTCCCTCGTTCCCAGTTTAACGACTCAGGGGTCATCTGTTCCCAATTTAATGACTTAGGGGTCTATTGGATTGGAGTTTAGGATTTTGGGATTAGGGTAGGCATCAGCGTTGCTAACACTGAAGCACATGTGCCAGGAGCAATTCATCATTTGCCCTGGGAGGACTTGGGATTTGGTTTTTGGGTCGGCATCGGCACCGCTAACACTGAAGCAATGCCAGGAGCGACTCATCATTTGCCGTTGCCCGTTGGGGAGCGATGGCTCAGGAGACAGGTTTAGATCCCTATCATCTAAGGCTTTTCAATTTTATAAGCTGTAAGGGTCCTATAAAAGCATTTTCTCCCTACGAGTCGAAAGGATCCTGTAGGTGTATTTTCTCCTTAGGAGTCGTGAGGACCCCCAAGTGTGTTTTTCCTTTGCCATTCGTAAGGATCCCACGAAGGTGTTTTCTTACGAGTCGAGAGGATCTCGTAAGTTTTGTTCTCCCCATGTATCGTGAGGACACATGAGTGGGTCTTCCCAAATGGAGCATAATTCCGATGGCGAAGACCGACCGTGGGGCTTGTGATTGCCGTGGGGCTTAGGTGTGATGAGAATTATTTGAGCCCGTGGATTGTATATGGTAGTCAATTTAGGGACTGGCCATAGGGCTGGGAGAAATTGGGAGATTTGGATTTTGGTTGGCGTCTGCATCGCTGCACTGGAATATGGTACCAGGAGCGACTCATCTTTTGCCGTTTGGGAAGACTTAGGATTTGGGTTTTGGGTCGGCATCAGCTCCGCTAACACTAAAGAATAACGCCAGGAGCGACTCATCATTTGCCATTTCCCGTTGAGGAGCGATGGCTCAGGAGACAGGTTTAGATCCCCATCACCTAAGGCATTTTAATTTTATGAGCCGCAAGGGTCCCATAAAAGCATTTTCTCCCTACGAGTCGAAAGGATCCCATAGGTGTATTTCCTCCTTAGGAGCCGTGAGGACCCCCAAGTGTGTTTTTCCTTTGCGAGTCGTAAGGATCCCACGAAGGTGTTTTCTTACGAGTCGAGAGAATCTCGTAAGTTTTGTTCTCCCTATGTATTGTGCGGACACATGAGTGGGTCTTCCTAAATGGAGCATAATTTCGATGGCGGAGACGGACCGCGGGGCTTATTATTGCCGTGGGGCCTGGGTGTGATGAGAATTATTTGAGCCCGTGGATTGTATATGGTAGTCAATTTAGGGACTGGTCGTAGGGCTGGGAGAATTTAGGAGATTTGGATTTTGGTTGGCGTCTGCATCGCTGCACTGGAATATGGTACCAGGAGCGACTCATTTTTTGCCGTTTGGGAAGACTTAGGATTTGGGTTTTGGGTCGGTATCGGCACCGCTAACACTGAAGCGTAACACCAGGAGCGACTCATCATTTGCCATTTCCCGTTGGGGAGCGATGGCTCAGGAGACAGGTTCAGATCCCTATCACTTAAGGCTTTTTAATTTTATGAGCCGTAAGGGTCTCATAAAAGCATTTTCTCCCTACGAGTCGAGAGGATCTCACAGGTGTATGTTCTCCTTAGGAATCGTGAGGATTCCTAAGTATGTTGCTCCTTTGTGAGTCGTAAGGATCTCACGCATGGATTTTCTCCTCACAAGGTCGAGAGGAATTTGCAAGCGTATTTTATCTCTTTTCACGAGTTTGTGCCTTTTCGGGTTTTCATCCGTGCCCGTTTTGCTTGTGGACATACCGTTTTTGTTTTGCTTCATCACCGGTGGGACTTTAAAAGTAATCTCGCCGGTAATACTTGGAGAGATAGGGGTCGTTTACGCCCGTGGATTGTATACGGTTTTATAGGATGTATGATCCAAACCATAGGGCCGGTGTGCTCAGTTCGTCTGTGACTTGGAGCATTCACGCATAGTATTTTTTGAGATATCGGCCATTGATGGGTGGCTTGGGCCTTTCTCCTTCGGCACTTATTAGTTGGTAGGATCCTCCGTCGAACTCTTTCTCGATGACGTATGGTCCTTTCCAGTTTGGCTCGAATTTCCCTTTGGTATGTCGATTGGGGATTATCGGTCTTTTGAGGACCAACACCAATTCGCCTTTCTTGAAAGCGCGGAGACGGGTCATCTTGTTATAGGCCCGTGACATTTGGGCTCGGTATAGCTCCAGATTTTACTGCACCGCGAGCCTCTTTTCTTCGAGGGCATCAAGCTCATCGAGCCGAAGAAGCACGTTTTCCTCTTCCGTCAACTCGTGCCGAATGGCCATTCTTAAGCTTGGAACTTCGATTTCAAGGGGGAGGACCGCCTCCACTCCGATGAGTAATGAGTATGGAGTGGACTGAGTTGGAGTGTGGTGCATGGTACGATATGCCCACAACACCTCGTGGAGTTTCAGATCCCAGTCTCGTTTTTTGGCTGAGGAATTTTTCCTTAGGAGCTTGCATAGAGTTTTATTGAAGGTTTCAGCTAGCTCATTGGCTCTTGGATTATAGATGGAGGAATATCTCCAGTCTATCTTGTGTTGAGTAGCGAATCTTGAGACTTTGAAGCTCTTGAAAGAATGCCCGTTGTCAGAGATGATTCTTCTTGGTGTATCGAAGCGGTATAGGATATTATGCCGGAAGAATGTTAGAATATTTTCTGTCTTGATTTCTTTTAACAGGACAGCTTTAGCCCATTTGGAGAAGTAATCAGTTGCGGCCAATATGAACCAGTGGCCTTTGGATGACGGAGGGTAAACTGGGCCAACTATGTCGGTGCCCTAAACTTCGAAGGGCTATGACGCCACCGTAGGATGCAACGGATTGGGATGCTTGTGAATGAAGCCACCATGAATTCGACAGAGATGGCATTTTTTTGCATGCTCTTCGCAATCCTTTATCATGGTAGGCCAGTAATATCCAAGCCATTTGATCTGGAGCCACATTTTAGGACCGGATTGGTGAGCTCCGCAGACGCCTGAGTGAACTTCTTTCATGACTTTCTGGCCTTCGGCTGATGACAGACATCTGAGCCAGAGTCGGTCATATGATCTGCGGTATAGCGTATTATTTACAAACACGTATCGAAGAGCTCTTTTATTCAGTTGAATCCTCGCAGATTTTCCTTCGGGCAGTTTATCGTATCGAAGGTATCCTATGAAGGGCTTTCTCCAATCGGGCTCGTCTTGAACGATCGAAGCTTCTTCGGCAGGACTGCTCTTCTGTTCCGCGCTTTCTTTTCTTGTTGAGAGACTGGGGGTAGAATTTGCCAGCTTCTGACTGTGATAAGAATTTCATCCATGTCAGGATCAGCCAGCTCCTTGGCTAAGCGAGCGAGTACGTCAGCTTTTCCATTCAACGCCCTAGTAACTCTCATCAGCTCAATATGGGTGAACTTTTTCATAAGCTCCACCACCCGGCTTCTGTACCGAGCTAACTCGGGTTTGTATATCTTATAGTCGCCACTTACTTGGTTGACAATAAGCTGGGAATCACCGTAGACTCGTAGCTGAAGGATTTTCATTTCAATAGCGAGCTCCAGACCAGCTATCAGAGCCTCGTACTCAGCCTCGTTGTTTGTGCGAGGCTCGGTGAGAGCAAAAGAACTCCGTAGGGTTTCCATCGATGGCGTGATGAACATCAATCCTATCCCTGCTTTTATCTCCGGGATGCTTGATTTACTGGAGGTCCTTATTGATGAGGCTTTATCGAAGTATAGCTTCCAACATGGCTCATCATCCTCGAGGTGCAGCACTTGTTCGTCGGGTAACTCGCAATTGAGCGGTGACCCTTCTAGTATGGGATGAGCAGCAAGGAAGTCAGCGAGAGCTTGCCCTTTTACTGGTTTCTGGGGAATATAGATTATGTCAAATTCAAGCAGCATGACAGCCCATCTCGCCATTCTACTGGCTAGGCTTGCTTTGGTCATCAAGTGTTTCAGCGGGTCGACCTTGGAGATCAGCATAACCCGATGAGAAAGAAGATAGTGTCTCAGCTTCTTCACAGCGAATATCAGAGCCAGGCAATGCTTTTCGATCGGGGAATAAATGTGTTCTGCCACGACTAGAGTTCGACTGAGGTAGTAGAGGGCATTTTCTTTTCCCTCCTCGTTGTTTTGGGCAAGGAGCGCACCGAGTGATTCATCTAGCACGGCAGTGTAGAGAATCAGCGGTTTAATTGGAATGGAAGCGGCCAGCATTGGAGGGCGCAACAAATACTGTTTGATACTTTCGAACGCTTCTTGATATTCGGCATCCCAGACAAAAGGAGCTCCTTTCTTTATGAGCTTTGAGAAGGGCCTACATCTCCCCGATAAATTTGAGATAAACCTTCGTATATAAGCAGGTTTGCCTTGAAAAGATTTTAGCTGCGTCAGACCCTTTGGAGGGGGCATCTCCATGATGACCTTTATGTTTGATGGGTCAACTTCGATCCCTCGATGTCGGACTATGAAGCCCAGGAATTTTCCTGATGATATGCCAAAAGCGCACTTTAGAGGATTCATCTTCAGATCGTATTCTCTCAGTCTAGTGAGAACGGTCCTAAGATCTTGGATGTGATTGGCCTTGGCTTTAGTCTTGATGACCAGATCATCAACATAGTATTTGACGACTTTATGGATTAGGTCATCAAAGATATTCATCATTGCCCTTTGATATGTAGCACCTGCGTTCTTCAGTCCGAACGGTATCACTTTGTAGCAGTATATTCCGATCGGGGTTCGAAATGCTGTGTGTTTCTCATCCTCAGGCGACATCTTGTTCTGATTATATCTAGACGAGCCATCCATAAAGGTGAACAAATCATAGTTTGAGGTGTCATCGACCACCATTTACATGACCGGTAGCGGGATGTCGTCTTTAGGACATGCTTTGTTGAGGTCCTTGAAATCTACACGAACTCGGATCTACCCATTTTTCTTCTTCACTGGGACTACGCATGCAATCCAGTCCGTATATTTCTCTTCCCTGATGAAGCCGGAATCGATGAGTTTCTTGGTTTCCTCAATGACCTTTTCTTTCAGTTCCCTTCTCATTCTTCGAGGAGCTTGTTTGACCGGCTTAGCATCAGGAGATATAGCTAGCTTATGCACGACCACTTCAGGGGAAAGGCCAGGCATTTTTTTGTAGGTCCACGCGAAGCAGTTGGCGAACTCATGCAGCAGGGCAATTATCTGCTCCTTCATTTCCTCTGAAAGGAGTGAGCTAATGTAGGTCGGCCTTGGATTATCAGGCGTTCCCAAATCGATCTCGGTTAGCTCATCAAAGGTTGCTTTGTCCGTCATCTTCGAGCTCTTGAGGGGCTTCTTCTAGCTCGGCTAGCTCGTCTTCATCATTTGATTCTTCGCTGGCTTCACCAATATGTATCATGTAGCATGCTTTAGAATCAGGTTGAGTAAAACCTATGCCCCGTCTATCTGGAATTCGTCCATCGATGAGTACTCGGACTTGAGGTGGATGCCATAGCCCTTCATAAAACTTTGCTTCGGAGTCCGTTTGATATAACCGACATCTGCAATTTTTAAAATATTCCCGCATCTCTGGCATATAATATCTGGGATTAAGGATGTCCCTTATGCCTCTCTCGTATGGAAGGCGTGCGGCAGACAAATCGTCCGGGCGCACAACAGGATTTGACCCATAAAACATGATGCCCTTCTATCCACTTTTCCTTCCGGGCGGTGGAGACTGACAGTGCATCGAGTTCTTTGCACATCTGCTCCGGCACCCTTGTGACGGCTAGGGACTTTTCTGTAAATTCGAAGGTCTCTCGTAGCTTTGCTTGTTGCGTGGGGGCCCAATCTGCATAGTTGTTACAAGACAGATCCTCTTCTTCCGACCCTTCAGTGTCGCTGCCGAAATGAGGGCAAAATCTGCTGTCGGATGGGCCTTCAGTATCAGATTCATCCGTATCGCTACCGAAATGATGGCGCGTTTTACAGAAGGACGGACTTCCAGCGTCGAACTAATCAGTGTCACTGCCGAAATGCGGACGCACTTTGGGGTTTTTCTTTCGAAAGTGGCAGCTGGCTCAGTCTTTCCTTTGAGTTTCGGGACCCTTCTGTCTTTGGTCAGCTGTGGCTCAGCACTTTAGAGGTTCACAAAGTACCGAGAATCTTCATATCGGACTTCATGCACACCGAATGGCTGGATGTCTCCATCAATGCGTCTTTCTTCTCCGTTTTTGGTATATTTCATGCATTGATGGAGATTTGGCGGAACGATGCCGTAATCATGGAGCCACGGCCGTCCCAAAAGAATTTTATAAGACGTGTCAGTGTCGATCACATATATCTTAACTTCGGTTTGCAGATCCCCAAGTTTTATTGGCAGAGCTATAGACCCCAGAACTTGCTGGCAGTTTTGATTGAAGCCTTGAATGACAATCTTTTCCCTTGACAAGTGTCGGACGTCTATTGACAAACTTTTCAGAGTCCGCAAGTTCATGATGTTCACTGAGGACCCCGGATCAATCAATATGTGATTAATCCGATCTCCGTCGCTGTACCTTGTTATGTAAAGCGGCTGGTTATGCTCAGCTGTTCCTAGTAGCAGGTCTTCGTCCTTAAACGTGACCGCGGAGGTATGCAGGGTGTACTGGGCTTTTTTCATATTAATTTCTGCAAAATGAGCCTGGTACCGCTCGGGGTTTTGTAAGTGAATGAGAACATCTCTAAGCTCTTTAGATAGAACCAAGGCATCGTAGATGCTCAGGAGAGACGGAAGCTTTCGGAGATGAGCCAAGACATTGTAGTCCACTGAGGAAGGACTTGAGTTTTCATTAGCCGGTTCTCTGCCATCTTTCTCATTAGCCACCTGTTTTTTTCTTTACTTTTAGGGTGTTTCCCTGATTTGGCGGTAGAGCTCTGCCGCTTCTGAGCTGGATTTGGTTGGCCTTTGTGGCGAGCTCCTCGTCCTCTTCACGAAAACAGAGCTCCTCTTCAGAGTCGCTGCCAAGATGGATAGCATAGCAGGTCGCTATAAGGAACTCTTCATCCGAGTCTTCTTCTAGCTCCTCCAGAATCTCAGCTGCTTCTACAGGGAAGAACTCCTTCAATTGAATTAGAGTCCTTTCCATTGTTCATAGTCTTCGAGGGAATCGATATAATTTTGAATGTTCGATCTCTCTGTAGACTCCTTTTCGCGTCGAGCTGCACTTTTCTTCTTCTTGAGCCTTTTGGATTTTGAGCCTGATTAAACCGAATTAGCAGCTGGAATGGTGGGCCTCTTCTGCCCTTCCCATTCTGTTCTGGGCTCTTTCCGAAGTAACTTTAGTATCTTCTTCGTCTTATTAGATATATGCATACTCCACGGAGGCTGTGGTGAGTTAGTTTCATTTCTCAGGGCAGCGGGTTCAGCTGTCTGATCCCAGAAGGCTTCAGCTTCCATCTGTATAAAGTTGGTGGTTGCAACTTGATTGTTCACCAACACACTCTTGGATAGCTCGATCTCTCCAGTCTTGTACTGCTTCTCGACCCAATCTTTGAAGATATAGCAATCCTTGATCACATGACTCACTACTCGGTGGTACGGGCGATATAGAGGATTGTCGGTCATTTTTGCTTTGTGAGGTCTTTTCGACTCCGGCAATTGTAGACCGTTGTTCAGGTCATCTTTGAATATCTTTCGGACCTTATCCCTCCTGAAAGAGTAAACCTTGTTCTTTTTCTCCTCTAGGGAAAGCCCTTCTCCTCCCAGCACTGGCTTTCGAGACCGATTGGTTTTGGATTCGCCTGCCATTCGCTTTTCTTCATTGTCAAATACATTGAAGACGTTGGTATTGCTGGAATTCCCGCTTCTACGGTTGTCGTCCCTCTTGCTTTTCTAAGTCTTGTCTCTCTGAGAGTCCGGGGTGGACTCTTGCTTCGAGCGTTCCAGCATTTGGACTTTCTTAGTTAGCTCCTGAAACATCTTGAGGCCAGCTGTACACAAGAATGGGACCATCCAATTGCTGAGGATCCTAATGAGAAGGCTAACAGACTAGTCTTGCTCTAGCGGTGGTTCGCACTTGACCGTGAGATTACGCCATCGGGCGATAAAGTCGGTGTTGCTTTCATTTTTCCTTTGTCACTGACACTCATGAATCTTTGCCGAAACAGAGACTCCATTTGGGCAAAAGTAATGACGGACATGTCTGGTATGCTTGCGTACCAGTCGAAAGCAACACTGGTCAGGCTATTGACAAACTGACGAAGAAGGAGACCATCATTGCCCCCTGTGTTTCCGCACGACGCTTTAAAGTGGGCGATGTGCTGATTTGCGTTTCCCGTCCCGTCAAATCTTCCGAATTTAGGAATGACGTAACCGTTGGGGAACTCGATCAGATCGTACTGTGCGGGATATTATCGCCCAACACTGCCAATTTCTTTCTGAGCTTCGGCTACTAATGTTCTAACCTTGCTAGTGACCAAATCCATTATCCGATCTTGTGTTAGCGGGATAGTGCTATCTGGGGCTAAGGCGTCCCCAGAAGCGGAATGTGGCAGCTTTCTTGCGGCTTACCCAATCTTGGACCTAAGGGGACATGCATCGGTTGCTTCAGGTTGCCATCACCTGGCCCATGAGTAGAGACATGTGCCTAATTGGAAGGCGCTCGAGCAATTTGAGCCGTGAGCTGCATCACAATATTCGTCAGATCGTTGATTTTGGAGTAAAGCTTGGCCATTTCTTTATCTTTGCTCCTGAGCTGATTTCGAAGCTCCTGAAGTAGCTCTTGCTCTGCGGTCCTGGGGCAGAAAGTCGGCTCTTCCTCACTTTTCGAGCTTGACTTTACATGGACCAAGGGTTCTTTCTGCCTATCATTCTCATCGAGAGGGTTTTCATCATCCAGCGGAGGCGGCTGTTCTTGGGAAGTGGCAATGACATTCAAGCCAGATTGGGCTTGGGATATGGTGGCCCCATCCTTGCTTTTGCTACGAAGGTTGTCACTGGGACACGCGCCCGCCATATAGACCGTATGGATAACATATCCAGCCGTCTTTTTATAATCGGCGGCTGATTTCACGGATCGCTGTCTTGACCCTCCTGTTTCGGTTACGGGCAGTCGACTGAAGGCGGCTGGCCTGGCCGGATTCTTGAATGGTGCTGATGCATCCTTTTTGGTTTTGCCCTGCTATTTTTACGCGGCACAGAGCGCCTGATACACTCTTGAAGAGACAGTATCGTACTTTCTCTGTCGGGACTGGGACACGTCTCTTTGTAGCAACGTTCAGACCGTTGTCTTCTTGATTCTGGCGGTCATGGCATTTTTCTGAACCCACTTCAGAGGTTCAAAGGAATTGCTGATTTTTACGGCCGATTCAGTCGTCGTCGCGGAGTAACCCTGCTCTTGGAACCTCACAAGATTCCATATGGCCGAAGTCCTGGCCCTCTTGTTGGCTCGATATCTGAGCCGCTTCTGCTTTAACTTTTTCTGTTTTAAGCACTTGGCAGACTTCGGCTCTTCGGGAAGACGCCATAGACCGATTGATAGAGAGTCCAGAGAAGATTCCCGTTCGCGTTATTGTCAAGGGCTCCATCTGAGCTTGCTAGAGCTGCTTTGTGGCCCCATTTGTGTTGACGGCCTTTCCCCCAGTTGAAACAATGGAGAGCCGTTCGAATATAGATTTGCATTTGGGGTGGGATGCTTTGGTGACCACAACGTTCGGCCTCCTGTCTTTTGAAGTCGGTTTGGCCGCTTAGTTTGCTGTGACCTTCGCCAGATGAGTGCTTCCAGCAGGATAGATGATTACGGAACCAAATTGACGGGGTGGCTCCTTTCATTGCCGGCTGAGACTGGAAGGGAGAACCACGCGGGCATTGATCTTGACCACGTACGAGATCGGGGTCGCGTCGGAAGCTGAATTCATCTTAGGAGACATCGTTGTTGAAAGTTGATTGCTGCATGAAAAAAACATTATTTCAGTACAAACATCGGCATATATGTTAAATGAGTTCGCATGAACACTTGACCCGAGATATGGGAGAAGAGAAAGGTCCAACCGGGCGTGCCAGAATCTGTAGGGTGTTTTTCGTCATCCCGTTGAGATGGGAATACGCGCGTGCTTGTCAGGCGCATTACAGATTCCTCCTGTCTAGGGTAGGCTGGGGTTTATTGATTGTGGGGATCCGAATCTCCGGCAGCCGCGGACTAAGCTGCCGTTAATTACCCCTCGCCTTTGGTGTGAGGGAACCTCCAATTGACGGGTCAAACTGGTCATGCGAACTCGATGTGCAGAGTGCGTATGTGTTTTGAAGGGGTTTTGGATATATCGGGGGTCCCGCAGAGTTTTATGGGGGTCCCGCTATCCGGATAGCGGGCTGGGGGTCAAGGAGGCTAGCGGCCCCCTTGCGAGGTGTGGGGCAGCGTCCCGTTAGAATTTTTTTCTAACGGGGGAGGGGGGTCTTTTTAGTGTGGAGTGCATATAAAATGGGGGGAGGAGCGTCTTAAAGATGCGTGCATGGCACGTAGACATTGGACGCCCACGAGTCACGTGTCTGGCGCGTGGGCGCTGGCACCCGAGGGTCACGTTCCTGGTGTATGCGCGCTTGGCGCCCACTGGTCACATGCGCAGCACGCGACCGCTAGGTGCCAGCGGGTTATGTGCGCAGCACGCGACCGTTGGGCGCTGAGTGCCCGCGGGTCGCGTGAGGCACACGTGGACGCTTAGCTCCCGCGTGCCACGTTCCTTGCACGTGATCGTGGGGCGCCCGAGGGTCACGTGCGCTGCACGCGACCGCTGGGCACTGAGCACCCGCATGTCTCCTGATGCGCACGCGACCGCTGGACGCCCGCGGGGCACGTGCCATGCACGCGACAGCTGGGCGCCCGCGGGTCACGTGCCATGCACGCGACCGCTGGGCGCCCGCGGGTTACGTGCCATGCACGCGACCGCTAGGCGCCCGCGGATCACGCGTGGTACGCGACCGCTGCGAACACCAGTGGAAAAGGGCTTAGCCCCTGGGCTTGGAGTTGAACTCCCAAGGGATTTTGAGTAGAGTTAAACTCCAAAAGATTTAGATTTGGAGTTAAACTCCTAAATGATCTGGAATAGGAGTTAAACTCCTTTGAGGATTTGCGTCTTGGAGTTGAACTCCACAAAGATCTTCAAAGGTGATCAAAGGTGACCCCTCTCTTCTCTCTTTAGCCCTGGAGCTTCTTTTGAGCCTTGGATCTATCTAAAATTGGATTTTTGGAGATGGGTCTCCTTCTTCCTTCTCTTGATCGGCTGGATCTTGGAGAAAAAAGGGTGAGACTTAAAAGTCTCCCCCTTTCGAGATCTGATTGAAGATCCGAGCTCCCCTTCAAGGGTTTTGTGGTGAAATACTATTTCATTTTGGAAAGGGAAGAGTTAAACTCTTGATTTAATTTTAAAGAGGGGAAGGTTTTAGAACCTTAAGCAAGGAGAAGGAGGTACAAACCCTAGAATTTTTTAGAATGGAAAAAGTTATCATACATATTTTCATCATGTTTACCTTTATAGTCTACAAATTTTACATGCAGCCCCTTGGGCTTTGCCAAATGGTGCTTGTGCCACCCTATGCTTTATGTGCTTATTTCTTTTTGCACATAAGCCATGGGGTTTACAAAATTTTGGCTTTCTACCCATTTTACATACATTTATTTTAAAAAATAAAATAATTACATTAAACCAATTTATTGCTTCATTCCTTTTGTCATGGGGCCGGTCCCTTCCATGCTCGGTCCTGACCTGGGCTTAGGACCGCTTGGCTTGGAGTTGACTTTGATTTTGACTTGGCTGACCGGGGTGCAAATTTTGACCCCAACAGTGTGCTTTTCGTCTTTAGGATGCGTTTTTATTTTATTATAGCCTGAAGATCCATCCATGAAGGAGAAGACCTCATGAGTGGACGTGTTATCGATCATCAGCTCGGTAACAGGTATTGGGCAGTCATCCTTTGGACAAGCTTTGTTAAGGTCCCGGAAATCCACGCAGACGTGCACTGTCCCATTTTTCTTCATCACTGGAACAATGTTGGCAATCCATTCAGGATACTAAACTTCTTAGATGAAACCGGAGTCAATTAGTTTCTTGATTTCGGCATTGATACTCATCTCGAGTTCGAGCCCCATTCTTCTTGGCACCTGTTTGACTGGCTTAACGTCTGGCGATATAGCCATTTTATGCACTGCTATTTCTGGATTTGTCTCGGCATCTCGAAATAATTCCATGCAAAGCGGTCTTTATATTGCATGAGTACATTTTTTTAAAGTATCCACTTGCTTTTTAGATAGCAGCTCACTGACGAACGTTGGCCTCAGATCGTTTACCGTTCCCAAGTCAATTTTCCTTAGATTGTCCGCCGTGGTGTGTATCCCATCTTCCAGTTTTTTTGGCGCCGATGGAAACTTTGAGATCGCCTCCTCCTCGTCCTCATTTGCGAAGAACTTGAAGCAGTCACCCAAATTCTTATGCTCTCTCTCCTTTGAGAGTGTTATCTTATGGCAAGTACGAGTTCGCTTCCATTCTTGGTATTAAGCTGGTCCCGCTTTCGCGATATAGGTTTTCTTTGGCTCATACTTTTGCGTTGGGGTCACCCTCCAGCCGTCGAATAAAGCGAACCTGCCCTGTTGATATTGATCTTCGACCCTGTCTTTAAAGGTGAAGTAGTCTTCAAGAGGATGTCCTATTCCTCGATGATAGGAGCAATAATCCGGATGATGGACCTCATTTACCTGTTCGGGGGTACCGAGGCTCCGGGAGCGTCATCATTTGATACTTGATGACAAGGTTGCATATTTTCTTGTCTTGTCTTGAGGGAAAGAGTATTCTCGAACCATCTTCTTGATGAAAGCCGGATTCCAGCTGACATTTTCTTGATTGTGTGGATTCTTGGATCCGCTTCGCTGTTTTAGAACGTCATTCTCGTTCTTCACCTTATTTTTGTCTCTGCGTCGGGCTTTTTTCTTGGCACGAGAACGTGCAACGAGCTAAGGATGAAGGGCATCATAATCTTCTCTTTCCGCAGACTGCTGTGTGAGACGTTGCATCCTGGCCTTTTCGTAAATAGCCATTTCGCGGCTGTGGTCATCCTGAACCTTTTGACCGGATTCTCTCATTAGCTTGTCAATTTGTTCTTCGAATGACGGACTTGGCATTCTTATGGCAGGATCTCGCTTTGGTTCAATATCAGCGCTATCTGGAAAAGCATTCCTTTCTCCACTGGAGTTATTTATGACACGACATCCATAGAATCGCTCCCGTTTCTTGAACCGAACGTATCCAAGCCCAGTCGTTTCCATCCTCCCATTGGGCATCTTTCGCTGAGTCCCAGGAACGTCCCAAATCTTGTTGTAGAACTGGGCTTGTCAAGCGGTTTGTTTGAAGGGTACGCTTTGGCATTTTAATAGCCTTTTCAATCTCTCTGCGTAATATCGGGGTAGACGGATTGGTTGAAGTCTGTCAAGTGCAAACTCGGTACCATGCCAGACTTTTTCTCCACTCTGTTCTCCGTAGATTGATAGAAGATGATCGTCTTTTCACCTCTTCGCCTGGGAGGGACGTAGAAATTCCGCAGGTCTTCGCACGCTGTATGTATCAAGCGCATTAAATTCTTTGTAATGCCGTGGCGGAACGCTATATGTTCCAGTAATGGTTTGTGTTGACGGGAGAGTGGAGAATACGGCGTTAGTCTCGTCCTCAAAGTCACTGCAAAAGACCAAAATAGGAGTAGATAGTCCGGGCTTGTTGCATTGGGGTTGTTCCGAGTAGACTATCTCTTCATTTTCCTCGGTATCGCTCTCAAAGATCGGGATAGTGGCGACAGCTTTTTGTTTATTACTTGGCTTATGACATCTTTCTGTGTCTTTGAAGTCTGGTAGGAAGTACTTTGTGTCTTCATATATTCGGACTTCGTTTATGGAGAATGGATTTAGCTCCCCTGTAACTGTATACTCGAGGCTGTCATTGAAATACTTCATACACTGGTGTTGTGTAGAAAGGATGATGTTGTACTCGGATAACCGAGGCCAGCCGAGTAGAGCGTTATAGCAAGTCTTGGCGTCGATGACATGAAATTTGATGTCAGTGACGAGTAGCCAAAAGCATAACGTCAATATTACGGACCCAAGCGTCTGTGATGACTGTGAGTCGAACCTAGAGATGGTAATTTTGTCCCGAACCAGGTGCTAAACGTTCATGCAGATCTCTTTCAGCACCTTCACGTTGAGAAAGTTGACGAGGACCCGTTGTCGACCAGAATCTTCCCTATCTTGATGTCATAGCAATACCCGGTGACATACAGAGGACGGTTGTGCTCGCACATTCCGAGGAGGTGATCTTCATCGCCGAATGTGTTGTCAGCTGTATGAACCTCTGACAGCTCGTCCTTCATCTTTTCTTCTGCCAGAAAAGCTTGGAACTGATCGGGCTCCTGTAATGCCCTGATCAAAGAATCTTTTGCTTCTTTAGATAGGAGGAGAGCATCCAATATGCTCAGTTATGAGGGTATCTTCCTCAGATATGCCAGGACATTATAATCCACCTTGTTTTTAATAGGCGGGTCCTTGGCTGCAAGCACTTTGACGACTCTATCATCGAGGGCAATTTCCCCAGGGAATTTTTCCTTCCCCTTGTCACTTTTGCTCGAACCTTTGTTTGTAGGTCTGAGATTCTTTTCAGGCAACATCGGTTACGCAGCTAAATATTCTTGCAGTTCTTCTCCTCTTCTTCTTTTCCGGAGGTGGATTCCTTGAAGAGAGGGCTGAGGGTTTTTCTTCCTCAGAATTGCTCCCGAATATAAGAACTTGGGATTTCTCTTTTGTCGAACTGGTATCAACTATATAACAGTTGCCAGCCGTTCCTTCACACTCATTTATCGTGCTTCTTTGCTGCCAAAGAGCTTTGCGCTTCATCTGCTTGAAGTATTGTCGGTGGGCAACGTATCCTTGCCACCTTCTTGAAGGCATTGCACTCTTTGGTGGGGTGGGTGACCCTCCGATGATATAGGCAGTAGTTCGGATGTGAAACCTCTCCATTGAGGTATGTGGCCCCGGGAATATTTCCCTCGGGAGGTGGCAGCTTCATTCCCACCGACAGGGCTTTGGCGAACCGCACCTCTGTCTTGATTATGCTCTTGTTTGCCGCAGGTGTGCTTTGGTCTGGGCGTAGTACTTTACGACTCCTCCTTGCCGCAGCTTGTTCATCCTGACGCGGATGCTTAGCCTTTTAGTATATGGCTGTTTCGCATTCTCAGTCAGCTTTGCTCTTTTGAAAAGCTTCATTTAGCAGCTTGTCAATTGGGTCTTCTGGAAGCTCTGGGGATTTTGGCACTGATCCTGCCCCCAGTTCCTCTGCGTTGTTTTCTAACGCCTAGAGAGTTTCTTCGTTTATTAACGATGAATGAGAAACCATGTGGTAGCTTGCTACATAATCTTAGGTTTCTCCTGACGAGTTATTCCCTCATCATCATTACCATCTCCATTCTTAAGGATATTCTTTAGAAACTCATCGAGGGTGACTGGGGTCCGCGCCTTCTGGTTGTACTCCTCCAGCGCGTCGATATATTTTTGTAGGTCCGTGCGCTTGTCGTCAGGCTGCGTGGGCTTCTTGGTCTTCTTCTTTCCCTTCGAAGACTTTGAAGGCTTGACCTCGGTGTTTTGCCCATTGTTACCAGTTTTCAGTGTTGGGCGCGGTTTAAGCATTCCCTCAATGATCTCGGGTTCTAGAGGGCTTTTTCATTTGATCACCGGACATGCTTGAAGATCCTTCAGTATTCTTTTAGTTTTAGCTGAAAGGACCACTTCCTAAGGAGCTTCTTCCATAAACGAGCATGATGCCCCCGGCGTGTCTACCTTTTTAGGAGTGTGCCTCTGTGGCAGGTTCACTCTCCAATTTTCAGACAGCGCAAACTTCCCTTATTGGTACTGATCCCCGGCCCAGTTTTTGAAGACGTAACAATCCTCAATTGGGTGTCTCACTATTCTTTGATAGGAGCAGTAGTTGGGATTGTTGACGTCACCGGACTGCAGTGGACGTCTCGAATCCGGCGGTGTGATGAGTTTGTTGCGCACTGCCAGTTTGAAAAATCTCCTCATTTTATCACGGGGAAACAAGTAAGCACGTCCTAACTTCTCTTCCAGGGATTGGCGTGGGCGCGCGTTGTTTTGGCGAGCAACCTATTTCGGGTCACTCGGTTGTTGTTGAGTGTTGGCAACGAAGGACGTTTTCCCATTGCCCTTTGCATTCCGAGGGTCCATTTTTGACGAGGAAGGCCCGTGGCCCATCTGGTCCATTTAGGCCAACTTGTCGATCAGAGCCTGGAAGGTGGTCGGCTTAAAGAACGTCATGAACTGGGACACAGTCGCCTGAGGATCCAGAGTCCCAACGAACTTACCCACGGTAGGAACTTCTGCGATGCGTTGTTCACATTTTGACCATAGGTTCCGCCACCGGATCACGTATGGAACCCAGGTCTCTCCTGGCTTCACCCTGGCGTTGATTAACATCGTGATCAGGGTGCGCTTGCTTGCGCTGGAGAACTGCTGTGTGAATAGCTGTTCCATCTCTATGAGTGTTTTGATGGAGTCATTTGGGAGCTCCGAGTACCATTCAAAAGCCGTCTCTGACAGGCTGCCAACGAATTGGCAAAGCAACAATTTTTTGTCGCTTCCAGTATTTCCCCATAAGGCTCTGAACTGATCGACGTGCTGATGCGGGTTGCCTGTCCTTTTGTACACATGGAATTTGGGGATCGTATATCCCGGCGGGTATTTGATTTGGTCGTACCAGCCTGGGTACGGTCGCTCAGTTCTGACGACTTGGCCAGCCGCTTCATTTGCCTGATGAGCTCGTATTTGTTGAGCTATGTAATCATCAAAGGCAGCTTTGGAGATTGTTTCGTCCCTGGCTGTTGATAAAGATGGAAGAGGGTTCGATGGTTCCCCTCTGTCGTCCTCGATGATTATCGGCGGGTCTTCAGCTGGAGGTTCTGGCTGGATCATCATTCCAACCATATCTTGGAACAAAAAAGCCATCTGTTTTATATTAGCAGCTTGCTCTGCGGCCTCCTTATCCTTTCTTTCAAGTACCCTTCGCAGGAACTCTGTATCGGTCTCCTGCTCCTGGCGTTGTTCCGATGCTGACTCCGAATTTTCTTTCTGTTCGGTGAGTGCTGCCATTTTCGTCAGCATCTCCTGGTGCTTTTGTTGCTGCTCCTGAGCCATTGTTAACGACCGAGTTTGCGGTCGATGACCCACGGAAGCACGTCTTTCCTCTTTCCTGGAAGCCATATAAACCGTGTGTACGATTATGCCCCCAGACTTGGGGCATTTAGATCTATCACCTTTGGGATTTGCCGCCGGTGGTGGAAGATTCTCCGGCCTTCTCTTTTTATGGGAGGTCGAAGTTGAAGGAGCCATTATAGTAGGCGCCTGTGTGAAAGAAGTCCCTCGCTGTATGCTGGAGGGATGATTTTCCACTTGTCGAACCTTCATTTTCTCCGGTTGACGAAAGTTGTTCTTGTTGATCACAGAATCTTGGACTTTCCGCCAGACTCTGCGGATCTGGGAGGACAGCCGCTGAGGGGTGCTGCTCCGGCTTTGCCTGCGTTATGTTTTTAGCAGGAAGTGGATATTTCTTCAGCACCGCGATTGGGGAGTTTTTGCGCACCCTCTTTAGCGGTTCAAAGCTGTTTTCGGTTGGAACAGTAGCGTCAACTTCCACCATTGGAGCTGGTGGAGTAAGTCCAGAGGGGGAGTTGCCCCCAGCTCTTCTCACTCGGCGCCAGTGACGACGTCGAGCATGCCTTGCCTATAGGACCACCTCAGTTATGGAAACGGCTCCGTCGTGCCCCCTGCTTTGGTTAGGGGTTGCTGCAGGTGCCAGCTTGTCGAAGACTGATGTCCGTTGAGAGGGAGCATCTAATCTTTCAAAGGCCTACTTTCTGGCAGGGGAAGAAGTTTTGATGACTTCACCCGTAGCAGGAGTTGGGAGCACTATCCATTTCGGGATAACCCCTTCAGGCATCGCGAGCCTCTTTGCAGGCCCACTTGAGCTTCAGCTCATCCTGTTGAAGACTGAGGTGGCAGACTTGGACGACCTATTGAGAGGGGCCGTGGTGGTTGCAAGTCGATTGAAGACCGAATTTTTTAGAGCTTCCTGTGGTGGCACTGGGGCGCTGAAGCTTGTTGGTGGGAGTATGGTCCCGAAGAACAATTCAGTGGTGGTTTGAGTCACCCGCCTTACCGGCATTGAAAAGATTGAGGCCGCATTGGGCCCATATGTCATTCCTCCAGTTGGGGTGGAGCGGGAGTTGCTGTTGCACTTTGTGCAGCTGGAAGCCATTGATGTTTCTTCTGCTTTTTGCACAGGAACAAGACACCAAATCTTAGTACCTCGAATCCATAGGCAACCATAGCAAACCGTGATTTTGTTCGCGAACACGACACACGAAGTGTGGAGTGGAAAGAGGAAGAGGTCCCATCGGGCGTGTCAGAATCTGTTCTCCGCCGAAAGACGCGATCGGGACATTAGGATGTCTGGCCTGAATTTTAGGGGCAGATGCTATTTGGATTTATCCATCCACCTCTCCGAAGATGCCAAGTTGATTTATGGCACCGTATATCGGAAGTTTGGACGGATGCGGTCGTTGTAGCAGGCTTTGTCAGATTCCACCTCGTTTGCGAGGGGTTTTTGATTGTGGGGATGCTCTTCCCTGTAGGCGCAAGCCCCTGCAGTTAATTACGTTACCGCATTGTGATAACCACTTTCTTCTGCTCCGAAAATTCACTTCGTGCCGTGTGTGTTTATTTTATTTTTGTTTGCCCGTGGATTGTATACGGAGACTAATTTATGTTGTCGTCTCCCGTAGGGCGTGTATTAGTCCAAATCTGTATATCTTAGATTTGGGTTTGGGTTGATTTAAGGATATTTGATCTGTTTTGAGATCAAGATCGACTTAAATATATACGAGCAATTGGGGGCTCGATTGCTTTTTCGTTAAAGATACATTAGTCTAATTTGAGACTAAGATATACTTAACAAGGTTTTAGGATCTTTTTTGTTTCAGATCCAACAAGAGAGCATTTGGGCTCTGTTATCTTAGTTTAGGGACATTTCAGTTCATTATCGTCATTTTGGAGGCGAAGTTCTAGTTTGGGAACATTTCGGTATGTTGATCACCATTTTGGAGGTGAGATTTTAGTTTAAGGACGTTACGGTCCGTTGATCATCATTTTGGAGGTGAGATTTTAGTTTAAGAACGTTGCGGTCCGTTGTTGCCATTTTAGAGATAACGATTAGTTTAAGGACGTTTCGGTCCGTTGTTAGTTTAGGGACATCTTGGTCCATTATCCATCTTGCGTGCACGTGTATTTTTTACATGACGGGATGAGCAACAATGATATGGGATGCATCCAGTTTGGGATGTGATTTGATTTGGGATGTGCACTTCAGTTTGGGAAGTGCACCAAAAAGCAGCTGGTTGTCGGGACCCACCACCTCTCTGAAGACGTTGAAGAATTACAACGACATGCATCCGAGGTGTAGAGAGATGTACCCTAGAACCAGTCCCCGTGTTTGAGGGAGAAGATCATGGTGGATCATCTAAGAATCATTAGTCATTTTGGAGACTAAAATTAACTTAGGAGATGTGAGATGAACATTATTTTGAATATCATCAATCAAAAGATCATTAGTCATATTTGGGACTAAGATCAATTTGGGGAATGATGAGCGCAGAGGGGCTCAGTTGATTGGAAGAATTTAGTCAATTTGGGTTAGATCTTGGTCTCCATAATTACCCAAGAGAGCTAAGTGCTGAGGCATACGATACTCACATGAATTTCATGTGAAGCACCGGATTAGTGTTAAACACTAAAGTTCTGTGGCACTCACGTGACACTTGTGAGGCACCAGATTAGTGTTAAACATTAGAGTTCTGTGGCGCTCACGTGACACACGTGAGGCATCAGATTATGGGCACTGCCCAGTTATTTCCCTGCTTTTATATATAAGTGCGGAGCACTTGGTTCTTGTGGCGCTCACGTGCGAAACACGTAAGGTGCCCTAAAGTTGGGTTCTGCCTATTAGGGTTTCTGGAGGGAAAAGGGTTCCCACTCTTAACCCCTACCTTGACATGGATCTCCGTTCATGTCTAGCTTTTACAAAAAAAAATTGTTAATCTGATCTCAAATCGTGGTCGAGACTATCAATGAATTGATAGAGCGCCCGATTAGGATGTTAACTATTCTTTTGATAAAGTTTATACACTTCATAGGACGTAAAAAGAGTTTAAGAATCTTCATCATCCATTAATCTACCCTAATCCTACGAAGCCTAACAAGCGGAGAATTACTCGCGCATGTTGGGAAAACAAAAGATAGAAAGGGAAATCATATTGAAAACTACAGAAAATAAAATGATATAAGAAAACAACTACCTTTATTAATCAACAAGATCAAGTACACTTTGTTCCTTTAGAAAATGATTACAAAATCCTAGTTCGCTTCTCCATCTCTTCTAAGAAGGTAGATGAACTGTCAATGATCAATCAGGATTCTTGAGCCGTCGTGGACTTCGTGATCGCATCGGTTTGATGATTTTTCCAAGAGGATTTCGGTCCTTATTTATAGTCACAGAGCCAGAACCCTAATTTTCTAATATGGTAACTAGTTGTTAGGATTCCAACCAGAAAATCCAGAACCCTAACTTCTCAATATTGTGGCGGAACCGCGGCCATTTGGTGGGTTTTGCCGCGGATCCACGATAGGTTAGGGGGTTCGTTGCTTCAAAAATCTTGTGGCCTCTTCTGGTGACACATGTAGACTATTTTGATATCTAGAATCTGAAAATCTTCTCTAAATCTCTGCCAGAATTGATTTCTTCGATTTACTTTAAGATTTCGGCAGATTTGATCTCGATAACTCGGATTTCCTTGATTCCAGTCCTGATATAATTTCTGCATAATTATCTCAATAAATAATGTTAGTAGAATTTGTTTTTATTGAGATATTATCTTAACCATTTGACATGATATTATAGTTTTAAAAGAATTGGTCAAAGATATTTAATAATGTAAGCATATTTAAATGGACCAGATATTACATAGATATTATATGCTTACATTTTTCTTCATAATGTTAATTATAATATATAAACACATGAAAATAGTATTTTTACGGATAAACCCTCATATGTGTCATATTTATAATAAACACCTTTTATTATATAAAAATAGTAACGAAAATGTCATATCAAATGCGCAATATTTTCAACTGAACAAATACCCCCAAACTTAACTTTGATTGTCCCGAGCAAACTACTTATTCAAGAGAAGGAGAAAAGGAAAAAGAAAAACCTAAGCAGCACACTTTCGTAGGCAACACGATTGCACTGAGCACGTGTAACAAGCTGTTAAACCTCTAGGTGTCCCTAATAGGAGGAGTGTCGTCTCCTGAGGGATTTTAGCGGATTACACCCACAAAATCCCATAATAAAAGAAAGATGGTGAAAGTTACATACAAAGATAGGAACTATAAAAGAAAGAATTTGAAAATAAGAGTTTCCAACTATACTGGCTTTTCGGTTGCCATGAGCCCTATCTTAACGGTCATGAAAAGATGTTAGAAATCACATCATCCCTTATAAAACATCTCCTTTAGTCTTCCTCCCTATCTTTCTTCCAAACATTGATCATATACCCCTACGTGTGTGTAAAAGACATCCCTATACTTAGAGAATTCACTTCAAGCTATCATACTCTTGTCCATCTTCCATAGTACTTTATATTTGGTGAATATTTTAGATAAAATTGCTCACACATTCTTCATACGACCGTTAATACTTCTTGAGGTACTAACCGACCGATTACAAAATGTGATTGCGTATTTAGGCGTAATTTCTCGTTTCGCAACACCTAAGGCTTATCAGTGGCTCCCAAATCAGTTGGTCTAAGGCACTAGGTGATAAAGCACCCTCGCTTTATTTTTTTTATTCTGCCTTGGTAATTACAAAACCGGTGTTCATTTTTTTTCTTCACCACTTATATATATATATATATATATATATTCATACTAAGTCTTTTAGATAAGAGCATTTCAAGGTATCCTCTACTATCCCAAATTTCAAGATGTGTGATAGTGCATATAGTAGGGTATTAACGTTCAAAAGTTTGGCCTCAAGAATAGGGATTATTTTTCAGACTTATTTTTATCCTCAGATTAGCAATTTCCTTCATCTTACTAACCCTTGGAACAACAGCTCATAACTACTTATTACTAGTTTTGTTTAAGAAAATATCTAACTTTCTTATTTTTCTTAAACTATTCCTATCTTTCAAATGTAATTTTTCACTTTCTAACTTCCATTATCAAAATTTTTTGTACTTATATAAAGTATAATGCAAAATAATGCGTAAATAAGCACAAACCTCCCCCAAATCTGTTTGCAGCAGTGTCCTCACTGTTGTCATCTTTTAAATCTCAAAATCTGTAAACTTGGGAGGAAAAGTATCAAAAAGGGACAAGAAATAATGAAAGTGAAATTCTTCCCCAAACTTATTTTTGGCTCGTAATTTTGTAAAAACTTATCTTTCAAGAGCCAAAATATTCCCCCCAAACTTAAGTAAAATAGTTTTAAGCAATTAAAATCATTAGGGGGGGTTAAAGTTATTGGTCAAAGTAAAACCTTACAAAGACCAAAAGTCAACACCAACCATTCAAAAATTTTATCGACTAAGCACCAACGTTGGTGGAAGAACGTGTCTCCTATTGACGTGAGAAAGTGGGGAGGAGATAAGAGGTGTAATGGAAAAGGTTTACGTCTCAGTTTGTAAAGACGAAACAATGACGATGGATTCCTCGCATTCTCATTCTTGATAAGAAGAAGATGTGGCGGTTCAACTTCTTTAGGTTGGGGTTGATTCATCACAACGTTCATATCTTCTAAGAATGCGAATTCATCAACGAAGATTTCCTCGAAGCTTTCATCGATATCCCGAATAATAATCTCATCGGAAAGAACGGGATGATACTCTGACTCCATAAAAGGTTCACATTTAGCGTTACATGTTGACCCGGACAACAACGTAATAGCGGAGTCGAGATCAGTATCGTGAAGCTCTTCAATTTCGCTACTGTCGGAATCTATTGTTTCGACAGAACACACATGAGCATAGGGTTCGGAGGGTTCACTTCCCAACCTGTAAATGTTAAGCTCAATTGACATTTTTCTGAAGGAAAGGGTCATAGAGCCGTTTTGACAATTGATTATTGCGTTGAAAGTCGCAAGAAAAGGTCGACCTAAAATCACCGGAATTTGATTTCGTTGGTTCGCTACAGATTGTGTATCTATAATAATAAAGTCCACAGGAAATATAAATTCCCCGACTTTGATTAACACATTCTCTAACTCATCCCTAGGTTGGGTGATAGATCGATCGGCCATCTGAAGAGTGCAATGCGCCGGTTTTAACTCTTCGATCCCTAATTGCTCATAAACAGAATACGGAAGCAAGTTAACAGTAGCACCTAAACCGAGTAGAGCAAGATCGATATTTTTACCCTCAATAGAAATAGAAATTGTAGGACTTCCGGGGTCCTTTCGTTTCTTGGGTAGTTGTTGTGTAAAAGCAGTGCTCACATTACTCCCAAGGAAAAAAATTTTAGGTACTTGAATTTTTCTCTTCCTAGTGCACAAGTCCTTTAGGATTTTTGCATAAGACGAAACTTGTTGAATAGCATCTAGGAGAGAAATGTTTATGTTAACTTGCTTAAAAATTTCCACAATCTTCTCCATTTGTGGACTTGGTCTGTTACCCTTTAACCTATTTGGATAAGGTGCTTTATCAATAAGAGTTGGGTCCAACATTGGAGAGAATTGTGGGGATGGAATGGATCCCAGAATTGGTGTGGGGATCGTTTTAGATAGATTCGAGGAAGTGGGCTGAGGGTTCGAGCCTTGGGGAAAACGGAGAATAGGCTCAGAAGACGGTGGGAGACTAGACGAATTAGGGCAAGAAGTAGAAGCCGGGGTTTCAATTGATTTCTCATCATCAATCTATTCACCCATTTGATTGTTCAACACTCTTCCTGATCTCAACGTTGTAACGACACTCACATTATGACTTTGTGAGTGGCCAAGATTTGGTAGTGGTTGAGATGGGAGCTTCCCTTTTTCTCTCGCACTCATCGCGGCATTCAACTGTGCAATTTGGGCTTCTATTGATTTAATACTCTCACCGTGGGAGGCGGAGTCTTTCTTTATGGTATCAATAGAAGTTCTCATATCAGCCGACATTTGGATGGAATGTTTCATAAACAAATCCAAAGTTTGTACGAGTGAGGAGGAGTTATCGGTACCGGTCGTTTGGAAAGAATTATTAGAAGCTACAGAATTGTTGACCAGATTTTGAAAATTTTGTGACTGAAAGGGGTGCTGAGTCTGTTGTGGTGGTTGCTGTTGCTGTGGAGGAGGTCTTTGGTAATTTCTTTGGAACTGGTTTTGATTTTGGTTTTGGTTTTAGTTCCAAGCAAAGTTATGATGTTCCTCCATCCCTGTGTACGTGGAAGAATACAGATCGTTTCTAGGTTACTGCTGAAAAGTAGCATTAGTTTGCTCGTGACCTTGAAACAGTTCATTCATGGGACATTCTTTCGTCAAGTGTGATGGATCGGAACAACAACCACACACGGTCTTGGGGAGCGTTACCTGGTTTAGGGAGACTGATGAGAATTTGTTCTCAATAGCGTCGAGTTTCTTTTGTATCGCTACCATTTCGGATTTTACTGCGATAGAAACATTGAGCTGATGAATACCTCCCCTGGATGAAGGTGGTATAACGCTTTCCCACTGAAAATGTTTTCAGCGAGATCTTCCAGATATTTCCAGGCTTCACCATCGTCCTTGGACATGAAATTGTATTGACAGATGGTTTCAAGCATCTGCTTTGTCGCTGGATTAATGCGCTCATATATAATTCGGCACAGATCCCATCTATGTATTCCATGATGAGGATATTGGACAAGCAGATACTTGAACCATTCAAAGCACTTCTAAAATGGTTCATTAGGAAGCTGGGTAAACTGGTTGATTTCGCTTCGAACACGAGCGGTCTTATGATTTGGGTAAAATTTCTTAAGGAATGCTATCATGAATTCATCCTAATTGGTAATAGAGTGTGCGGCAGTATTATAAAGCCATTTTTCTGCCAAGTCGCACAAAGTGAACGGGAGAAGACGCAAGCGCATAACATCCACAGACAGTTGTGAAGTACCCACCATTGCGCATGAGTTTTCGAATTTGGTGATAAAAACGTATGCGTCTTCAGACTCAAGCCAGTGAAATTTAGGCAACAGGTTGAAGTGGTGGGGTTTAATTTCAAAATTATCCCCGTTGGCTGGTGGAATGGATAGACAGGTAGGAAGTGGACCGCGTATAGGATAACCTCTCTCTTGGAGAGAAATGCCCGGTGGATTCTGCGCACCTACGGGCGGTGGCAGGGTGGTGTTATAATCTGATGGAGTACCGTCCATCTCGGTCGATGTGGTGGATGGTGGGGAAAAAGAGGATGAAGAAGCACCGACTTCGGAGTCGATAGCCGAAACTCGGACAAGACGGGCACTAGAATCCCGTGTCCAGCCAAGCATGCACTAAGCGGGTTTAGCGCAAGTGGCAGCGTGTGTGTGATTTAAAATTGGTTTGTTTTTTAAAAAGTGGGATTCAAGACAAATCACACAAAAATGCACAAACAACTATAGAACTAAGGTTACCTAGGTCATGTCTCTAGACCGCTCCTAGACTTCCAAAGGACAAGCCGCAGGATCAATCCTCTACCACCTCTTTACTACTCTTATGGCCAGGTAAGTTCCAGGTAAGTGGGAGGTATCCGCTATACGAATCACCGAAAATAGAGGGCCTAATTAAGTAACCACTTGCCTTAGACACACTTTCCTAGACACCATAAAAGTAATGTGGATAAGCGATAGATTACCCACGACCTTCCTCTGTTCTATTTGAGCGCGACCGTCCTTAGAGCCTTGTCTAGATATTTTTTAATTAATGTAGGGTTGATGTGGATTCTTGTTTTGTGATTTGCGGGACCTAGGAAGGGTGATAAAATCTCCACCTAATCTGAATTTTGGTCTTGCCCCTGAAAGCCCGTATTAAAATATGAATAAACAAACCAATTACAAAACTTTGCAAAAATATTTTTGAGCGGCAATATTTTGCAAAGAATCCTGCAGAAAAGATATTTTATTGGATTTCATAGGAGAAAGAAAGATATAGAAAAGATACCAGAGAAGTTTGAAACCCTAAATCCCCTAGAAAGCCGCGGTTCGGCAGCCAATGTGCTCTTATTGCCGCGCTTCCACCGCCGACTTGGGAGATGTGGTGGAGATTTTTGCTACGTGGCCTCCTTTGCTCCTCTGGATCTTGATGAATGTCTCTGAATCTTTATCTCCTCGCTTAAAGTGATTCCAGATTCCCTTGCAAAAATCACACAATAATCGTTAAATATACAATTTGCAGTTTTGTTTATTTTTATGATATATATCAAATAAGAATTCAACACAAATAATAAGAATAAAAAAATTATGCACGTATCCCCGGCAACGGCGTCATTTGATTGGTATGAAAAAGTGTGTTTGTAAAATAACCGCAATCAATAACGGTGTCGCGTGTAGCTAGACCGAGATGAGTACGGGTCGTCCTCAGGAAAACATTGAATCTTTTAATCTTACTTTAGGCGTGTTGATTAGGAAAAGAGGAAGAATAATGAATAGTGGAAATAGTTTCTAGATCTATGCTAAATACGGATGTAGAATATAGATCTAGATTAACTACGGATGTAGGTTTTGTATTAGAAGGGGGCTTGTAGGGTTCGTTAAGATTTAGTAGTCATGAATGATTAATTAAAAATTACTCCTTTTATTCTTTAATAGATTAAAAGTAGATCGACAGTGATGCATGCAGATTAGGGTTTCTGGAGGGAAAAGAGTTCCCACTCTTAACCTCTACTTTTACATGGATCTCCGTTCATGTCTAGCCTTTACAAAAACAATTGTTAATCTGATCTCAAATCGCGGTTGAGACTATCAATGAATTGATAGCGCGCCCGATTAGGATGTTAACTATTCTTGTGATAAAGTTTGTACACTTTATAGGACGTAAAAAGAGTTTAAGAATCTTCATCATCCATTAATCTACCATAATCCTACGAACCCTAACAAGCGGAGAATTACTCGCGCATGTTGGGAAAAGAAAAGATAGAAAGGGAAATCATATTGAAAACTACAGAAAATAAAATGATATAAGAAAACAACTACCTTTATTAATCAACAAGATCATGTACACTTTGTTTCTTTAGAAAATGATTACAAAACCCTAGTTTGCTTCTCGATCTCTTCTAAGGAGGTAGATGAACTGTCAATGATCAACCAGGATTCTTGAGCCGTAATGGACTTCGTGATCACGTTGGTTTGATGATTTTTCCAAGAGGCTCTCGGTCCTTATTTATAATCACAGAGCCAGAACCCTAATTTCCTAATATGGTAACTAGTTGTTAGGATCCCAACCAGAAAATCCAGAACCTTAACTTCTCAATATTGCGGCGGAACCGCGGCCATTTGGTGGGTTTGGCCGCGGATCCACGGTAGTTAGGGGGTTCGTTGTTTCAAAAATTGTGTGGCCTCTTCTGGTGACACATGTAGACTATTTTGATATGAATCTGAAAATCTTCTCTAAGTCTCTGCCAGAATTGATTTCTTCGATTTACTTTAAGATTTCGGCAGATTTGATCTCGATAACTCGGATTTCCTTGATTCCAGTCCTGATATAATTTCTGCACAATTATCTCAATAAATAATGCTAGTAGAATTTGTTTTTATTGAGATATTATTTTAACCATTTGACATGATATTATAGTTTTAAAAGAATTCCTCAATAATATTTAATAAGGTAAGCATATTTAAATGGACCAAATATTACATAGATATTATATGCTTACATTGTCCTTCATAATGTTAATTATAATATATAAACACATGAAAATAGTATTTTTACGGATAAACCCTCATATGTGTCATATTTATAATAAACACCTTTTATTATATAAAAATAGTAAGAAAAATGTCATATCAAATGCGTAATATTTTCAACTGAACATGTTTCAAGGAAACAATTCTTTTCTTTGAGAATTAAATTCTTCTCTTCTTCAAAAGCTCACTGTATATTCTTTAAGTTTCTGGGAAGTTCTTTCTTTCTGATACTTTTCTCCCAGACTTGAAGTCTCGGGTTCTTTATATAGTGGAGAGAAGTTTATTAATTAGTTTTAGGAAATCTCTCATTGAGAGACTTCAATTGATTTGAGGATTTTACCCACCGTTAGATCTTTGATCCAAGGATTTCTATCTTACAGAACATATTTTTCTTGTTTTTTAACAAGATTGGGGAAATATTTTCCCATATGTAGAATTTTATTCTGTAAAATAGCGGCTTTTAATCATCATTGGATTTTTAATCCAAGGGTGCTCGGTTTAACGGAGCACAATCTCTCTTTATTTTTAAAGATATGGAAATTATTTTCTATCTCATGGGATCTTTGATCCGCCAACTTTCTGTTTAACAGAAAATATCACTCCTTACTTAAAAAGATCAATAGAATTTAATTCTATACTTTGTCATCATTGGATCTTTGATCCAATGGTTCCTTATTGAGTAGAATTTAATTCTGCGTAGGGAGGTGCTTCACGTGTTCAACATGTGAGGCTTATTTATTTTGTCAGCTGTTTCATTGCAGCGCCTATATACTTTGCATATAGGCGCTCACGTGTTTAACACATGGGGATTATTACCCTATAGTTTGTTTGCATTGCATTGCCTATATGCGTTGCATATAGGAACTCATGGCTGTTTTAGTTTAACAGTTGCTTTAATTGCAGTGCCTATATGCGTTGCATATAGGTGCCCACGTGTTTAACACTTGAGACTTTGAATAGTGGGGAACTTTTCCTTACCCCTTTTTTATAAGGGAACAATGGGGCAACTGCAAATAAATAGCCGAAATGATAGGGCAATCGCAACCTTCGCGATAAGAAAAGCTGAAATGATAGAGCAATCGTGGTAAAAAATATACAATAAATAAATAAATAAAACCTTCAAATGGCGAATGATGAGTCGCTCCTGGTACCATATTCTAGTGCGGCGATGCAGACGCCAACCAAAATCCAAATCCCAAATCCCCAAACGGCGAATGATGAGTCACTCCTGGTATCATATTCCAGTGCAGCGATGCAGACGCCAACCAAAATTCAAATCCTCAACGGCGAATGATGAGTCGCTCCTGGTACCATATTCCAGTGCAGCGATGCAGACGCCAACCAAAATCCAAATCCTAAATCCCTAAACGGCGAATGATGACTTGCTCCCGGTACCATATTTTAGTGCAGCGATGCAGACGCCAACCAAAATTCAAATCCCCAACGGCGAATGATGAGTCGCTCCTGGTACTATATTCCAGTGCAGCGATACAGACGCCGACCAAAATCTAATTTCCCAAAATTCTTCCAGCCCTACGATTGGTCTCCAAGTTGACTACCGTATACAATCCACAGGCTCAAATAATTCTCAGCACACCCATGCCCCACCGCAATTACCAGTCCGGCGGCCAGTCTCCGCCCTAGGAATTATGGTCCATTTGGGAAGACCCACTCATGTGTCCTCACGATGCATGAGGAGAACAAACCTTGCGAGATCCTCTCAACTCGTAAGAAAATACCTTTGTGAGATCCTTACGACTCACAAAGGAAAAACACACTTGGGAGTCCCCACGACTCATAAGGAGAAAGTACACCTACGAGATCCTTTCGACTCGACTCATAGGGAGAAAATGCTTTTATAGGACCCTTACGGCTCATAAAATTGAAAAGTCTTAGGTGATAGGAAGCTAAACCTGTCTCCTAATCCATCACCCCCTAACAGGCAAAGACAAATAATGAATTGCTCCTGGCACCTGTGCTTCAGTGTTAGCAACGCTGATGCCAACCCCAACCCAAAAATTCCAAACTTTTTATCTGATAGACCCTTAAATCTTTAAACTGGGAATAGATGACCTCTAAGTCGTTAAATTGGGAACATATGACCCCTAAGTCGTTAAACTGGGAACAAAGGAAATCCCCTCATGGCGAATGATGATTCGCTCCTGGTACCACATTCCAGTGCAGCGATACTGATGCCAGACCAAAACCAAAATCCCCAAATTCTCTCACGGCAAATGATGATTCGCTCCTGGTACCACATTCTAGTGTAGTAATGCTGATACTAAACAAAAATCCAAATTCCAAATTCCACGCTGCAATGCCTCGAATTCAAAGGTCCAGCCAAACAAGGCAGGAATCAGAAAAATCAAACTAAAGTCCTATCCGGAACCGCTTCCAAGCTCAAAAGTCCCACCGGACAGATTGGAACCTCCCTACAAAAAAATCAGGCCAACCAATTTCGACAACGGCCTCCATATCAAAACCAGCGACACTCCACTTCTGGGATAAGTCGACCAGCGACACTCCATGCCGAGGAAACGTCGACCACAGACACTCCATGCCGGGGAAACGTTGACCAGCAACACTCCGTGCCAGGGACACGTCAAACAGCGACACTCTATGCTGGGGAAATGTCAAACAGAGACTCCGCCTAGGGGATAAGTCGACCAGCGACACTCCGCCTCGGGGATAAGTCAACCGGCGACACTTCGTACCGAGGAAATGTCGACCGCAGACACTCCGCCTCGGGGATAAGTCAACCAGTGACACTCCATGCCGGAGAAACGTCAAACAGACACTCCATGCTATGGAAACGTCGACCTGCGACACTCCGTGCTGGGGACACATCAACCAGCGGCACTCTGTGCCAAGGAAACGTCAAACAGACACTCAGCCTGTAACAACTCCAATTCTTGTGCACATAAAATTAATTTAAAGTTAATGTTTACTTGGGGTATTTACATTCCTGTGAGTACTATAAGTATTTAATTTACTTTTGAACAGCATGAAGGAGCTTGTAGCTCATTAGTAAGACCTTGCACTGCTGAACCAAAGCACCAGAGTTCAAATCCCATCAGCTACATTATTTTTTAATTAGTTTTCTTTTAATCTTTTTAGAATCCCAAGAGTCTACACGTGCATAACTCGTAAAAACCAAGAGTCACATATAAAACAAAAGGGTCCACGAGTTAAGACACATCATCAGGGGACACTCGGCCCGACTCGGCCAACTCGGGCTGGTGACTCGGGTGAATCGGTCGCCACCGCCGGCCCGAGTCAGCCCGAACCCAAATTTTCTTGAACTCCTAGAGACTTTTGGCTTGCCTCACTCCCCATGCACTATTTAAAATCTCTGAAATTAAACAGAGAATTAAAACACCCATTTTAATTTTTTAAATGCAAAATTAAATACAATTTTTATCACATCCTTTCATCTACCCTAAACTCTAATTTTTCCTATAAATACCATACCTAAAATCACCCTTCCTCACTTCCAAATTTCTGTCCAAACTCTCAAGAAAATTCTCTAGACTTCTGTGCAAGTGGAGTTAGCGAAAGGCGAAACTCCGTCGAACTTCCGACGATGATCCGAGGAGATTCCGGCGAAGAAACGACGCACCGACACCTCCTACTTCTTCCTTTTCCTCTCCTCTACACAATCAACCCATAAGTCCCTTCTCCCCCTTCTCTTTACTATTCTAAAAATATAGAATTCTAAAACCCGACGGAAGTGGAGTTAATCCGACTTCCGATTCGGTTTTTCCTTAAAAATCATATTTTTCTTAAACAAAATAATACCAAACTCTCACATCATGATCATTAAACATTAACAAAATATATTGACAAGTGTCATATCAAAAGAATTTATATTTCAATTTTTATAGCACTTTTACATAAAAATACCATATAGTTTAGTTTCGACATAAAACATCATTACCCCTTGCTATACCTTTAGATAGTTCACGAGGTAATGACCTATCTCCTCACAACACTCATATGTAACATACCACGATGATCTTTGGGAACATAGTTTTGGGAAAATACGATTTTACACAAAACTATCTCAAACTTATAAAAACCTTTTTCTACAAGATATGTATTTTTAACAAATCTTTGCAATGTGCTGCTACAACCTATTTCGGGGAACCCGTTTAGGATGGTGCGGATTATCGCACATTCCCGGGCTTAGTAGTGCGAGATGCAGACCTCCGCAAGGAGCATACGGTCTCGAAAGATTTAAAAAATACAATTTTGTTTAGAAAATGTGATTTCTATTATAAATAAAACCTATATTTTTAATAAATAAATATATATGTAATTAATATCAAAATGTCTATTTTTAATATTTATAATATTTCACATTTCCAAAATTCAAGAAAAATATCTCATTTACAAGAAAATACGATATAATTCCAATATTACAAATAAATACCATAGATTATGAAATTAGGTTTTATCCACCAGAAATGTCACATTGATAAAATATACATCAATGAAAACTCTACAGACGATAATAAACTACTTGAGGTGTATTTTGAAAATATAGAAAATTATTTTTACATAAAACCCCTTCAAGTTATATTAAATTACAATAATGACCCTAGTAAACATAGGTTTAAGCGGGGCCGGTCTCTTGAGCTCCAAGGAGACGGAGATATGGGTGTTTGCCTGTTTAAGGTAGACAACTTAACAAACGGTGTTATCAATACGGTAATCGTCTTTGAAAAATACATAAATCCTGCCGTCCATGTGCAGCGGTTACCGATAACACCAAAACCTAATTCAGGATTTAATTTCTTTTCTAATTGTCTGATTCAGACCGAGTCTCAATATAATCAAATCTGACTTGAATATGATTCAAGTACAAATTACAATTCAACATGAATCTATGAATCTATATATTCAATCTGTTCAATCTAATCAATCTATATTGACAGAACCGAACCATGGATATACATCTATCTATATGATTCTCCATTTACATCCATTTACTGATATCATGATTTCGGCAAGTCATCCATCTATACAATCTATAATACAAGACAATACAATACATCAATACAATCAAGGCATCGCGGGGTTTAAGGGGTAGATTGGTACGGAAGGTGTTAGAAGTGGCACGAGACTGCAACCATTATGAAACCTAATCTGAATTCAATTGCCGTTGTACCGTGGCTGAACGGTTCCTTGTATTCCGTCCACCGTAGTTTCTGGTCTAACGAGACCCCTCTCGTATACACTGGTCTCTTCTGTACCAAGCTACAAATAACAGCGTTAACACTAAGTACAATATTATAACAATATAATACCACTTTAAAAGTTACACACACACTCTCTCTGTCTGCTCTACTTCTCCATTATCTTTGGGACTTACCGAGTGATTGCTCGCTGACGACATTCCCTCTCATTTTTCTTTGGAATGTCGTCAGGTGATTCGGACCTTCAGGAGATCGAGCCCACCAGCGAGGACTTGGATCAGCTAGCCTTCGACTTGGAGCTCTAGATACTTGTACCTTTCATTTCAGTACCTTCCATTTCTGTTATGCCACTGTTTAGGCATTGCTTTTCATTCCACGTATTTACTTTTCAGATGTATTGTAAAAAGAATGTTAATAAATAAAGTTGTTGTTCAATTATATCTATTGTCACTGTCTCTTGTGCATTTTACTTATATTGTTTGATGTTTCCCCTCAACAAAACCTGTCACGCCCCGCTTCCTAGTGTACGGTGAAGAGGACGCGACGAGGTGATTGGTGTGAGATTTTAGTGCGTACGCTTTTAAAAGATAAATCAAAGAATAGTTAACCGCAATCAAGAACTGCGTCGCTTGGTAGCTAACCGGTTGAGTACGGATCGGTCCACAGGGATTTTGTGTATTTTCTATTTGTTCTAACGAGTTAATTCCAATTGTGGTGGATTTGATTATCAATAAAAACTAAAGTTGATTTCGATTAGGATTAAAACCTTGCTAGGGTTAGGTTTAGGTTAAGTTTGGAAAGTCAATATGTCTCACCGCTTTCTATGCCCTAATTAAGAACTATTTAGGTATTAAGGTAATAATTAACAAAGGGGATTAACACGATCGGGAAGAAACTAGGTTTCTTCCTCTAGGTCCTTGTCCGTCCTTTTTTAACTCTTACCCTAACCTCCATGGAAAACATACACAACCGGTCTTTAACAACGGTATCACCGCTACCTCGTGGGATAGGGTGCCGTAGTGAGCGGTGTGTGTATGTATGCATAGAGTCCTATTTAAAATGTATGACGGGTAAGAAAGGGGTGGGAGATTTTCTGTTGGATATAGTGCCCTCAAAGTCAATTATTGGATTGTAGGTACGTGATTGCAATGATTGAGATAGGATCTATACCGATATGACGATCTTGCTCAAGATGATAGTATGCTATCTGGTTTGTCTTTATCATCGTATACATGCTTTAGTTCACTATTGCATGATGACAGAGCCCATAGGATTCTTGCTTGACTGCCAGCAGTATGATGGCGATCATATACGTGGGAGCTGGGGTCTATAAGCACATCCTTAAAGTGTCCCTAGTCATGGGAGTTTCGAGACAGGGCATCGATACTCCAGAGTAGACTAGTGTATACAGTCGAGACCCCGACGAGGGGCGGTGGCCGGTCTCACAAGCCATTGGTATTAGTTGGTTCACCTAAGATGTATACAGGTGCTCATTGGGTTATGAGTACACCGGACAGGACTCGCCGGGAACTTGCTAGTTGGTATTATACCTATCGTCAGATAGCAGTTCCCTGGTGACATGTGTACAGGTTAGTTCATCGACCTGAGGTCATCATTTGTCTCGTGTGAGTTCCCACTGTGCTTTGATTTCTACCCTACCACGGCTCAAAGGAGTCGTGCAAACAGGTCTTTTTTGGGTACAGTCCCGAGCCACATGGAGGCAAGTGAGCGGATTGGCAGGGGATTCGTCTCTCCCGATATTGGGGGTGAGATTGCGCCGTGTCTAGGAGAGCCATTACACAAAGCCCTCGGCCGAGGCAGGAGATTTACTGGTAGGTACTCCAGTAGTATCTCAGGGTGTTCTGGGCTACTCTCTGACACGACTTATACTACTATTGGGGGTCTGACGTTACCAGCCCCTAGGCCGATATACGATACTCATAGACGAACGGACCGGACTGTATGTATATTGTCACTGTTAGGCTCAGTAGGGTTTCTGGATGAGTTCGCTCGTCAGCTTCCCTTCCAATCAATACATAGGCAACCGTTACGTACAGCTCGTATCTCTGACGTGCTAGTGGTTATACTCAGTGCCAGTGTGTTGATGAGTTATTAGAGTCCCCCACAGACAGTTTCCCAAGTTCGGGTGAAACGTTGTAGAGGCCGTATGGTTTTATGGCAAGGTTCGGAAAATGCACGTGCGTTTACGCACGTGTCATATTTCGGGCAGATAATACTGGTGGGCTTTGGTTTAAGCTGGATCCGAGTATTATACTGTGTAGATATAATATCTTTGTCTCAGTTGCATTTGTATTCGGTTGTAATACAAATGTGGGTATGTTTATACTGTTACGGGGTTATCCTGAAATTCGTTTCAGGATCGCTTTTGGAAGTTGCCAGTTTCCAGTTTTCTATCACCCATATTTAATATTCGGTTAAATGAGGATTTATCTTTTCATCACTTGGGTGAGTCATGAGGGTGAGTCGTGCTTCTAGAAGGTTCTAGATGGTGACTAGAATGGTGAGGTGGCTTAATGCATTAATTGGTCATTTAATGTTTTGATGACTAGGGTTTAGGGTTCATTGTATGCATTAATGAGATGCAAGGTGTTACTTTTGACTCATGCTTTTGGTTAAGTGCTTATGGTCACCCACCCCCTTCCTTCACTCACCCCCTTCCTTCATAAGTGGCCGGCCCCCCTCTTGCTAGATTATGGTTGTTCCTTTGATAAAAAAGATTATGGTTCATGGAAATTAATCTACTCATTTCCCATTTACCCGATCCAAAAGGCAACTTCATTAACCGTTCGTCCATGGCTTTGGACGAAGTGAGACACAGTGTTCTACTCATTCTCTACATCAATCTTGGTCATCTCTTTTAGCAAACTTGATGATCGAGTTGCCTCGGTTTAGAGGAGGGAGCCCGTTTAAAGATCCGTCGACGTGGTGCCACCTGGACGAGAAGACTGGAGATTCAGGAGATCGGAGCAGCCGCAACAAAGCGTGGGATGATGGTTGAAGGCCGAAGGACTCGGATCGTTCGGTATAACATTTCTACCCATTTTGTAGTTTGTTAGTTTAGCTTTAATGGCAGATCCGGGTTATAGTACACGATAGCGCCAGCTAAAAAGTTTTTGTTCCGCATTTGGCGTCTGTTAGACGGCCGGGGCGCTACCGTGGACTTACATTTTCATCTCTCAAACCTTTCCTATTTCTAACCCTAACAAGTGAGGAACTACTCACTCATTAGGGAATTGATAAAAGATTTCATTTTTATGATTTTAATTCAATAACCTAATTAACTAAATTACGGCAGATAAATAAAATTGCTATCTAATTAACTAGGGCAGATAAATAAAATTTATACTAGGGCAGAAAAAAAATTAAACTAAGGCATAGAAAAGAAAAGCTTACTTTTTATTTGATGCACTCTTCAAACATTTACAGCGAATAAAATTCTGAAATTAGGAATTAAAAAGAGGCATGCTCCAAAAAGAGCTGTAGGGTTCCTATTTATAGATTATAGAAACCCTAGGGTTTACATCTGATCCCTATCTACATTTACAAAACTACCCTGAGAATCCTGGTCAACGCACCGCCATTCGCCGACTTTTTACGCCGACACGTGTACTGTATGGCCGCGGATCCGCGGCGGGAAGCCATGTTTGGCCGCGGATCCGCGGCCATCTTAGAGGCTCTTGGCTCTGTTTTCTCAGGTATATTTTATGTTGCTTTTTCCTTGACTTTTCTTTACTTGGTTCTTCAGAATGTCTTCTAGTTTCTTTCAGATTTCCACAGTGTAGAATGTGGTGGACTTTTACCGTTCGCTTCGTATTGAAATCTTGAATCCTGCGCTGCCCTTTGTACTTTGTGAAATTGTTCATTGATCTTCGTTTGTGCTTTAAATTGTAGGCATGATCAAGATTCTTCTACTTGTTGGTCTTAGTCTCACTTTTGTATCCTCTTTTCACCATTTTCACTGTATTGTTCCGAGAACCTGTAACCCGCAACTATGTAGCAGACATGGATCAAAAGCACCTATTTATTTGTAAAATGATTAAGAATGGGGAATATAATAATGCAAAATTATGATATGAACAAATACCCCCAAACTTATCTTTTGATCGTCCTCGAGTAAAACTAGTTTATTCTCGAAAAATCCTAACCTCACTTTCGCAGGGAAACGCGATTGCACTGAGCTCATGTAACAATCCGTTAAACCTCTAGGTGTCCCTAGTAGGAGGAGTGTTGTCTCCTGAGGATTTTCAGCGGATACTACCCATAAAATCCTATCAATTTGGCATATTGACTTTTATTCTTCAATTCGGTTTTCTAGCAAGAAATTCTATTATCTTTAACTCAGAAATTATCAACCCGTATTTTCACGCTTCCTTATCATTTAATTTAAGATTATATATGTTCTGTAAATTTATTTAGCTTTTAGCATCTTTTGAGTTTTCCTTCTAAGATTCCATCTCAACTTAGGAATTTTTATCATCTCTACTAAAGATATAGATCCTATTTTTCATTCTTATCTCTCATCCAAACCCTAATCATATACCCCTACGTGTGTGTATGTATCACCCCTACACTTGGAAATTCAATTCAAGCTCTTATATTCTTGTCCATCGTCCAAAGTTCTTTTAGTTGGTGAATTTTTTAGATGAAATTGCTCACACATCCTTCATGCGACCGTTAATACTTCTTAAGATACTAACGACCGATTACAAAATGTGTTTGCACATTAAGGCGTAATTCCTAGTCTTGTAACACCTAAGGCTTTAGCAGTGACTCCCAAACCAGTTGGTCTAAGGCACTAGGTGATAAAGCACCCTCGCTATATATTTTTTATTTTACGCGGCCTTAAGTAATTACAAAACCAGTGTTCATTTTTTTTTATCTCTTTATTCACACTTGTATTTTTGTTTTATTTTCCTTCATACTAAGGACTTTAGATAAGAGCATTTTAAGGTTTTCTCTACTATTCCAAGTTTCAAGGTGCGTGTATGTGCTAATTGTAGGGTATATATTTTCCGAATTTAGACTTAAGCTTAGGAATTATTTTTCAGACTTATACTTTAATAAAAATATCAATACTCTTCCCTTATTTTGACTTAGCCTAAGAAGTGAACTCAAAATTTGCCTATTTCTAAGTAAACTATAAGGACATATATTTTCTACCGTTAAATTTTAAGAAAGGTTATTTTTAGGTTTTTTTTAATATACTAAGTTTAGGATCTAGTTTTTCCTAACCAGTTAACCGTCTTGTTAAACTTAAGTCAATTATGATCAAAATTGAATTTTTTTCAATTTTTATAATTTTTCAAATTTTTCAATTTTTATTTGATTTTTATATTTTTATATTTTTATATTTTCATTTTTTGCAATTTTTATGATTTGTTTTATAAAGATGTAATGCAGAATTTAAACATGCAAAAGAAAAAGAAAAATATATACAAAAATTTAAAAATATGCAATGCAAATGATAACTATTTATAACCACCACCTTCCCCAAACTTACCAAAAGCAGTGCCCTCACTGCTCGGCCCCACGCCGCCCCCTTGAGCATGAACGAGAACGCTCCTCCCTAACCAGCAGGGTTCGGATCCCCTGCTCCACTTCAGTCAACCTCCGATCTTGCTCCCTTGTTATCCCCCTTAACTCGTCAATACCCCTAACAGCTCTTCTCATTAAATTTGCATGTTCTAAGGGGGTAAGTTCTCCCTCGCTCGCGGTCGAGCTGGAGCTAGGTGTTCGGGCGGGCACGTGTTCCGCCGGTTCTGTTCTTGACCAAACATCCGTCCAGCGTGTATAGGACGTAGATACGCCCTCAATGAGAGGCCTGACGGGTATGCCTCCAAGCATGTAAAATTCAAACTCCTCAACGGAAAGGAAATAGCAACACAGTTGTATCACAAACATGGGGTAAGGGTAGTTTGCGGCTCTTTTGCCCGCACCAATTGAGTTCAGCAGCACCGTGCACATATCGAATCGAGGGTTTCTAGTCATAAGTGTGTGCACAATATGCAGTGATGGAGTGAAAAATGTGGTGTTGTGGGAACTTTCAAAAATATTGTTTTGTGCCCACCGGCACACAGTTAAAACATTGGCGAAAAGGGTTCTCGTTTGGATCCCTTTCCGCGGTTCCCTTGAGCAATCATTGCCCATTAAGGGCATGTAATCTTAAAACTGTAATGGTTGATCATGAACGGGTATCGGAGGGATTAATGTGACTTCATGTATGAAGTCTTTATCAATAATAATTTCCCTATCACCCCCACTGCAATTTTATAAAGCCGTCTTAGAAGAGACACCCATCTTCCATGCACTTATAAAAACGAGTGACTAATTCCGGAAGAGCGTAGGAGTTTGGGTGATTATATATCAAAAAGTTCCAGCCTCTACGTGCTATTTCATTCGCAAAATAACTTCCATACACAGCGTGTGAAAAAATTTGTGAAAAGTCTCGCTCTAGTTGCATATTGGGTGCCATCAGATAAGCTACAGATCTACAGAAATTAAAAACAGAGAGGATTTTCAGAGATCTAACCTCCCCTAAAAAAATCATGGGGTGAAGCGGCAGGGTTGCGGCGGATGCGCGGCGGTCTGGTGCGATCTGGCTGCAGAATTCCAATCGGCGGCGGCTAGGGTTTTTTAGAATAAGAAATTAGGGTTTGTGAGCACAGAGAGGGTCAGGGTCTATATATATAGGGGGAAGTGTTGGCTATTTGCAAATAAACCCCTCTAAAAAGAGGAAATTATTTGCAAATAAAAATTTTATTTTATTTATTTAATCTGGAAATTTACAAAAATACCCAATTTTTTTTTATTTTCAAATTTTTTTATTTTTTTATGTTATTTTGTATTTATAAAATTAC
The DNA here is from genome assembly GCA_030015575.1 of Agapanthus africanus. Taxonomy (NCBI): domain Eukaryota; kingdom Viridiplantae; phylum Streptophyta; class Magnoliopsida; order Asparagales; family Amaryllidaceae; genus Agapanthus; species Agapanthus africanus. The sequence continues at coordinate 200,049 of JASDDO010000264.1, read as the reverse complement.
AAATGATACATACCCCCAAACTTGTTTGAAACAATGTTTTGGCTAGATGATCAAAAATTTGGGGGTAGATGGAGGAGGATTAGTCAGTGTAGATCGGCTCCTGCAAAAACAGGAGCTTCTCCGACGGGTCCGCAGTGAGGAACGGTTTGAGTCAATATCCGTTTACTTTAAACAATGTACCGTCCTTCGGGTTTTCAAGATTTACCGCACCGTGCGGATATACGGTGCGTACCATAAATGGCCCTTTCCATCTAGATTTGAGTTTGCCGGGATGGAAGTGTAACCAAGTGTCATAAAGAAAAACCTGTTGACCAGGTTTGAAAGTCTTGCGCATAAGGTGTTTGTCATGGAACACCTTCGTTCGGTTTTTAACAATTACCGCATTTTCATAGGCCTCATCCCGCAGCTCATCCAATTCATTCAATTACAGCTTTCTATTGCTGTCCGCATCTCCCATGGATAAGTTCAACTCTTTAATCGCCCAAAATGCCTTGTGCTCTATCTCAACAGGAAGGTGGCAAGCCTTCCCATAAACAAGCCGGTATGGAGACATGCCAAGATCAGTCTTGTAGGCAGTACGGAATGCCCATAGTGCATCAATCAGTTTTGATGACCAATCTTTACGGTTTTTGGAAACCGTTTTCTCCAAAAAAAATTTTAATCTGCCGATTCGAAATCTCGGCTTGCCCACAAGTTTGGGGATGATATGGTGTTGACAATTTGTGAGTAATGGAGTATTTGTGCATCAAGGACTCAAAAGTCCTATTACAGAAGTGAGATCCATTATCACTTATAATAGCTCGAGGATGCCCAAACCGAGAAAAGATGTTTTCTTTAAGAAATCTCATGACAACTTTGTTGTTATTAGTTCGGATGGGCACAGCCTCGATCCATTTTGACACATAGTCAACAGCCAATAAAATATACATATTCCCAAAGGAATTGGGAAATGGTCCCATGAAGTCTATTCCCCAAACATCAAAAATATCAACAACCAAAATTGGTTGGAGCGGCATTTCATTTCTCCGAGATATCCGGCCTAAGTGTTGGCACCGGGAGCATGTCTTGCAGTATTCGTATGCATCTTTAAAAAGTCGTGGTCAATAGAAGCCACACTGCAAGATTTTTTCTGCTGTCTTCTTGGGGCTAAAATGCCCGCCACACGCTTGATCGTGGTAAAATGACAGCACGCTCTTAAACTCGCTGTCGGGGACACACCGACGAATGATTTGGTCGGAACAGTATTTAAAGAGATACGGTTCATCCCATTAAAAATGTTTTACTTGGGACAGGAATCGGAGTTTGTCCTGATTCGACCAATCGTTTGGTATCAGTCCGGTGGCCAAATAATTCACTATATCAGCGAACCAAGGTTCGCATGATACGGTTAAGAGCTGCTCAACGGGAAAAACGTCTTTGATAGGAACTTCGAGTGTAGGCGAAGAAGGAAGTCATGAAAGGTGGTCAGCAACTACGTTTTCACATCCTCTTTTGTCCCTTATGACAAGGTCAAACTCTTATAGCAAGAGGATCCAACGTATTAGCCGAAATTTAGCATCCTTCTTCGCAAAAAGATGGCGAAGAGTCGAGTGGTCCGTGTAAACAATCACTGGAGAGCCGATTAAATAGGGCTTGAATTTTTCAAGTGCAAACACAACGGCTAAAAATTATTTTTCTGTAGTTGTGTAATTCAATTGGGCCTCATTTAATGTTCGGCTAGCGTAATAAATTACGTGCGGTATCTTATTAATGTGCTGTCCAAGGACAGCACCAATGGCGAAATCAGATGCATCGCACATAATTTCAAATGGATGCGTCCAGTCGGGAGATGAAAGAATGGGCGCAGAAATAAGTGAGTGTTTCAATGACTCGAACGCTTTCATGCAGGTTGAGTCAAAATCAAAAATGGTGTCTTTGGCCAATAAAAGAGTTAAGGGTCTAGCTATCTTGCTAAAATCCTTAATGAAACATCTATAAAAACTGGCATGGCCAAGGAAGGTTGGGATGTCTTTGATACACTTAGGAGGAGGAAGATTGGAAATGACTTCAATCTTGGCTTTATCAACCTCAATACCATTTTGCGAGATGACATGTCCTAAGAAGATACGCTCTCTTACCATAAAGTGGCATTTCTCCTAATTTAAAGTGAGGTTCTTATCCCTACAGCGGGTAAGAACTGCGTCTAAGTGTAGCAAACACTCATCGAAGGAGTCGCCGAAAATGGAGAAATCATCCATAAAAATTTCCAAGAATTTCTCCACCATGTCTGAAAAGATCCCCATCATACACCGCTGGAAAGTAGCGGGTGCATTGTACAACCCAAAGGGTATGCGACGGTAAGCGAATGTACCGAAAGGACAAGTAAATGCGGTCTTGTCTTGATCCTTTTCGGCGATGGGAACTTGATTATAGCCGGAATAGCCATCCAAAAAGCAGTAAAATTCATGCCCAGCCAATCGTTCTAGAATTTGGTCAATAAAAGGTAACGGAAAGTGGTCTTTCCTTGTCGCGGCGTTGAGTTTTCTATAGTCGATGCAAACTCGCCACCCAGTTTGGGTGCGAGTAGGTATTAACTCATTCGCCTCATTGGTTATGACCGTTATGTTCGATTTCTTTGGGATAACGTGAATGGGGCTAACCCACTGGCTATCCGAGATAGGGTAAATGATACCACTATCAAGACATTTGACAATCTCCTTCTTGACAACCTCCTTCATTATGGGGTTGAGGCGTCTCTGTGGATCCCTTACTGGCTTGGCATCATCCATCGTATGTATATGATGTTCAACTATGAGGGGACTAATCCCCTTGATGTCCGCCATAGTCCAGCCAAAAGCTTGCCAGTTATTTTGTAAGACCATTAAAATGGCTTTCTCTTGCTCGAGAGCTAGAAATGCCGATATGATAACAGGAAGGGTCTCATTCTCATCTAGGTAAGCGTATTTAAGGTGAGACGGCAAAAGCTTGAGTTCGAGTTTCAGAGGTGAAACAATTGAAGGTAACATTGGTGAAACTGTCTCGAACTCAAAAGATTCTATCAATGGTTCAAAGCGAGTGTAAGCAACCGAGTCGGATGGTTCAACTAACTCATCCGAAAAATCAAAGGACTCAAATTCGGGTGGTGAGTATTCAAAATCGTCCAAAAAAGTGAAACACTCGTAATCGTTATCCGGTATGAAAGCTGTGCCAGATTCTAGGAGGAACACACTAGTGGCGTCAAAACTGCTGTGATCGAACAGAAATTTTTCGAGCTCACAGTCCTCCTGCGTGATCTCGTGGATCGAGCAAACATCAAGTATACTAGCATTAGGCTCAGAGGACTGATTCCCCAACTTAAAAATATTGAATTCAATTGTCATATTTCCAAAAGATAGGTTCATCGAACCATTACGACAATTGATCACCGCATTAGAAGTCGCAAGGAATGGTCGACCGAGTATCACCGGAATTTGACTCCGGGGGTTAGCTACAGGTTGTGTGTCCATAACAATGAAATCAACGGGGAAAATGAAGTCCCCTACTTTAATCAACATATCCTCTAACTCACCCCTAGGATGGGTGATGGATCGGTCGGCCATTTGGAGAGTACAATGTGTGGGTTTAAGCTCTCCAACGCCTAATTGTTCATATACTGAATAGGGTAGCAAATTAACACTAGCACCAAGATCTAAAAGTGTTCGATTGATGTTCTTATCCCCAATTGTTATTGAAATTGTAGGACAGCCGGGGTCCTTATGTTTTTGTGGTAAAGGTTGGATAAGAGCATCACTTACAGCACTAGCCATGAAAACTTTCTTGGGTACTTGTGACTTCCTCTTCTTGGTGCATTAGTCCTTTAAGATTTTCGCGTAAGAAGGGACTTGTTGGATTGCATCCAAGAGAGGTATGTTAATGCTAACCTATTTGAATAACTTCACAATCTTCTCCATTTGGGGAGTAGGTTTATTGGATCTCAACCTGTTTGAAAATAGAACATTTTGAAAATTCGTTGAGTCCAATGTTTGTGGAGTAGATTGAGGAGTTGGAACGGATCCCAGTGTTGGTGAAGTGAGATGTGGGTCCGTTCAAATTAGAAGAAGTAGAGCCTTGTGAAGAATGAAGAACAGGTTCTGACGAAGAAGATGACGAAGAAGAAGATGAAGAAGAAGAAGATGAAGAAGAAGCACCGGCGGGGGTGTCATCACTAGTACCCACGTTATTGTGCAACACTCTTCCAGATCTCAACGTGGTCACAGTATTTACATTATGATTTTGTTGTTCATAAGCAACATGTGCGTTGTGTGTGTGACCGGGATTTGGCAATGGTTGAGACGGAAACTTTCCCTTTTCTCGCTCGCTTAACGCAGCATTTAGTTGTGCAATTTGGGCCTCAATTGATTTGATGCTTTGATGATGTTAAGCACTGTTTTGCACCAAAAACTGAATGGAAGTCTCCAACCTTACTGCAGATTGTGTAGATTGTTTTAAAAACGCATCCAAACTCCGTTCTAGAGAGGAAACCTTATCGTTATTCGGCTGAACAAAATTGTTTTGAGGATAAGAGTTGTTGGATGCAAAATTGTTCATTTGGTTTGGGTAAGGTTGCGCTTGGAAAGGTTGCTGGTATTGAGTTTGTTGAGGGGCTTGTTGTTGTGGAGAAGGCCTTTGAAAGTTGTTGTTTCCTTGGAATTGTTGTTAATTTTGGTTCCAAGCAAAATTTGGGTGACTCCTCCAACTAGGATTATAAGTCGAAGAGTAAGGATCATTTCTTTGTTTTTGCTGAAAGGCAGCATTGACTTGATCTTGTCCTTGAACAGGTGGATTGTAAGGACACTCTTCAGTAAGTGGGACGGATCCGAACAACAAGAGTAAACAATGCGTGGGGGTAAAGCAGGGGCAGGAGAAGGCGATGAGAATTTGCTCTCAATTGCTTCTAGCTTTTTCGTAAGTGCGGCCATTTCGGCCTTCATTGCAATCGACATATCAAGTTGATGTATGCCTGTCCTAGACTAACCTGATGAAGAAGATGAGGTGGTCTTAGTGCTTTCCCACTGAAGTGTTTGTTCAGCAAGATCGTCGAGAAACTGCTAAGCTTCCTCGCTAGATTTGTTAAAAGTGACATTGACAAATGGTTTCCAACAATTACTTAGTTGCTGGGTCCAATCCTTCGTATAAAGTTTGGCAAAGTTGCCAATTCTCGATACCGTGGTGAGGGCACTGAAAAGTAGGTCTTTAAATCTTTCAAAACACTTCCAAAAAGGTTCGGAAGAAAGCTGGGAAAATTGAATAATTTCGTTGCGAATTCTCGCGGTCTTATGGTGTGGATAAAACTTTTTAAGAAAAGCCTTAACAAACTCTTCCCAATTTTTAATCGAGTGTGATGCTGTGCTATATAACCATTTCTCGGCTAGGTCACATAGAGTAAATGGAATGACACGTAGCCTTATAGCATCATCAGAAAGTTGTGTGGTCTTCATCATTGCGCAAACATTCTGGAATTTGTTTATGAAGATATAGGCATCTTCGGATTCCAGCCCATGAAATTTGGGCAACATATTGATGAAGTGGGGTTTAATCTCAAAGTTATCCCCATTGTCCGGTAGAAGTGAAAGACAAATGGGAAGTGCGGTGCGGATAGGGTAGAAAAGATCTTCGAGCGCGATTTGTTGGGGTGCTTCGACAGGAGGGTGTTGTGGGTTATTCGCACTTGGTGGAGGTGGAATCAGTCCCGCGGGTAAGGGGTTGTTAGGATTGAATCCCGAAATCTCCTTAGAAGATGATGAATATGATGATGAAGGTAAAGAAGTGGATGGAATTTCGACTTCGGAGTCGAAAGCGTCGTCAGTCGGCACTAACGAGACACGGACTAAACGGGCGCTAGTGTCCCTAGTCCAACCGGACATACACTAAAGAGGTGTGGTGTAGTCAAAAGGTAAAAACAGAAGGTGGGGGTAAGAAAACTTCAATGGAAGAAAATGGGTGCAAGTGGGGTGCAATGGATTTCTTAGCGACAAAATGGCAAGTTTTTTTTTTTTTTTTGTAAAATTTTCTGTTTTGTGTTTTTTTTATAAGGAGCTTTTTGCAAAAAGATTTTTAATAAGAAGTTTAGACACACGTTCAAGCAATCACAATATACACAATCAAGCCTAGATCTAGGATCTCCTAGGTCAACTAGACTGCTCCTAACTATTCCAAATGGCAAGTTGTGAGATCCTCAAATTGCCTCTTCACCGCCAATTGTGGCCAGGTAAGCACAAGTAAAGAAAGGAGGAATCCGCTCACGAAGCACCGTGAGACGGGCCTTTTAAAATTACCTTTCCCCACTTATCTAGCCTAGGCACCACAAAGTCTGGTTTAGATAAACGATCGATGCCTACAACCATTCCTTTGTCCCATTGAGCACGACAGTCCTTATAGGCTGAGTCTAATCTTTTTTAATTAACTCGATGGTCAATGCAATATGCTTTTTGTGATTTTTGGGGTCCTAGGAAGGGTAAAGAAATCCCCACCCAATCTGGATTGGTGTTAAAACCCCTTAAAGTCAGTTTTAAAGAATGCAAAGTAGTAAAACACAATCAAGCCACTTGCAAAAATTTTTTTTTTATTGCGGCGCAAAGAATCCTGCACAAGATCAAGTTATTGGAAAGGGGAGAAGTTTTTGCGCAAAGAATCCCGCAGGAAAAATTTTTTAGACGAGATCAGGGGATTACAGAGAAGAAAAGAAAGCTTACAGAGAGTTTTCCACGTGCTGACGTCACCCAGGCGTCGCGGTTCCGCGGTCGGAAGTGCTTAACTGCGGCGATCCCGCGGTACACTTGGCGGTTCAGATTTCCAGAATCTTCTGTTTCTCTGTTGTTGTTCTTCTCTGTTTGTTCAGATCTGCTGTTTGCTGTTTTGCTCACTGGATTTTTCCAGATTTGAATCTGTTCGTCTCTTCGATCCTACACAATTCAAACGAAAACCTTTCAAAAAATAACAAGATGATAAATTATTATATATTTTTTTAATTTTTCAGTTTTTTATGATTTTTTAAATTTTTAATTAACCCGAAATTGCAAAAAGAAAATAACTACACCATCCCCGGCAACGGCGCCATTTGATTGGTGTGAGATTTTAGTGCGTGCGCTTTTAAAAGATAAATCAAAGAATAGTTAACCGCAATCAAGAACGGCGTCGCTTGGTAGCTAGCCGGTTGAGAACGGGTCGGTCCACAGGGATTTTGTGTATTTTCTATTTGTTCTAACGAGTTAATTCCAATTGTGGTGGATTTGATTATCAATAAAAACTAAAGTTGATTTCGATTAGGATTAAAACCTTGCTAGGGTTAGGTTTAGGTTAAGTTTGGAAAGTCAATATGTCTCACCGCTTTCTATGCCCTAATTAAGAACTATTTAGGTGTTAAGGTAATAATTAACAAAGGGGATTAGCACGATCGGGAAGAAACCAGCTTTCTTCCTCTAGGTCCTTGTCCGTCCTTTCTTAACTCTTACCCTAACCTCCATGGAAAACATACACAACCCGTCTTTAACTATGGTATCACCGCTACCTCGTGGGATAGGGTGCCGTAGTGAGCGGTGTGTGTATATATGCATAGAGTCCTATTTAAAATGTATGACGGGCAAGAAAGGGGTGGGAGATTTTCATCTCTCAAACCTTTCCTATTCCTAACCCTAACAAGTGAGGAACTACTCACTCATTCGGGAATTGATAAAAGATTTCATTTTTATGATTTTAATTCAATAACCTAATTAACTAAACTACGGCAGATAAATAAAATTGCTATCTAATTAACTAGGGCAGATAAATAAAATTTATACTAGGACAGAAAAGAAATTAAACTAAGGCATAGAAAAGAAAAGCTTACTTTTTATTTGATGCACTCTTCAAACATTTACAGCGAATAAAATTCTGAAATTAGGAATTAAAAAGAGGCATGCTCCAAAAAGAGCTGTAGGGTTCCTATTTATAGATTATAGAAACCCTAGGGTTTACATCTGATCTCTATCTACATTTACAAAACTACCCTGAGAAGCCTGGTCAACGCACCGCCATCCACCGACTTTTTGCGCCGACACGTGTACTGTATGGCCGTGGATCCGCGGCGGGAAGCCATGTTGGGCCGCGGATCCGCAGCCATCTTGGATGCTCTTGGCTCTGTTTTCTCAGGTATATTTTATGTTGCTTTTTCCTTGACTTCTCTTTACTTGGTTCTTCAGAATGTCTTCTAGTTTCTTCCAGATTTCCACAGTGTAGAATGTGGTGGATTTTTACCGTTCGCTTCGTGTTGAAGTCTTGAATCTTGCGCTGCCCTTTGTACTTTGTGAAATTGTTCATTGATCTTCGTTTGTCCCTTAAATTGTAGGCATGAGCAAGATTCTTCTACTTGTTGGTCGTAGTCTCATTTTTGTATCGTCTTTTCACCATTTTCATTGTATTGTTCTGAGAACCTGTAACCTGCAACTATGTAGCAGACATGGATCAAAAGCACCTATTTATTTGTAAAATCATTAAGAATGGGGAATATAATAATGCAAAATTATGATATGAACACGAGGCCGCTACGTATTTACTCAGAAGTAAATACGCTAAGCGTAATAAAGGTAAGGGGATGATCTCAATCTGCTGGAGTTAAACGCCCTTCCAACCAGATGGTAGGAGGTGCCTCATCAAGGCCATCTTTTGTGCCAAGAAGACCGGGAGTACCAATCAACCGGCCCAGCCCAGCCTTTTGTACCTACTGCAAGAGAGATGGGCATCTGATGAAAGACTACCGGCGAGCTAATCATTTTTGCTTAGTCTGCGGCTCAGCTACTCATGATATTGGGTCTTGTCCCAGAAGACACAACCCAATTGCTGCACCCAGGCCAGCAATCAATTATCAGCGGAGACCAGCCCTTCAAGCACCTGCTCCAAGACTAGCTCTCCCTGCTCCACCACCTATAGGAACACCGACTGCATCTCCTCCTCGTCAGTTCCATCAAGCTCAACAGAACGTTTCGAGGAATGCTCCTCTGGCCAGGAGGAATGTACCACGGTGACAGGCTTTCACGATGACCGTGGAAGAAGCTGAGGCCACTGGCCAAGTTATCACTTGTAACCTTTTCTTCTCAACCTTTTCTTTCAGTCTTAACACCTATCCACATATTTTTCCTATACCTAAAACATATCCCATTTACCTTAGGCAAAATCTTAGTAGCATCACTTCCTGCACTAGTACTCTTCGATACTGGAGCATCTCACTGTTTTATGTCATAACGGTTCGTCCGAACTCATGCGATTCCAGTCACACCGCATGTATCCAGTTGGAATGTCAGTTCAGGGAACGACGTTTTAAAGGCAACAATGGGATACAGCTTGTGTCCAGTAGTCGTCTGCAGCAGAGAATTCTATGCTTACTTCAAGGTGCTGGACATACTGAACTTCGATGTGGTTCTAGGTATGGTTGGCTTGGAACATTCTATGCTACAATCGACTGTCATCCAAGGTGGGTGGTATTCAAGATTCCAGAGCATCCGGTCTACTATTTCAAAAGTGGAGACTGTACTCTTGAGCCAAGTACTTACAAGGCGAAGCCGAATAAGGCAGTGATTGCAGCAATTCAAGCGGAGGAAGGATCAATGCCAGAAGTAGTTCGAGAGTTCGGCGATGTATTTCCTGATGATATATCAGGTTTGCCTCCCGATCGAGCTCTTGAATTCAGCATTGATTTAGTACCAGGAGAACAACCGGTGATCAAAGTATCTTATCGATTAAGTCCGGAAGGATTGAAGGAAGTCCGAACTTAGTTGGTCGAATTATTTATGAAAGGATGGATTCGTCCCAGTATTTCAAGTTGGGGATCACCAGTACTGCTTGTGAAGAAGAAGGAAGGTTCATACAGAATGTGCATCGATTATAGAGCCTTGAATGAAGTCACGATAAAGAACAAGTATCCGCTATCGCGTATTAACGATTTATTCGATCAGCTAAGTGGATCTTGTATTTTCTCCAAATTAGATCTTCGTTCCGGTTATCATCAGGTGAAGGTCAAGGAATTTGATATCCACAAAACGGCTTTCAGAACTCGTTATGGACATTACGAATTTCTTGTGATGCCATTTGGAGTGACTAACACACCAGCAATATTCATGAACTTAATGAATCAAGTTTTCCGGGAGTACCTAGACCGGTTTGTTGTCATCTTTATTGACGACATCCTGGTGTATTCTTAGAGTCGGAAAGAACATGCCGAGCACCTACGAATTGTCCTGGAAACTCTACGACAACATCAACTCTATGCCAAGTATAGCAAATGCGAATTTTGGCTAAATCAAGTTGGTTTCCTCGGATGTATTGTATCGGGCGAAGGAATCTTTGTGGATCCAGCGAAAGTTTCAACAGTAAGCGAATGGCCGACACCAAAGTCAGTGAAGGACATTTGAAGTTTCTTGGGTCTAACTGGATATTACAGAAGGTTCATTAAAGGCTTTTCCAAGATAGCAACACCCCTGACCAAGCCCACACGTAAAGATGAAGAATTCGTGTGGTCAGAAGCATGCGAACAAGCTTTCGTAGAACTCAAGTCAAGGTTAACATCAGTGCCTATTCTCGTTATACCGGACCAATCTTGAGGTTTTGAAGTATATTGCGATGCATCCGGTAAGGGATTAGGATTTGTTCTACATCAGCACGGTAATGTTGTAGCTTATGCTTCAAGACAACTAAAGACTCATGAGCGCAATTATCCGACGCATGATTTAGAGTTGGCAGCCGTAATTTTTGCTCTCAAGATTTGGCGCCATTATCTTTTTGGTGAACGAGTGAACATATACACAGATCACAATAGTCTGAAATATGTGTTTACTCAGAAGGAGTTGAATATGCGGCAGAGACGATGGTTAGAACTCATGGCGGACTTTGACATCAACCTGCAATATCACCCAGGGAAGGTGAATGTGGTACCTGATGCCCTTAGTCGCCAACCATTAGCAATGAATCTCATCGCCCAGTAGAAGCTTCAATAAGACTTGCATGAGATAGAGATGGAAGTAGTCATGCCAGGTAACACTTCAAGTATGATGAATTTACAAGTTCAATCTACCATTATCAATCAGATCACATCAGCTCAAGAAAGTGATGCTAAGTTGCAAAAGATCAGAGAACAAGTGGAGAATGGACTCAGAACAGACTTCATCATCTATGAAGACAGATCTTTGAGGTACGGCAGCAGATTGTGTGTACCAAAAGGTTCTGTTCGGGAAGAGTTAATGAAAGAAGCTCACAGCTCTCCCTACTCAGTATACCCTTGAGGTACAAAAATTTATAAAGATCTACGTCAGAATTACTGGTGGCATAGAATGAAGCATGAAGTAGACAGAAGCGTCGCTAAATGCTTGGTGTGTCAGCAAGTAAAGGCTGAACATCACATGACTGCTGGATTACTTCAGCCGTTACCTATCCCTGAATGGAAGTGGCAACACATCACGATGGATTTTGTGACTACACTTCCTCGCAGCACAAAGGGTAACGATCCGGTATGGGTCATTGTGGATCGAGTCACAAAGTCGGCTCACTTCATCCTATTTCGAGTTGGCCAATCTACCGAGACATTAGCAAAGAAGTACATGGAGATAAGAATCTAAGTAAGATTTAAACTCTTCAAGTGTGTACTATCTCAGATACTCATGAAATCATACAGGAAATTGTGAGATTTCATGGAGTACCGGTCTGCATTGTCTCTGATCATGACACCAGGTTCCGATCGCAATTTTAGCAGAGTCTGCAAGCGAGCTTGGGAACAAGTCTGAACTTCAGCATGGCTTATCATCCATAAACTGATGGTCAGTCTGTGCGAACTATTCAGATCTTGAAGGATATGCTTAGAGCGTGTATGCTAGACTTCGGAGGATCGTGGGAAGATCACCTACATCTTGTGGAGTTTTTATACAACAAAAGATACCAAGCAAGTATTGGAACGGCACCTTTTGCAGAGCTATATGGAAGGAAGTGTCGATCGCCATTAAGTTAGGACGACATCGAAGATAGAGAACTCCTTGGATCTAAGATGATTGTAGCAACCGTAGATGTGGTACGCACTATCAAAGAAAAGATGCGCATAGCTAAAGATTGACAGAAGCACTGGGCTGATGCAAAGCGACGTCACTTGGAGTTCCGGTCGGGAGATCATGTATTCTTAAAGATATCTCCGAACCGTGGAGTGATTCGATTTGGAAGAAGGGGTAAGCTTAGTCCAAGATACATTGGACCGCTCGACATACTCGAACGAGTTGGTGAAGTGGCATACCGCTTGGCACTTCCACCTTCATTAGAAAGAGTGCATAATGTGTTTCACATATCCCAACTCAAAAAGTATGTGAGTGACCGCAGCCATATTCTCGATCATTTCGAGCTCACCGTACAGCCAGACTTATCATGTGAGCAACAACATGTTGAGATCCTGGACAGAAAAGTGAAGTCACTTCGGAATAAGAAAGTCAACTTGGTTCGAGTGATGTAGAGAAAAGACACTCTAAGAGAATTGACATGGGAAAGGAAAGATGAGATGCGTGCAAGATATCCTCCCGTATTTGTATACTAGTCCTTAAAATAAATTGTAAATTTCGAGGACGAAATTTTTGTAAGGAGGGTAAACTGTAACAACTCCAATTCTTGTGTACATAAAATTGATTTAAAGTTAATGTATACTTGGGGTATTTACATTCCTGTGAGTACTATAAGTATTTAATTTACTTTTGAACAATAAGAAGGAGCTTGTAGCTCATTGGTAAGACCTTGCACTGCTGAACCAAAGCACCAAAGTTCAAATCCCATCAGCCACATTTCTTTTTAATTAGTTTTCTTTTAATCTTTTTAGAAGCCCAAGAGTCTACACGTGCATAACTCGTAAAAACCAAGAGTCACACATAAAACAAACGGGTCCACGAGTCAAGACACAGCATCAGGGGACACGTGGCAACTTGACTCAGCCCGACTCGGCCAACTCGGGCCGGTGAATCGGGTGAATCGGCTGCTACCGCCGGCCCGAGTCAACCCGAACCCAAATTTTCTTGAACTCCCAGAGACTTTGGGTCTACCCCACTCCTCCCGAACTATTTAAAATCTCTGAAATTAAACAGAGAATTAAAACACCCCTTTTAATTTTTTAAATGCAAAATTAAATACAATTTTTATCATACCCTTTCATCTACCCTAAACCCTAATTTTTCCTATAAATACCACACCTAAAATCACCCATCCTCACTTCCAATTCTCTGTCCAAAATCTCAAGAAAATTCCCTAGACTTCTTATGTGCAAGTGGAGTTAGCGAAGGGCGAAACTCTGGCGAACTTCCGACGACGATACGAGGAGATTCCAGCGAAGAAATGACGCACCAGAACCTCCTACTTCTTCCTTTTTCTCTCCTCTACACAATCAACCCGTAAGTCCCTTCTCCCCCTTCTCTTTACTATTCTAAAAACTTAGAATTCTAAAACCCGGCGGAAGTGGAGTTAATCCGACTTTCGATTCGGTTTTTCCTTAAAAATCATATTTTTCTTAAACACAATAATACCAAACTCTCACATCATGATCATTAAACATTAAAAAAACATATTGACAAGTTTTATATCAAAAGAATTTATATTTTAATTTTTATAGCACTTTTACAGAAAAATACCATATAGTTTAGTTTCGACATAAAACATCATTACCCCTTTCTATACCTTTAGATAGTTCACGAGGTAATGACCTATATCCTCACAACACTCACATGTAACATAGCACAATGATCTTTGGGAACATAGTTTTGGAAAAATACGATTTTACACAAAACTACCTCAAACTTATAAAAACCTTTTTCTACAAGATATGTATTTTTAACAAATCTTTGCAATGTGCCGCTACAACCCATTTCGGGGAACCCGTTCGTGATGGTGCGGATTATTGCACATCTTTGGGCTTAGTAGTGTAAGATGCAGACCTCCGCAAGGAGCATACGGTCTCGAAAGATTTAAAAAATACAATTTTCTTTAGAAAATGCGATTTCTACTATAAATATAACATATATTTTTAATAAATAAATAAATATATATATATATATATATATGTAATTAATATCAAAATATCTATTTTAATATTTATAATATTTCACATTTCCAAAATTCAAGAAAAATATCTCATTTATAAGAAAATACCATACAATTCCAATATTACAAATAAATACCATAGAATATGAAATTAGGTTTTATTCACTAGAAATGTCACATTGATAAAATATACATCAATGAAAACTCTAAAGATGATAATAAAATACTTTTGGTATATTTTGAAAATTATACAAAATTATTTTTACATAAAACCCCCTCAAGTTATATTAAATTACAATAAGGACCTTAGTAAACATAGGTTTAAGCGGGACCAGTCTCTTGAGCCCCAGGGAGCCAGAGATATGGGTGCTTGCCTATTTAAGGTAGACAACTTAACAAACGGTGTTATCAATACGGTAATTGTCTTTGAAAAAGACACAAATCCTGCCGTCCATGTGCAGCGATTACCGATAACACCAAAACCTAATTCAGGATTCAATTTCTTTTCTACTTGTCTGACTCAGATCGAGTCTCAATATAATCAAATCTGATTTGAATATGATTCAAGTACAAATTACAATTCAACATGAATCCACGAATCTATATATTCAATCTGTTCAATCTAATCAATCTATATTGACCGAACCGAACCATGGATATACATCTATCTACATGATTCTCCAGTTACATCTATTTTCTGATATCATGGTTTTGCCAAGTCATTCATCTATACAATTTATAATACAAGACGATACAATTTATAATACAATACATCAATACAATCAAAATATCGCGGGGTTTAAGGGGTAGATTGGTACAGAAGGTGTTAGAAGTGGCACGAGACTGCAACTATTAAGACACTTAACCTGAATTCAATTGTCGTTGTACTGTGGCTGAACGGTTCCTTGTATTCTGTCCACCGTAGTCTCTGGTCTAACGAGACTCCTCTCGTATACACTGGCCTCTTCTGTACCAAGCTATAAACAACAGCGTTAATACTAAATACAATATTATAACAATATAATACCACTTAAAAGTTACTCTCTCTCTCTCTGTCTACTCTACTTCTCCCTTATCTTTAGGACTTACCGATCGATTGTTCGCTGACAACATTACCTCTCTTTCTTCTTTGGAATGTCGTCAGGTGATTCGGACCTTTAGGAGATCGAGCCCGCCAGTGAGGACTTGGAGCAGCTAGCCTTCGACCCGAAACTCTAGATACTTGTACCTTTCATTTCAGTACTTTCCATTTCTGTTATGCCACTGTTTAGGCATTGCTTTTTATTCCATGTATTTACTTTTCAGATCTATTGTAAAACGAATGTTAATAAATAAAGTTGATATTCAATTATATCTATTGTCACTGTCTCTTATGCATTTTACTTATATTGCTTAGTTACGCTTAGTGTATTTACTTCTGAGTAAATACGTAGCGGGCTCGTCCCGTCCTCTTCGCCGTACATTGGCAAGTGGGGCGTGACACCGCCTTGGGGATAAGTCGACCAGCGACACTTCGTGCCGGGGAAACGTAAAACAGACACTCCGTCTCGGGGATAAATTGACCAGCGACACTCCATGCCGTGGAAACGTCGACTAGCGACACTCCGTGCCGGGGACACATCAACCAGTGACACTTTTTGCCGAGGAAACGTCAACCAGCGACACTCCGTCTCGAGGATAAGTCGACCAGCGACACTCCGTGCCGGAGAAACGTCGACCACAGACACTCCGCCTTGGGGATAAGCCGACCAGAGACACTCCGTGCCGGGGAAACGTCAAACAAACACTCCATGCTGGGGAAACGTCAAACAGACACTCCATGCCGGGGAAACGTCGACCAACGACTTTCTATGCCGGAGACATGTCAACCAGCGACACACCGTACCGGGGAAATATCAAAAAGACACTCCGCCTTGGGGATAAGTCGACCAGCGATACTCCATGCCGGGGAAACGTCAAACAGACACTCCGCCTCGGGGATAAGTTGACTAGCGACACTCCGTGCCGGGGATACGTCAACCAGCGACACTCCGTGCCGGGGAAACATCAAACAGACACTCCGCCTCGGGGATAAGTTGACCAGCGACACTCCGTGCCGGGAAATGTCGACCAGCGACACTCCGTGCCGGGAAAACATCAAACAGACACTCCGCCTCGGGGATAAGTCAACCAACGAAACTCCGTGCTAGGGAAACGTCACATACAGACACTCCGTCTCGGGAAAACGTCTAACACAGACACTCCGCCTCGGGGATAAGTCGACCAGCGAAACTCTGTGCCAGGAAAACGTCACATACGGACACTCCGTCTCGGGGAAACGTCCAATACAGACACTCCGCATTGGGGACACGCCAACCAGCAACACTCTGTCTCGGAGACACGTTAAGCATCGACCGTCCATGTCGTAAAAAGGGCAGTGCCAGCCTCCCTAAAAGCGGGAACCATATCAAGTCACCTCCACGCGAAAGAAGATTCATCAATTTCATGCACACGACCCATATACGCGGTATGCATTTATTGATGGGGGGCACTTTGTTGAGGCCAAAATTTACACCCCGGTTGACCAAGTCAAAATGTCATGCCCCGCTTCCCGATGTACGGCGAAGAGGACGCGACGGGCCCGCTACGTATTTTCTCCGGAGTAAATACGCTAAGCGTGTCTAAGAAATATAAGTAAAATGCATAAGAGACAAAATATATCAGCAACTTTATTCATTAACATTCTTTTACAGTACATGGAAAAGTAAATACATGGAATGGAAAGCGATGCATAAACAATGGCATAACTGAAATAAAAGAAAAATGTATAAGTGAAGCCTAGTGATCGTGCTGCTCAGTGATCTGCTCCAAATGCTCCTGGGTGGTCTTGTGCTCCTCAGAGTCGGTCTCTCCTGACGACATTCCAAAGAAAGAATAGAAATAGGAATGTCGTCAGCGAACAATCGCTCGGTAAGTCCCAAAGATAAGGGAGAAATAGAATAGACAGAGAGAGTGTGTGTATTGTTATTAATCTTGATTTATATGGTTAACGCTCTTGTTTGTAGTTTGGTACAGAAGAATGCCAGTGTATACGAGAGGGGTCTCGTTAGACCAGAGACTACGATGAACTGAATATAGAGTACAAGGAATAGACAGAATAAGAAAGTATCTTTTACAGTTGTATTATATTGTTATAATATTATATTAACGCTGTTGTTTGTAGCTTGGTACAGAAGGATGCCAGTGTATACGAGAGGGGTCTCTATATGCTAGAGACCAGGGCAAACGGAATGTACAAGGAACCGTTGGGCCACGGTACAACAGCAACGGAATATAGATTAGGTGTCTTAATCTTACTGTCTCGTGCCACTTTTAACACCTTCCGTACCAATCTACCCCTTAAACCCCGCGATGTATTATTTGTATTGTTATCTTATAAATTGTATTGGTTGTAAGATTGAATGACTGACTGACCGAAACCATGATATCAGGAAACGGTTGTAACCGCAGGGTCATGTAAATGGAATAACTGAGAATCATGTAAAAGGAATATATCCATGGTTCGGTTCAGTCAAGTTGTATAAATTGATAATTGTATTCATGGATTCATGTGTTCATATTAAATTGGAATATTGTAGATTATAGATTGACTTGAATCATATTCAAGTTAGATTAATCAGACTCAAACCCGAGTCAGACAATCAGAAATGTGAATCGAGGTCTTATAATTGCTAGGGTTCTTAGGGTAATTTATAAACTTGAGGGGGGTTTATGTAAATATACTTTTATATACTTTTCAAAATACACCTCAAGTATTTATTGT
The DNA here is from genome assembly GCA_030015575.1 of Agapanthus africanus. Lineage (NCBI taxonomy): Eukaryota > Viridiplantae > Streptophyta > Magnoliopsida > Asparagales > Amaryllidaceae > Agapanthus > Agapanthus africanus. Next base: position 182,204 of record JASDDO010000264.1, on the reverse strand, counting down.
TCGTCTTTAGAGTTGTAATAAGGGTGGATTTTATGTTGTGACATTTCTAGTGAAAATATCCTAGTTTTATAAATAAGGGTATTTATCTGTAATATTGATTATTTGAAGTTCATGGTATTTTAGTGTAAAATTAATTAATATGATTTTTAGGAAAAGGTGGAAAATTTATATTATAATAAAACAGATATTTAAATGATAAATATACATATGTTTATACAAAAGTAATTTTAATAAATATTTTATATTCCAAAAATCTCATTTTTTTAAGATGTCGTATTTTAAACCTTTCGAGACCGAATGCTCCTTGTGGAGGTCTGAATCTCGCACTACTAGTCCGAGGGTGCGCGATAAACTGCACGATCCCAAACGGTTTCCCCAAAGATGGGTTGTAGCGGCGCTTTGCAAAGATTGTAAAATACTAATCCTTTAGAAAACGGTTTTATAAAGTACAAGGTATTTATTTGCAATGTGTGATTTTCCGTATTTTAGGTTCTAGGGTTTCTTAAGCCAACTAGTCTATTTCTAAATGGTCTAAACGACAATTCATTAGAAGCCTCAAATCGCTTCTTCACCGCCAATTGTGGCCAGGTAAGTACAAGTGAGGAAGGAGGGATCCGCTTACGAATCGTGAGACGAGCCTTTTAAAGTTACCTAAGCTCACTTGCCTAGCCTGGACACCACAAAGTCAGGTTTAGATAAACGATCGATATCCACAACTTATCGTGTTTTCCTAATAAGAGGTATTTATTTAAAAATGTGTCAAGGCTAAAACTTCAGGAAATGATTTTATTAAGAATATGGTATTTAAAGTATTGTTTTATCGTATTCTAAGTTTTTGATGATGTTGTTTAAGGTTGTATTTGTGTGTGTGTGGAGGTAGGTCATTATCTCATGCTCTACTTTAAATATATAGCAAAGTTAAGCGGTTAAATGTGAAATCGAAAAATGATGGTATTAAAGCGAAAAATACGATAAATTGGAAGGGTTATCATTTCATGTGATGGAACTTATTCAAATTGATTTTTAAAAGTTTAATAGTCAAGATAAAGATGTTTAGGCATGAATGTATTGGTTAGAAGTGAATTTTTATAGAAAACCGAATCGAAAAATCGGATTTGTTCCGATTCCGTCGGGTTTCGTGATTTCGTATTTTAGAGAGATAGAAAGAAGAATAGAAAGTGACTTAGTTAAATATGTCCAAGCATGAATTCATAGTTGTTTGTTATCCCGTGATTTTATCATGAATGATAACTGCTAAAAATCCGTTATATTATTATAGTTTAATATTGATTTTTAATCATCATACTCCAAAAATAGTTAATACAGTTAAATATTCATAATTAGGTCCTAATATATTTTTCACAGATAGATATTTTCATGATAAAGATAACAAGGGGTCAAGTGTTGAGAGATCTTACCTGAAATGATCTAGAAAAATAAAATTCGGTGAATGTCGGGTTGTACGAGAAAATAAATATCTTGAATCAGAGAATTTTTCTACCTTTGAGAATTATTCCAGAGTGTAGAGAACTCAAAGAGGAAGCTCTGTAAATATTTTCAGAATTTTGTGTCGAACAGATATTTTATGGTGAATTTTAGAAGTTCAGGGCTATTTATAAGGATTTCTGGGATTAAAAAAATATTTTGCTACAGTAGCCGATCAGATCTGACCGTTGATTTGGTCAGATCAGACGGCCCACGATTTTCATGTGTGAACAGTGGCGGGAGTTGTTGTGGATAATTTTTGACCGTTGGATCTTGATTTAACGGTCCAGATTAAAGGCAGATATATCTATATCTATATATATTTAAATAATATATTTATATATATATATATATTATAATAAAAATCTGTCGGCAAGATCTAGACCGTTGATTTTTAAATCTGACGGTCCAGATTTATTTCAGCTTAATAAAATAAAATAAAATTATTTTTTTATTATTTAAAAATCTTTAAAAATTGTTTTTGTCTTCTATAAATTATTTAAAAATAGTAAAAATATTTTAAAAATCTGAAAAAATTATATAAAATGTATTTTGGCGCATCCTTTCCCTGATAGTACGGACTACATCAACAGTTGCTACTATCATCTCTGGTCCAAGAAGTTCCCTATCTCCGATGTCGTCCCAACTTAATGGTGATCGACACTTCCTTCCATACAATGCTGCAAAAGGTGCCATTCCTATACTTTCTTGGTAGCTGTTGTTGTACGAAAACTTCACAAGATGTAGGTGATCTTCCTACGATCCTTTGAAGTCTAACATACATGCTCTGAGCATATCCTCCAAGATCTGAATAGTTCGCTCAGACTGACCATCTGTTTGTGGATGATAAGCCGTGCTGAAGTTCAGACTTGTTCCCAAGCTCGCTTGCAGACTCTGCCAAAATTATGATCGGAACCTGGTGTCACGATCGGAGACAATGCAGACCGGTACTCCATGAAGTCTCACAATTTCCTCCATGTACTTCTTTGCTAGTGTTTCAGTTGATTGGCCAACCCGAAATGGGATGAAATGAGCCGACTTTGTGAGTCGATCCACAATGACCTATATAGCATCGTTACCCTTTGTGCTGCGAGGAAGAGCGGTTACAAAGTCCATCGTGATGTGCTGCCACTTCCATTCTGGGATTGGTAACGGTTGAAGTAATCCAGCAGTCCTGTGATGTTCAGCCTTTACTTGCTGACACACCAAGCATTTTGCGACGCTTCTGGCTACTTCACGCTTCATTCCATGCCACCAATAATTCTGACGTAGATCTTTGTACATCTTGGTACCTCCAGGATGTACCGAGTAGGGAGAGCTGTGAGCTTCTTTCATTAACTCTTCCCGAACAGGACCTTTTGGTACACACAATCTACTGCCATATCTCAAAGATCCGTCTTCATGGATGGTGAAGTCTGTTCTGAGTCCATTCTCCACTTGTTCTCTGATCCTTTGCAACTTAGCATCACTTGCTTGAGCTGCTTTGATCTGATTGATAATGGTTGATTGAACTTGTAGATTCATCAAATTTGAAGCATTACATGGCAAGACTACTTCAATCTCCATCTGATGCAAGTCTTGCTGAAGTTTCCACTGAACGGTGAGATTCATCGATAATGGTTGGCGACTAAGAGCATCAGGTACTACGTTCACCTTTCCTGGGTGATATTACAAGTCGATGTTAAAGTCCGCCATGAGTTCTAACCATCTTCTCTGCCGCATATTCAACTCCTTCTGGGTAAACAAGTACTTCAGACTTTTATGATCTGTGTAGATGTTCACTCGTTCACCAAGTAAATAATAGCGCCAAATCTTGAGAGCAAAGATGACGGCATTTGGAGTTCCAGCCAGGAGATCACGTATTCTTGAAGATATCTCCAAACCGCGGAGTGATCTGATTTGGAAAACGGGGTAAATTAAGTCCAAGATATATTGGACCGTTCGACATACTCGAACGAGTCGGTGAAGTGGCATACCGCTTAGCGCTTCCACCCTCATTGGAAGGAGTGCATAATGTGTTCCATATATCCCAACTCAGAAGGTATATATGTGAGTGATCCCAGCCATGTTCTTGATCATTCCGAGCTCACTATACAGCCCGACTTGTCTTATGAGCAACAGCCTGTGGAGATCCTGAACAAGAAAGTGAAGACTTTTCGGAACAAGGAGGTTAATTTGGTCCGAGTAATGTGTTGGAAAGACACATCGGGAGAATCCACTTGGGAAAGGGAAGCCGACATGCGTGCAAGATACCCTTTCTTATTTATAAATTAGTTCTTATATAATTGTAAATTTCGAGGACGAAATTTTTCTAAGGAGGGTAGATTGTAACGACTGTGTGCCTTAGATACGTAATAAAAATATTTTATAATTTTTTTTCGAGATCAAAACAATTATTTTACTGCTTATATTGGTAGAAAAAACTTTAAAAATATTTTTCCATGTTTAAAATAAATTAATATGATTTTAGGAATTTTTAGGAATTTTTGGGGATTTTTAAGAATTTAAATGTTTTTTTTTATCGAAGGGAAATTTTTTTTATAACCGATGAGAAGATCTATTTTAGACCAAATTTAGTTGCAAAAGATATAAAATATCGAAATACATTTTATATAATTTTTTCAGATTTTTAAAATATTTTTACTATTTTTAAATAATTTCTAGAAGCCAAAACAATAATTTTTAAAATATTTTTAAATAATAAAAAAATATTTTATTGGTTGAAAAAGATGTAAAATATCAAAATACATTTTATATAATTTTTTCGGATTTTTAAAATATTTTTACTATTTTTTAAAAATGTTTTAAAAATTATTGTTTTGGCTTCTAGAAATTATTTAAAAATAGTAAAAATATTTTAAAAATCTGAAAAAATTATATAAAATGTATTTCGATATTTTATATCTTTTGCAACTAAATTTGGTCTAAAATAGATCTTCTCATCGGTTATAAAATTTTTTTCCCTTCGATAAAAAAAAACATTTAAATTCTTTAAAATCCCCAAAAATTCCTAAAAATTCCTAAAATCATATTAATTTATTTTAAACATGAAAAATATTTTTAAAGTGTTTTCTACCAATATAAGCAGTAAAATAATTGTTTTGATCTCGAAAAAAAATTATAAAATGTTTTTATTACGTATCTAAGGCACACAGTCGTTGCACAAAATCAAAGTCAACTCCAAACCAAACGAGCCCAAGTCTAGGCCAAGTGGGCACATGCCCAAGTCAAGCTTGAATATGAAGCGGCTGGCCTCCCCCATGCCAATATGAAAATTATGTAATAAATAATTTTGATGTAATTTTTATTAAAAAATGTAAGAAAAATGGGCATAAAGCTAAAATTTTGTAAAGCGCATGGTTCATGTGCAAAAAAAATGAGCACATGAGGCATGGGATGGGCATAATGTCATTTTGTAAAGCCCAATAGGCTATGTGTAAATTTGTAAGCCTATATAAAGCAACATTAAAAGAAGAATTCATTCCCTCAAAAACTAGGGTTTTTGTCAGCCCCGCGTCCCAGTATACGGGCAGAGAACGCGATGAGGCCGCTGCGTATTTACTCTGAAGTAAACACGCTGAGCGTATCTAAGCAATATAAATAAAATACACAAGAGACAATGACAGTAGATATAATTGAACAACAATTTTATTTATTCACATTCTTTTTACAATACATCTGAAAAGTAAATACATGAAATGAAAAGCAATGCCTAAACAGTGGAATAACAGAAATGGAAAGTACTGAAACGAAATGTACAAGTATCTAGAGCTCCGGGTCGAAAGTTAGCTGATTCAAGTCCTCGTTGGTGGGCTCGATCTCCTGAAGGTCCGAATCACCTGACGACATTCTAAAGAAGAAGAAAGAGAATGTCGTCAGCGAACAAATCACTCGGTAAGTCCCGTAAATAGACAAGAATGGAATAGACAGAATAGAGAGTATATTGTTATAATGTTATATTTAGTGTTAACGCTGTTATTTGTAGCTTGGTACAGAAGAGGCCAGTGTATACGAAAGGAGTCTCGTTTGACCAGAGACTATGGTGGACGGAATACAAGAAACCGTTCAGCCATGGTACAACGACAATTGAATTCAGGTTAGGTGTCTTAATGGTTGCAGTCTCATGCCACTTCTAACACCTTCCGTACCAATCTACCCCTTAAATCCCGTGATGTTTTGATTGTATTGTTTGTATTGTATTGTCTTGTAATTTGAATTGTATAGATGGATGACTTGCCGAAACCATGATATCGGTAAATGGATGTAACTGGAGAATCATGTAGATGGATGTATATCCATGGTTCGGTTTAATCGATATAGATTGAATAAATTGAACAGATTGATTATATGGATTCATGGATTCATATTGTAATGTAGTTTTATACTTGAATCTCATTCAAGTCAGATTGTATATATTGAGACTCAGTCTGAGTCAGACAGTTTAGAAAAAGAAATTGAATCCTGAATTATGTTTTGGTGTTATCGGTAACCGCTGCACATGGACGGCAGGATTTGTGTCTTTTTCAAAGACGATTACCGTGTTGATAACACCGTTTGTTAAGTTGTCTACCTTAAATAGGCTTGCACCCATATCTCTGGCTCCCTTAGGCTCAAGAGACGGGTCCCGCTTAAATTTATGTTTATTAGGGTCCTTATTGTAATTTAATATAACTTGAGGGAGTTTTATATAAAAATAATTTTGTATAATTTTCAAAATACACCTCAAGTATTTTATTATCGTCTTTAAAGTTTTCATTGATGTATATTTTATTATTGTGACATTTCTAGTGAATAAAACCTATTTTTCATAATATATGGTGTTTATTTGTAATATTGGAATTTGTATGGTATTTTCTTGTAAATGAGATGTTTTTCTTGAATTTTGAAAATGTGGAATATTATAAATATTAAAAATAGATATTTTGATATTAATTACGTATATATTTATTTATTAAAAATATATGTTTGATTTATGATAGAAATCACATTTTCTAAAGAAAATTGTATTTTAAATTTTTCGAGACCGTATGCTCCTTACGGAGGTCTGCATCTCACACTACTAAGCTCGAGAATGTGCGATAATCCGTACCATCCCGAACTGGTTCTCCGAAATGGGTTGTAGCGGCACATTGCAAAGATTTGTTAAAAATACACATCTTATAGAAAAAGGTTTTTTTTATAAGTCGGAAGTAGTTATGTGTAAAATCGTATTTTTGCAAATCTATATTCCCAAATTTTATCATGCTATGTTACATATGAGTGTTGTGAGGAGGTAGTTCATTATCTCATGAGTTTTCTAAAACTAACATGGTTAAAAGGTATAAACATGTCGATATGAAATAAAGGTATTTTACTGTAAAATTGGAATAAAACTTGCCACGATTATCATTTTAATGTCAAACTTGTTTTATTGCCTTAGTTAATGAGTATTAAACAATATATATCAAAAGTTGTAGATTCGTTATTAAGAAAATGTTGTATTTTTGAAAGAAAAGAGAATCGGAAGCCGGATAACTCCGTTTCCGACACGTTTTAAGGATTAAGAATTTGAGAATAGTAAAAGAGAGAGAGAAGGGGGACTTACTAGATTAGGGTTAAGAGAGAAGGAAGAGGAAGTTTGGGGAAACACTGGTGTATCGTTTCGTCGCCGGAAACTTCTCGGATCGTCGTCGGAAGTTTGTCAGAGGTTCGTCCTTTGATAACTCCACTTGCACACAAAAAGTCTTGAGAATTTTCTTGAGAGTTTGGGCAGGGATTTGGAAGTGAGGAGGGGTGATTTTAGGTGTGGTATTTATAGGAAAAATTAAGGTTTAGGATAATGAAAGGGGTGTATTAAAATTTTGTATTAAAAACGGATTAAATGGGGGTTTTAATTTGCTCTGTAAATGTGCAGGGAAATTAAATAGTACAGGGGTTATGGGGTAGGCCAAAGGTTGCAGAGGAGTTAAGAAAAGTTGGGTTTCGACTGAGTTGGACCATCGGCGCCGGCCTATTCGACCGAGTCGCCGGCCCGAGTCGGCCGAGTTGGGGCTCCCCTCAACGCGATGTGTCCCCGACGCTTTCACTACTGCAGTGGACTCGTTTGTTTTATGTGTGACTCTTCAGTTTTCGTGTTGTACACGTGTAGACTCTTGGGCTTCTAAAATATTAAAAGAATTTTAAATAAAAATAATATGTAGATAAAGGTCTTACCAATGAGCTACAAGCTTTTTTTTGTTGTTCAAAAGTAAATTAAATATTTATAGTATTCACAGGAAATGTAAATATCCCAAATATACATTAACTTTAAATCAAATTTATGTACACAAGAATTGGAGATGTTACAGTTTTTTATGCCTCTTTCTCCTTCTTGAAGACTCTAAACCTTCTCCCTTTTTTGAATTAAATCAAGAGTTCACTTTTTCTTTTCCAAAAAGAAATAGTTTTCACCACAAAACCCTTAAAGGGGAACACGGATTTTCCATCAAATTTCCAAAAGGGAAGATTTTTAAATCGCACCCTCCTTTCTCCAAGATCCAGCCAATAGAGAGGAGGAAGAACGAGACCCATCCCCAAAAATCCCACTTTGGAAAGGTCTAAGGCTCAAGAGAAAACCCAGGGTTCAAGATAGAAGAAAGTGGTTCCCTTTCATCATTTTCGAAAATATCTTGAAAGTTTAACTCCACAATATATATATATATATATATATATATATATATATATATATAATAATAATAATAATAATAATAATAATAATAAATCTTTCTTTTTGGGTGTACAACTCCCAGTCTAGGGGCTAAGCCCCTTTGTCCTCTTTTTCAGGAGTTTAATTCCAAAAGTCAATTGGAAGTACAACTCCCAGTATAGGGGAAAAACCCCTTTTTCCCGCTGGCGCCCATCGCCCGCGTGCCAAGCACGCGAGGCACTGGCGCCCAGCGCTTACATGCCAAACTCGTGAGGCGCTGGCATTCGGCATTCGGCATTCGGCGCCCGCGTGCTTGACACGTGAGGCTCTGGCACCCACGCGTTCTTTGAACGCTTTTCCCCCCTCTTTACACACACACACACTCCACAACACTTTCCTCGTTAGAAAAAAATTTCTAACGGTGCGCTGCCCCTTATCCCGCAAAGGGGCTGCTAGCCCCCTTGACCCTCAGTCCGCTAACCGGGTAGTGGGACCCCCGTAAATTCTGCGAGACCCTCGATATATCCAAAACCCATCAAGACACACATACGCACATTGCACATTGTGTTCGCATGACCAGTTTAACCTATCAATCGGAGGTTCCTTCGCTCCAAATGCGAAAGGTAATTAACGGCAGCTTAGTCCGCGGCTGTTGGAGATTCGGATCCCCACAATCAATAAACCCCGGCCTATCCAAGATAGGAGGAATCTGTAATGCGCATGACAAGCGACACGTATTCCCATTTCAATAGGGTGACGAAAAACACTCTACATACTTAACAGTAAATCTCATCAGCTCTGGTCAGGGACTTACTGTTATAGCCAATTGAGTATAGCGCAACATCAACTCCCAATACCGAGAGAGACGATACCCCTCCTATCGCTCACTGCCTCCATGTGACTCGGGACTGTACCTAAAATCCACATGTTTGCACGACTCTTTTGAGCCATGGTAGGGAGGAAATCAAAGCAGATTGGGAACCACACAAGACACTATGACGATCTCGGGTCTACAGACTAACCTGTACCAATGTCACTAGAAAACTGATATCTGACGATAGGTATGATACCATCTAAGAGTTCTCGGCGAGTCCTGTTCAGTGTACCCATTTTCTAATGAGCACCTGTGTACAATCTTTGATGTCAAACACCAATGGTTATGAGATCAACCATCGCCCCCTATAGGGTCAAGAAACGTACACACTAGTCTACTCTGGAATATCGATGCTCCGTCTCGATACTCCCTCGACGAGGAACAGTTAAAGGATGCGCTTGTGGACTACACAAGTTCCCGTAGTATGATCCGCATCATAGTCCTGATAGTCAAGCAAACATCATAAGGACTTTATCAACATGTATCAGAGAGACAATATAATAATACTAGTGTACATGTTAAGATAAAGAGCAATCAGATAGCATACTATCATGTCGAGCAAGAAAGTCCTCTATATATATGTCCAAGCATCCACTATATCATACAATAATGGCCTCTAGACATACATATTCCTAACAGGGTGGAGAAGGACGACCTTGGGCCCGGGTTCCCCTTTCCCGGGGGCATCCAGATCTTTCATAATAATAATAATAATAATAATAATAATAATAATAATAAGATAAAAAATAAAATGTAATAAATAATCAAAAATTGAAATGAACAAACCTGCATTTATTTTCAAGCACACATATTTTCACATTGAGTTCATATGATCACAACATCTGTTAATCAAAGGTTCTCTCGCCTCAAAGTGATGATTAATTATCAGCAGTTTTGTCCACGGCTATCGGAAATTAGAATCCCCACAATCAGTAAACTCTCGCCCACCATCAGATGGGAGGAATCTGTATAACGCATGACAAGAGAGTGAATCCATCTCAATGGGTGACGAAAAACATTCTATACAGATGTCAAAGGAATTGAAAGTCCAACTCTAAACTTTCTAAAAAGAGAGTTTTCTGATTTCTTGGCTCCTGAGCAAGTTATCTCATGCATGGAAAGAAAGATCTTTTTATAGATCTTGTTGAAAATATTTAAGCTGGTATCAGCATAGAAGATTCATCCAAACTTAAATTGAGAGGTAAAGGAGAAAAATTAAAAGTTCTCAAAAAGGATGGCAAACCAAATTATATCTTGAATATATATAATGTGACCTACATGCAAAACAGTATCTAAAGTCTTAAAAAACGTCTTTTAAGGGGATTTTATATTTATATTTAAATATATTTTGTTTGTTTATTTAGAAATAATATTTAGTTAGTTATTTAGAGATAAATCATAATTAAATCAATGTTATGGAGCAATGTCCTTGGGCTTAGATGGTACGAGCAAGAGAGAGCCGTCACAATATAGCCCTAATATTTGTGAGAGTTCTCCATTCCCAAAGGGGAGAGATCTGTGAGGGTGAAAGTTTATTCCGTATTCTCCATATGAACTCTCTCATCTGAATTAATGAAAACGATCTTCGCTTTGCTCGTGATTATTCCCGTTTGGGTTTTCCACGTAAAATCTGTGTGTCCCTTTGCGTTGATCTCTTCTGTTTTCTAAATTTGATTTATTTTTTGTATCCGCGTTTATCTCAATCATCCGGAACAGATTATATAACACATATAGGTTACAATAATCTGTATGAATCAGTGAATAATACCGAAGTAAGTTTGTTTGAGAAGATGGCATCACAATTTAAAAAAAAATGGCACCTGGTCATACACACATACACACACATACACACATACCTTATAGAGGAGCTTACATGGAACATAGTTACTGGCCATTGCATTAGGCTTTGCACTTAAGTTCCCCGTCTTTTTCCTTCAATGCAGGGGTTAAATGCAAAATATAATTCAAAATCCAATAAATGCATGCCAAGTAAGCTCATTTGCAGGATGAACTCTATATATAAGGACACCGTATAAGTCCTTTTTAACCATTCATAATGCAGCTGGATTCCTCTCTATATAAAAATTTTCTGTCTGCATTGTGTTCTCATTGAACAAAATTCATGCGTTCATTCTTGCTCATGATCATTTGGTGCTCATTTTTTCCTTCTTTGGGCCGTCTATAAGTTTTGTATTGAGATACAATTTGAATTAGGCAGGTCCCACCAGTCTTAATTCCAAGTGGACCCTTTTGTTATTAACGGCCCCTAGAGGCTGTTTGGTTGCAGAATTAAGGAATTTGGATTCCAAAATAGCACGGTTGAAATTTCTGGATTTGGCAATTTGTTATTTGGTTGGTTTTGGATTCCTAATATTGGATTTGTAGATTCTTGTAATCTTTGTTTAATTGGAGAAATAAAAGTGGGATTTGGATTTGAGGATTTTAGAAAGAGAGATAGAGAGAGGATTATTAAATAAATAAAGTATTCAGGTCCCATCTAAAAGTACAATGAATAGTGCCAAATCCTTGAAAATTCTTGAATTTTTTTAGGATTGAAGAACCCTTGTTTTGTGGTTGGCCCTCCATAAAAAACAAAGGAATCCTAGAAATCCAAATCCATCAACCAAACACAAAATTATGGAATCACAGGATTCCACAATCCAAATCCATAATCCCAGGACCTCTGGCATCCGGTGTTAGACGGGTCCCACCTGCCTTAATTCCAATTGGACCCCTTCGTTATATGGTTGCGCCTTAGATGGGGGCATCTGCAACCACTTATACCCTTCACATACATCTTATCGGATTCTGCATCTACACAGTTACATGCAGCACTGGAATTGAAGCAGCCCTTGAAGAAAATATATTGTGGTGATCTCCTAGTCAACTTCATATTATATGTCAGTTTGTTAGAAGCTAATTAATTCATTACTAATTAAACACTCTACTTAATGATCAATTTTCTGGCATTGTGTGGAGAAAGTAAACTGCTTAATTAGGTCTAACAAATGTTTATTCATATATATAAGCTCTAAGCTAAGGTGTACTAGATGAACATGCGAAAGACTGTAACAAAATTCTTGGGTGTAAACATCATCCAAGAGATGTATTTTGCAGGCCTACCGACTAATGCAACATAAAAATCATACAAGTGGCAGAATTTGCAAGAACAGCTACAACAAAACAATTTAAGCAAAAATTTGGAGACCTATTAGTATCAACTCAATGCAGATACAAAACTTTTAGAAACTATTGTGAGTCAAGACTTTCTATTCACATGAACTTATGATATACAAGTACTAGTAAGTTACACGTGTGTATTAAAAAGTTTAACGTTGTTACCTTCATGTTAACTAAATGTTTTTAAAAGATCCACCATCTTAATTAAAAGTCATTAAGAATCTTTTTGAATCTTTTGTCTATGATGGCAGCATATACCCACGTGCAAAGGGATGATGGGCGGACCTTCTTAAAATTAAGATTTTTTCTCTCTTTTTAAATATATTTTATTTCAAATAATATGAGAGCATCACATGGACCCCTGATCTACTTCTGGTTATAATGGTAGATATGTAGAAAACGGATTGTAAGCAAAAATAAAATAGATAGCATTATATATGCTTTCTTTGCCTAACCTGGATTCATTACATGAGGCTTGTATTTCTAGTTTGGTAATTAACCCACGTTCAAACCCTATATGCAGCACAATTTTTTTATTTTTTTATTTTGTAGTACCGGCAATATTATCTAACATGGGTACCTTTTCCAATTAAATTAAAAAGTTCACGAATTGTACAATAAAAGATGAAATTGTTTGATTCAAAATTCTTGTTTTAAACTCTTAGCTTCTCCTTTTCTAAGCAATCATTTTTGTTTTCTCCACATGAGGTATTTCAGTTTTATAATAGATTGACAACGTTTATGACCGATTATCAATTAGACGCAAACCTTCTTAATTAATTACCTATAAATTTCTATGCCGAGAAAACTCTTCAAGTGCATTGTTCACAAGTACTATTTTTAGAACAACTAAGTTGATATGAAAAAAGAGTTTAAATTAGCTAGTCTAGAGATTTGTCGCTACGATTTAAAACACATAAAATCGAACTATTCGATTTAGGTTCTTCGTTTTGTAGCAAATTTTTTTTCGCTCAACATAAAATCTTGGCTCTGCCACATTTTATATGTATATATGTAGTTGATTATAAAGGTTTTCTTCTGCACGAAGTGCGAAGACAGAACTACACACACCAGTAAGCGATGCCCGCTAACATATAGCATTCAGAAAGCAACACAACCAAGAGTACAAATGACGATGCCTGCTAAAATATAGCATTTGATACACCAATCTCACCCAGAAATGTATACCATTCTATTTTTCCATGCATGTTTGCTCATTGATTAATTGATTGATGAGAAAATATGCCTCAATTTATAGATGTAGCAAGGGGCACCATTATTTGATCCACAATGACGTTTGAGAGCAGCATTTTTGACAACGAGTGCTTAGCTTTCTCAATGCTGAAATCCTTGACTCTAGCACTGTTTCATTGAATTCTTTGGTGCATTTCAGCTGTGACTGTTTGAGGAAAATGTCTCAATGTCAACAAGCAAGAAATGAATGCTGCCACTTTAATTAATTGTTGCAAAGATTTTAGCTGAGGAAACTAACCAAAGTCTACAAACTTAAATGCATGATTACTGGAACAAAATCAACACATATTGACAAAACTACAACACTACAAGCGTGAAATTTCATTCCGTAACTAGAAACGGACAATATCCTCAACCAGAAGTCTAGAATTATTTGTTAATTGTAGCCAAGCAATCAAGCACGCGTAGAATAAATGCTGAAAAGGTTTACGATATCGCCTTAATTTTTGGCGTCGGAGGAGAACGTCATGCAACTTGTAGTTTTGTTGAGAGAGTCAAAAATATCGACTAGAAACATTTGAGAAATGAATCTGCATGCTTCAGTCAAAGAGTTGGTTTATTTTCAGTGGATGCAGAAACTTTCTCTGTATGCACATTCTTCAAATTCTTTCTTATGTCTTTTTCCATCAACATGTTAATTTGCCCAAATATGTGCATGCAGCTAGACTCCTAGTAACTCATAAATTGATTTTTTTTTCCTTTTACAATTAATACTTGACGTTGATTTTGTCCAAAATAACTCAAATTATTCATCTAAGTTAGTGTCTTGTTTTAGATATACCATATCTTCTTAGAAGAAATAATTGCATCAACTACCAAGTTATACATGATCTCATCTGTCTTCATCATTTCTTGTATTGACAAAAAGTCCAAAACATTTGGTATATCTATTCTCCTAATCTTGAAACAATTTCTATAAGATGCCATAAGGCGCCGTTTCGTACCACCAATCTAATATTCTCATCTAAAACTGTGGAACCAGATACCGATACCAAAAATGTGAACTAAAACCTCGATGGATACCTAGTTGATTTTGAACCTTGTTATGACCATAAATTTTGGTAAGAAACACAAAACCCCCAAAGAAAAACTTATCCGCTATTCAAAGAGCGAGAGGTTGCCTGTTTGATTCCTAAAGGGGGGAAGAAAGGAGAAAGGTCTTGTAATGCATCTGTAATATGCATGACTTGGGTTATATATTTGGGGTCTCTTTTGATTGTTCACTTTAAAGTACTTATTAATTAAACATGATATATAGATGTTTTTGTACTTCAAATTAATTAGATCGTTTCAATTTAAATCAAACAGCCCTAAATCATGGGCAGTAGGCGTTTCTTCCTGGTCCTCCGAAATAAAACAAAGGCTCTGTAAACAATTGTTCGGCATAATTCTGTGCGCTGTAACAATCCCTTTCCAAGCTGACAATATTCGGAGGATCAGGATGTTTAAGAGTGAGGGTCTCTAATCCTGGGCCGTTGAATAATTGCAGCATTGCTCCAGTGAGCGGTCGCCCAGCGACCACTGCCCATTTGAGTTGTTGTGTGAGGCTTATCATGCATTCTCGGGCTATACACATCGCCCCCGAACAGAACCATAGTGGAAACATACATATATTTGAAGATCAATGATGGCCAGTAACGGATAGTAGTCGTGTTTCTAAATACAAGCCACCAGTTCCCAGTGTCCGTTTCAAAATCTTACATATATAACCCAGAAAGAAAGATATAAACAAGTTAAAACCGGCTAGGTAACCGCTACTCCAAAGTTATGACGAGGATTGAGAAAATATATATATTTTATATAGAAAGGGTTAATTGCACAAAACACCCCTATAGTTTACCCCACTTATACATCGTCAACCAATTATTAGCTCAAAACCCTTAACGGCTTTCAAATTCAGACCTAAACAACTCAAATGATCGTCTAATTTAACTATAGAACTTTCCTTGTTATTTATAATAGAATTTGACAGTATTTTTAGGGTTTTGGTGACAAATAGTGAAAAGTGGGTGGTGTTTGTGCGAATAAATTTACTGGGTATAATTACTATTAGGCGTAAACTATACAGGTGTCTTCTACAATTACACGAATAAAAGAAGTACGCATATTGTTCATCTTAGATTAGTTTACCTTCCACACATAGAGATCTATGCGATATTGTTTTCCATCCCGCTGAGAAATGGGTTCTATAACCGCTCTGAGAGCTATCTCATTACTGATCTGAACAAAACCGGCACAAAGAAGGTCGAAGCAACCCGTGTTCCTCCCCGAGTCTTTCTGAATTCAAAGAAAAATCATGAATCAATTAAGAAGTACACATGGTTCATTAATTAATCGAGTTACACGGAGGTCTTACAGTCCAGTATATAACAGTCTTGTTCTCCTATCTACGTAAACCGAAGGTTGTACATGTAAAATGTGAAAAGGTTAATAAAGATGGGGTAACAAGAATTTACTAGGAAGAATTAAGGATGGAGAACTCATGGTCCATCCGAATTCGATGGCGTCCGAGTTATCGTAAGGGCCGTTCCTAAGTGAAATGTGGCTGGAGCTAGATTCATCATCCGCCTCGACAAGAGGATTCCACACGTTGAAGTTTGCTCTGGCGCCCGTGTAGCTGTAGCCGGCCGCAATTAATAGCGCAGTCTGCAACCACTCGTAAATATAAGAATGTATAATGCTCGTGAAAATAAAATGCTTCATATATACCGCAGGCTGATATACACTTTTCTTTCTGAGTGAATATACTTTCTAAGGAATCATGCATTGTAACCTGAATCTGTTTACGGAAACTACGCTGAATCTATATCAATAGCATAAAATCGTAATAAAACTCAATGAGAAAGGCTCACCGTGTGCAGGGGTTCGATTCCAAGACCGGATGTTCTATTTAACAAACGAAGCTCATATTTCTCGATCTTGCCAGTGTTTTTCTTCCTGTAACTTTTGACAGACGGAGCTTTGAGCAAGTGATGCTTTTGAAGTCTTCCAATAGGTATTATTCCTTGAGGGCAGCTCCCGCTCTTTCGCCACAACTGAGAGGACATAAGTAGCGGTTGAGCATTGCTAGAAGAATTAGCCTCTTCTTCAATGTGGAATGGCATTTTAGCAGGCTTCATCTGCAAGAAAAATCCAAATGTTGCATCAAAACTTAATAATGGTATTTAACCCAATCTTGCATTCGTGTAATTGGTTCATTTCTTGAATTGAAAATAAAATAAATAGTGAAATCTCATTAACTATTGTTCTATATAAACAAAACTAGCAATGACCCCGCGTCAGCCCACAGACCAAAATGAGATCGAAGATGATATGTACCACATTATCGAAATTTCTGAGATATTGATTTTGGAGGATATATAGTCTATGTTATCACAATATAATAGCAGGGTGATATGAAGTAAGTTGTCCGGTTCTATGATGTATAACAGGATCCCTGCATTTTGATGAGTACTTGATTTGTGATAACGCATGGGTTGAAGATGGAAAGTACATCTGATTATATTTGCTTACTGTAGCGATGTTGTCAACTCCTTATTTGATAAATCTACAATAAAACTTGTGTATGGACAAAATTAACCTCAACCACATCAACGTTAATCGCATCCCACCATCCCTCCTCCATCTGCGACTTCTCTGCCGCCGCATCATCGCCCTCGACCTTTCCTCGAGCCTCATCGGCCACGTCCCCTCCCTCCCCCATCTCTTTCCTCTTCTATCTCTATCTCCTCAACCTTTCCAACAACCTCTGCCCTCTCTTCTGATCCGATCCTTTTGCTCCGGTATTTTTCGATCCTAACGGATTTGCTGGCCAAGATCAGCGGCATATTCGGAGGCGAGATCGGCATCTTCAAGTACCAGCTCTCCAATAAGGAACTGAACGCCCTCATCTCAATCGTATCGCAGGACGATCTTGGTAACATGATGGAGGAGCGCGATTGATTTACCCACGAGCCCACGAGGCTGGGATTTTCATGCGAGGCTTCGTATCTTCGTGATCTCGCCGATGACGACCATCCTGCGATCGACACGGGGCAGTGCTACATCGACACCGTGATGGGATCCAGATCCGGATCAGGATCAGGATCAAGGGGAAGGACGGCATAAAAAGGCAAAAATTAAAGCCTAATGTAGTTAGGGTTAATACACTACTACAATATGGGGTTGTCCCTACGGATAAAGGAATCATTAGGGGCAACTATTTATTGCCCCTACGGATTAATCCGTAGGTCCCTATTCTTGGCCCTACGGTTCTCTATGTTTTAATTTAAAAATATTTAATCGTAATTTGATGTTTGGCCCTACGGAGCCGCAAACAAAGGACCTACGGGTATGTCCGTAGGGACATGTATATGTAAGTGCACGGCGGCGCCCCGGCCGTCAATCCGACGCCGGAATGCGGAAGCGGTGAAAAACTAAAATTTTGCGGACTTAGCAAACCGGCACCACCGCACACTAAACACCCGGATCGAACCATTAACTAGTCTAGGCTATCTACAAGAATGGGTTAGAGATATATACCATACGATCCAAGTCCTCCGGTCTTCATCTCCAATCCGATCTCCTCGCGGGATCTCCGTCCGTCTCATCCTCGTCGCCGGAAGTGCACCACGTTGCCTACATCGTTTACGGGCTCCCACCTCAATGCCGAGGCAACTCGGGCACGAAGCCGGCTACTCGACGTGCCCAAGGTTCGTTGTAGAATATGTAGTGAGCAAGTCTCATTTTTGGGGTTTGTGGAATTGCCATTGGTGAAGGAAAAGAGAGCTTGGAGAGAGGTGAGAAAAATGGAGCATACTCAAGAAGGAATGTATCATATTTTTCTCCACACATCAAAATGAAAATCAATCCCATTCCCTCCAAGGAATGGCCGGCCCCCCCCTTCATGTGTGATTGGAGAGAGAGAGAGAGAGCAAGGTCAAAGGGTGGGTGGAAGCAATGATGCAAGAGGGCATCATGAAAGAATATGATCACAAGCAAAAACCACACACAACCACAACCATCATCAACAACCATGATGCTAACAAGGTCAAGCCATCATGAAGTATGAAGTCAAGCAAGTCAAAGGAGGGTGCTATCATGATACAACAAAATGCAAAGACCCCCTTCCACAAATGCCTATTTGCAACAATGCAAATAAGCCCTCCTCCACCAATCTTCGGCCAATGAACGGAACAATGGAAATTGGCCGAAACGAAAAGCAAACTGGCAACTCCAGAAAACTGGTCCCGTAATAAATTACAGGAAAACCCCGATACTGTGCATACACACCCGCATCTGTATTTCGACCGAAATACAAATGCAATGAGACAAAGTCTACACTGTACTATACTAGGTCCGGCTTATACCAAAACCGGCTAGTAATATCTGTTCGATCCTGATCCGTGCAATACCGCACGTATCTGATCAAACCCTGCCATATAACCATACGGCCTATAGTACAAACTGTCCGATCCTGATCCGTGCAATACCGCACGTATCTGATCGGACCTTGCCATATCTCCATACGGCCTCTACAACCTTTCGCCCGAAAGCTGAGTAACTGAATGTGGGGGACTCTAAAGACTCGTCAACACCTTGGTTGTGGATTTAACCACTAGCACGTCAGAGGTATAAGCCAATACGTAACGGGCTACCAGGTATTGACTAAAAAGGACGTCGATGAGCGAACTCATCCTGACACCCTACTGAGCCTGTCAGTGACAATATCCGTGCAGTCCGGTCCGTTCGTCTATGAGTATCGCATGGCGGGCCTAGGGGGTTGGTAAAAGTCAGACCCCCAAAAGCGGTACAAGTCGTGTCGGAGTGTAGCCCAGAACACCCTGAGATACTACTGGAATACCTACCAGTAAATCTCCTTGCCTTGGCCAAGGACTTTGTGTAATGGCTCTCCTAGACACAGCACGACCTCACCCCCAATACCGGGAGAGACGAACCCCTGAGGATACGCTCACTGCCTCCATGTGGCTTGGGACTGTACCCAACTAAAACCTGTTTGCACGACTCCTTTGAGCCGTGGTAGGGTAGTAATCAAAGTACAGTGGGAACTCACACGAGACAAATGACGATCCCCAGGTCGATGAACTAACCTGCACACATGTCACCAGGGAACTGCCATCTGACGTCTGGTATATGACCAACTAGCATGTTCCCGGCGAGTCCTGTCCGGTGTACTCATAACCCAATGAGCACCTGTATACATCTTAGGTGATCCAACTGACACCAGTGGCTTGTGAGACCGGCCACCGCCCCTCGTCGGGGTCTCGACTGTATACACTAGTCTACTAATGGAGTATCGATGCCCAGTCTCGAAACTCCCACGACTAGGGACCTTTTAAGGATAAGCTTATAGACCCCCAGCTCCCACTTATATGATCGCCCTCATACTGCTGGTGGTCAAGCAAGAATCCTAGGGGCTCTATCAACGTGTAATAGCGACGTGTCATGTCACCTAAAGCAGTACACGATGATAAAGGTAAACCAGATAGCGTACTATCATCTCGAGTAAGACTGTCCTACCGGGATAGGTCTTCCCTCAATCATTACAATCACGTACCTGTGACCTAATAATTGACTCTGAGGGCACTATCTCCAACAATCTCCCACTTGCACTCAAGGCTAATTATTGCGATGTCGCATACTCACAGCCCGTGTGATACCGAACATCCAACTCCTCTACTAGTCAGTCTCACAAAGCTCGTTTGCGGAACTATTGCGTTCGAGGAATAGCCTCAGTGAGTGGATCCGCTTAGTTGTTTCTTTCTATGTCTCTCTATATCTCAAGTTCGCGGAGAAACCTATCTCCCGAAATGAGCAATACCTGTCTTAGAATGTGTCTGGATGTCTGATGGGACATAGCTCATAAATGAACTCCAAATCCAAACTTCTTAGACTATATCGTCAACTGAACTTAATCAGTATCCTGCGCGCCATGCCTCCCTCAGTATTGCCTTGGACCACCTGTCCAAAATACTGCCCCTCATCAGAAGGAAAACTATAACTCTGACAACCTTCTTGTCGTCCATGTCACCTTGGAAGCCTGGAATGATAACTGTCTCCTGAATGAGGCTGTCGTTATCATATCCCTAGAACATCCACTTATGTTCTAAAACTGCTTCCGACTGTTTCTCCAGGATTGAATTAATATCAACTTATTGCATCTAGTGCAAGAACAACATCTGGTGTGGTACTTGACATCTCACGATTGACTCAATTGCCTGAGCAAGTGATCTGCCAATCATGCCCGTCCCTCTCCCCTTTAGTCTGTAAGACACCTTTGGAGAGGGTGACTCCATTACCTGCAGGTACACTACCGTGCCAGGAGTCGTCCATCCTAAATACTCTTAGAACGCTGTCAAGTACCCTGATTGGGAAACCACCCAAATCTAGATCTAAGACCATAGATCTAGTAACCAGTATGTCTAATATAAAATCCATTTCCTTTGTGGAGAAACAACTGTGTGACGACCAAACTATAACCGATCGTAGTGTAGGAGTTTCCTTTCCTACTCTGTGTATATCATCCAAATACCAGGATATCACACCCTACTACCTTCTCAACAGATCCATCCCCTATTCTGATGAAGTCAAACCCATGACTGTCACGTCAGAAATAGATGATCTATCTCCGCTATATCTGCTCTAGTCTATAAATAGACATAAGCAACCTGTCCACCAATGCTTCCGCTGCTCCCACTGACTACGACAACCCTCCGGCAGAGTCATATAGACGTACACTTCTAAAACTGGTTTAGAACGACGCTATACTCATCCTCCCGCAGGGTCTCGTAACCTGGAACAACAGCAATGGCAATTTTGGGTAAACTAGAACTTCCCTGTCACCGTCCTTGAGGCTACCGTAGTGCCTCTCGGGTGCCTGAAGTTACCCACCTTATCTGCGGAGTGGCCAATGGAATGTCAATCCAGATTGAATCTTTAGGTTCCTTATCAAATCTTCAGTAATCGTTTGTGGTTCTGGAATCACTTCCAGTTCTACCATACTCCCACTTCTGTTTTCTGAAAAAATCCATTTTTTAATAAAACTGTGGCGAGTCTAGAACAATATTGCTATTGTTCATCCAGATGGTAGAAATTCAACCCGCGTCATAGCCTGGGTCAACCCACAAACAGCCATTACAGAAACGTGCCTTGAGTTATCCAGAGTCTGGTTTTAAGCATAATCCGGACAACTCCCCGTACCTTAACATCGTTAAGATACGAACTGTTCTATATCCAATATAGGACCAGAGGCACTGATTTAATTGAACCAGATTCAAATCATGCAGCTGTCTCCAGTGCATGTCAACTAAATGGAAGAAGGCCTGATCAGCGTTACCCAACTTAGGAATGCTTCCAATTATGAGTAACCTGAAAGAGAAGCAATTTCTCTTAATCATTACTATCAACTGAATACCATACACAAGTATCTACATCTTCGATCTCTTTGAAGAATCCCGATACTTGCTATACCTGGTTCTCTACTCTATTCAAATACCAATAACTTCTCCAAATTCGGACCCTGTGTTTCCACGAAACACCTGTCTAAAAACTAGAGAAGTCATAAGTAAACCGAATATAGTACGAGGACCAACCCCTCTGTCCTGATGGACCCTGGACAACATACAATACTCTGTATAAGTCCCTTGAGTCTAATAACTCATTCACTGTGTGTCGTAGGTTGAAAACTGTACTTATGGTTAAGAAGAATTACACCGCTGTTTAATGCTCCTTACCTAACCATCCACTGATATAGGTAAATGTCGTAGACATAATTTCAGAAAGGTATATCTCACTCTATGAAAATAGACGTACAGATATATCAATTTGAAATTGGTGCATAACAGCGGATATTCAAAACCAAATATTTGCCGACCGGCAAACAGCCCAGGTGATCTCCTCAAATATCACCGATTACAACGAATCCCGATATAATGAGGATGATCACCCAATTCCCAATAACCTACTCCCACTCATCATCTGTAAAACCATACAGATGTGAGAATCAAACCTGGTAAATACATACCCTGGAGCAAGTATCTAATCGGGAAATCAGTTTTCCATTAACAGTACACAGTGGAACTGAAACATTGAAATGTTTCGATGGGGTATCCTGGTATTCCTAGTAATGCCTCTTCCATCATCCAGATTCACAACTATAACCGTATAATTCTTTGCCACCTCTCTAAATCCCTTCATATGTCTTTAGTCTTTACCTTCTGTACACCCCTTTAGGCCAATTGGTTTTCTACCTTCCCTACCGTTCGGCACCAGCCTATGGTTTGGAAGAAGACTATCCAAAAAGCATAAAGGGTGTACTGTCCTAATCCTAGGAGCACTCGCAACGCGAGAGAAGGTGAAGATAAAAGACATCTGAATGTACTTTATTCCTATTTCTCCTGAACCAGGATCCATCCCCGAACTGGAACAAGTTCCTTTCGAGTTCGTATATAACCATACGATGGATTATCCAATAAAATGGGATCTTCGTAGTGATACGGAGTGTCCTGGAGAAATACAAAGGTGATGTGGGAGTGGTAAAGAAATATTTGGTTTGGTCGTGAAAATCTGTTGCAATTTACTTTGCCCTCTTACTAATCCCTTGCTTTGTCTGAACTTAATACCTTCTGCACACCATCGTTATGCTAATTGGTTTTCTTCATTCCCTACCGGTCGGCACCAGCCTAAGGTTTGGAAGAAGACAATCCAATTTGCGTAATAGGTGTACTACCCCTAAACCAAGGAGTACTCGTAACCTGAGAGAGGGTAAAAGGAAAAGACAACTGAATAATCCTATCCGTTTTCTCCAGAACCGGAAACCATCCTCGAATAAATTCTTTCGAGTTCGTATCTAACCATACGATGGTTTTGTCCAATGGAAGTGGACGTTCGTAGTAATACGGGGTGTCCTGGAGAAAAGGGTAAAAGTAGGAGTGGCAATGAGGTTCGCAACTTTGACAATCCAAAAGCCGGTGTTTAAGAAGGTTCGGTCAACTTGGTCACTGAGTCAAAGTCTTAGGGTTGGGTCAATGGTCGCTGCCAAAGAGAGAGAGAAAAGAAACACTCAGCGTGCACTCTAACCTAGATCAGAATGGTCACCAATTTATCTAATCTGGAATCCTCCCACTGTACCTCAAATTCTCCTCCAAACCTGAAAGAAGAATTAGTCGGGGTCACCCGAGGAGTATACTAACTCATCAGTGGGAATCGGGATCCAACTCTCATCGCATGATAACGTGACGGAATCCGCTCACGGTATCATACTCCAGAAGGTATGCGCATATCTGGCAAGTTTCAGTACTTTTGAAACTCCCGATGTGATTTCTGCCCCATGCTCTTATGACCTTGGCGAAGGTCAACAAATCATAAGTCACATGTCAAGTTCTACCCGTCATTATCCAGGTTAATTTGAATCCACCCGTACAAGCCCTTGACGAAGGCCAACAAGGCTATACGACTGTCCCAAACCAACGCATCTATCTATGCTGCAGAAAGGCAACAAGCAGCTACCATACACTATGCCTTGACGAAGGCCAACAAACATAGCATGAATACTACGTGCTACCCGTCTGAAACGACGGAGGGCTACGAATGGTTTCTGGCGAAAACCTTTAACGTAAAGAACTTGATATCGTTGAAGGAACTGATAGCTTTTAAAAATATAGTGACGAAAAACGGTTGCTAAAGAGGTCACTCCCGGTGAAGGGATCTCGGATCTTTCCCCGTAGAATGGGGTGCAGGATATTCCAACTGAATACCACGGTGCAAAGCAAAAGTAATCGGCTATAGTGAAGTTAATGCCCTGACGCAAACTTTTGTCCAAGGGGTCACTCCCGGTGAAGGGATCTCGGCCCTTGCCTCGTAGACTGAGGAGCATGATATTCCAAATGAATACCACAATGCAAAACAAAAGTGAACGTCCTTGCAATAACAGCTTTTTGAAAAATGTTCCAACAACATCAGATTAGGTTTGTTTTTAACTTGCATTGATCCGAATCAATGCAGTCCCATCAATTGATCACACCAAAAAGAACGAAAATATACTGATGTACGTATATGCCATCCGCATTCGCCACTGGGTCCCGTCATTACCCGTTAGGTTAGCTAACTAACGACAGAGCGGGGACTGGACTAGCGCGGATGTAAAACATATACAACATCTACTAATATATATACCAATATATTATATTCGCTCAAGGCGTGAATAAAATGCAACATCACAGAGAATGAACAGCATCACAGAAACAATACAGATATCTGGGAACCCCGGGTTTCACAGAGCCGCTGAAACCCGACGTTCCCCTGGTCGTGTGGATAGCCTGTGCAATGAAATCCTATACCCCCTACGAGTGCGGCGAATAGCCAGCCAATCCTGGAGTGAAGCCCCCTCCGTCCCAATGCCATGAGATGCGGGCTTGTTGCCTTCTAGAACCCGGCTATCCGTGCACCCCTCCGCGGGGTAACCCTAGTACAGAAAGTAAAATATACATACACCGGGTACATCGACCGCAACCAGGTCGTGCCCCAAAAGAATAATACAAGCAGGCAGTGACGGCAGTCCACATGTCGGACGCTCGCCCCGCAATATCAAATGTACATAATACAACAAAACTGTACTAGCATTGCATCCAGGCTATCCCCCACGACCGATCCGCAACATCACAGCAAATACATAGAACATCAACGTGAAAGTCACGTTCGCAAATCCGTCTAACCGGGCTATAGCAGTTAGACCGGATTTACCGATCGAGTGACATTCACGGTCGCAGATATAATGTAAATACTGTGAAAAATGTGTTTAAAATATTCCGATTGATCAAACTTTAACAAGTGGGCCCACAAAGAATACTGCAGCAGTTAAAGAAAATATGGGCCCAATTTAAATATTCCAAAACCCCTAACTTAAGCCCAGAAGCCCACTGTAAAAACCCAACCCACTGATTCCTGTAGGCTGCGGCGGAAGCGCGGCCAAACGTGGGTTTTGGCCGCCCTTCCGCGGTCAAATGAGAAGATCAGTGCGTCGAATTTGAACAGTGTTCTTAGAATTTCTAGCACAGTACTTTTATGCAACCTGAAAAATTTTTGGAGACTGAAAAATTTCAACAGAAACTGTCGTGGGCAAATACGGGTTTTTGGACATTTCGATCGATCGGAACTCAAAAACACATTACACAAAGCTAGACTAAGTTAATGGGGAGGCTCTGATACCACTGTAAGTGCACGGCGGCGCCCCGGCCGTCAATCCGACGCCGGAATGCGGAAGCGGTGAAAAACTAAAATTTTGCGGACTTAGCAAACCGGCACCACCGCACACTAAACACCCGGATCGAACCATTAACTAGTCTAGGCTATCTACAAGAATGGGTTAGAGATATATACCATACGATCCAAGTCCTCCGGTCTTCATCTCCAATCCGATCTCCTCGCGGGATCTCCGTCCGTCTCATCCTCGTCGCCGGAAGTGCACCACGTTGCCTACATCGTTTACGGGCTCCCACCTCAATGTCGAGGCAACTCGGGCACGAAGCCGGCTACTCGACGTGCCCAAGGTTCGTTGTAGAATATGTAGTGAGCAAGTCTCATTTTTGGGGTTTGTGGAATTGCCATTGGTGAAGGAAAAGAGAGCTTGGAGAGAGGTGAGAAAAATGGAGCATACTCAAGAAGGAATGTATCATATTTTTCTCCACACATCAAAATGAAAATCAATCCCATTCCCTCCAAGGAATGGCCGGCCCCCCCCTTCATGTGTGATTGGAGAGAGAGAGAGAGAGCAAGGTCAAAGGGTGGGTGGAAGCAATGATGCAAGAGGGCATCATGAAAGAATATGATCACAAGCAAAAACCACACACAACCACAACCATCATCAACAACCATGATGCTAACAAGGTCAAGCCATCATGAAGTATGAAGTCAAGCAAGTCAAAGGAGGGTGCTATCATGATACAACAAAATGCAAAGACCCCCTTCCACAAATGCCTATTTGCAACAATGCAAATAAGCCCTCCTCCACCAATCTTCGGCCAATGAACGGAACAATGGAAATTGGCCGAAACGAAAAGCAAACTGGCAACTCCAGAAAACTGGTCCCGTAATAAATTACAGGAAAACCCCGATACTTTGCATACACACCCGCATCTGTATTTCGACCGAAATACAAATGCAATGAGACAAAGTCTACACTGTACTATACTAGGTCCGGCTTATACCAAAACCGGCTAGTAATATCTGTTCGATCCTGATCCGTGCAATACCGCACGTATCTGATCAAACCCTGCCATATAACCATACGGCCTATAGTACAAACTGTCCGATCCTGATCCGTGCAATACCGCACGTATCTGATCGGACCTTGCCATATCTCCATACGGCCTCTACAACCTTTCGCCCGAAAGCTGAGTAACTGAATGTGGGGGACTCTAAAGACTCGTCAACACCTTGGTTGTGGATTTAACCACTAGCACGTCAGAGGTATAAGCCAATACGTAACGGGCTACCAGGTATTGACTAAAAAGGACGTCGATGAGCGAACTCATCCTGACACCCTACTGAGCCTGTCAGTGACAATATCCGTGCAGTCCGGTCCGTTCGTCTATGAGTATCGCATGGCGGGCCTAGGGGGTTGGTAAAAGTCAGACCCCCAAAAGCGGTACAAGTCGTGTCGGAGTGTAGCCCAGAACACCCTGAGATACTACTGGAATACCTACCAGTAAATCTCCTTGCCTTGGCCAAGGACTTTGTGTAATGGCTCTCCTAGACACAGCACGACCTCACCCCCAATACCGGGAGAGACGAACCCCTGAGGATACGCTCACTGCCTCCATGTGGCTCGGGACTGTACCCAACTAAAACCTGTTTGCACGACTCCTTTGAGCCGTGGTAGGGTAGTAATCAAAGTACAGTGGGAACTCACACGAGACAAATGACGATCCCCAGGTCGATGAACTAACCTGCACACATGTCACCAGGGAACTGCCATCTGACGTCTGGTATATGACCAACTAGCATGTTCCCGGCGAGTCCTGTCCGGTGTACTCATAACCCAATGAGCACCTGTATACATCTTAGGTGATCCAACTGACACCAGTGGCTTGTGAGACCGGCCACCGCCCCTCGTCGGGGTCTCGACTGTATACACTAGTCTACTAATGGAGTATCGATGCCCAGTCTCGAAACTCCCACGACTAGGGACCTTTTAAGGATAAGCTTATAGACCCCCAGCTCCCACTTATATGATCGCCCTCATACTGCTGGTGGTCAAGCAAGAATCCTAGGGGCTCTATCAACGTGTAATAGCGACGTGTCATGTCACCTAAAGCAGTACACGATGATAAAGGTAAACCAGATAGCGTACTATCATCTCGAGTAAGACTGTCCTACCGGGATAGGTCCTCCCTCAATCATTACAATCACGTACCTGTGACCTAATAATTGACTCTGAGGGCACTATCTCCAACAGTATATGGGTTAATTAATAATAAAAATAAAGGCACAGAAAATCCCTCTGTTCCCAAAAGATCTTTATCATCTTCTCCCGCGCCTCGCGATCGATTTCCTCCCGTGCCTCGATCCCGAGCCTCATCGACTTCCTCGTCGCCTCCTCCGTCGTCTACTCATAACATCCTCGTCGACTTCCTCCAGCGCCTCGATCCCGAGCCTCGTCGACTTCCTTGTCGCCTCCTCCGTCGTCTCCTCCACCGCCCAGCAAGTTAGTAAATCTCCAAATTTTACTTCTAATTTAATGCTTTTATTTCCTTCTTTTGATGATGTTAGGTTCAGGGCAGGGTTCGAATACGGGTGAGGGTTAGGGTTAGGCATCAGGTAAGTTTAGGTTAGGGCTAAGTTTAGGGTTAGGGTTAGGGGTCGATTGGGGTTGGGGTTGGGGTTGGGGTTAGGGTTAGGGTTCAGAATTGGGGTTGGGGTTGGGGTTAGGGTTGTTTTTTCTTGAAACCAACTCTTGTTGTGCGTGAAGAGAGCATGGCGAGGTGACATGGGGAGGAGGAAAGCCCGATGGGGGGAGGGATAGGGTTATCACATGGAAGCTCCAACTGCTGCCCTGCACCAATGAGGTGGCGCCACGTGGCAGCAGAATATCTGAGGGATTGACCTGCTTTGAAGCTGGCCTCATAGAAATTGTATGCGGAAGCTAAAGCTAACTTTGGAACCTGCCGGGAGTTTAGATAACTGCAGCCGTCTCCTGGTTGGTAGGGTGATATTGGAGTTAGAATCACTGAAGTTGACGTACAATCAGTTCTTAAGAATTCAATCAAACCCCTTTTTCATTTTCACTCCACGTTCGAAGTTTGCATAACTTATACATTCGCTAATTAAGTGTATTAATTGATATGCTGATTCGAAAACCAATAAACAATACTCACAACTTGGTATGATATCTTTTTTCTTTTGGATAATACTCATGACAATAACTTGGGTTTCAAAACGGACCGAAGGTTGATGTTGGGGTTAATTAGTTGGGCTTAGCGTTATGGTAATTAGGGTCAGGGTTAGGGTCAGGTTTAGTGTTAGAGGCTAGGGTTAATTTGGGTTAATTAGAGGGTAGGGTTAATTTGGG
Source organism: Agapanthus africanus (assembly GCA_030015575.1). Lineage (NCBI taxonomy): Eukaryota > Viridiplantae > Streptophyta > Magnoliopsida > Asparagales > Amaryllidaceae > Agapanthus > Agapanthus africanus. The sequence goes on along the minus strand of JASDDO010000264.1, from coordinate 153,182 downwards.
TTAATTAGTGATAATTTGAAAGGGTTATGGTGTTGATTAGGATTAATTTGGTTAAGTTTGGGTTGATTAGGTTAATTTAGGTAAATTGGGTTAAGTTTGGGTTAATTAGGGATAATTTGTGTTAGGGTAACGATTATGGTTAATTGTGGTTAATTAGGTTAATTTGGGTTATTTTGGTTTATGATGCACTAGTTTATTTAGTAGGATATACTAGTTCATTGCAGTAGGATACTCGATAATAATGTAAACGTACAACTTTATCCTAAACGCAAGAAAAATTTACCCTAAACTTGAAATTTCGAACCCTTAATAACGAAACGTAAACGTAAAAGCTATTCATGTTAAATGTTTAAATTAAAACCAATATATGATACTCGATGATAATATGAAACTTTCATATTCTCATCGATACTCATATATGAAACTTAAAGCGCCACTTAGTCCCCGTCTATCAGTTAATATACGTTCGATATTCGTCGTGACATAGAACTATACGAAGGTTGTTAAATATCGGACGGTATAGCTCGATACTAACAACCGTCATGTATTCTATGCGACGAGAAGATTCAATCGTATGATAACCAATAGATTTATCCCTTGTGGACAAGTTAGGAATGTATAAAACAAACACCTTCATTCACTTGTGTTTTTATCCGTTTCGAGATATTTCGTCGGTACCTTTCCGCTGATTCTCCGTGTATAAAGATAGATTAGATGTTCATTTCAACGTTATTTCACAGCTTTGAATGATTATCTATTCTATTACAGTGTACTCGGAGAACAGCGGGGAGGTGCTGCCGAAATTTACTCGAAACGGTTGAAAGCACAAGCGAATGGGTGTTCGCTCTATACATTCTTAATGGGATAGAAGCCTTATCCCCGACAGTCGAAACACACACATACAACAAGAATACACAACAAACGCATTAGTAGAGAGCGATTCAAAATGTTTAAGTTAAAACCAATATATGATGCTCGATGATAATACGAAACTTTCATATTCTCATCGATACTCATATATGAAACTCAAAGCGCCACTTAGTCCCCGTCTATCGGTTAACATGCATTCGATATTCGTCGTGACATAGAACTATACGAAAGTTGTTAAATATCGGACGGTATAGCTCGATACTAACAACCGTCGTGTGATAACCGATAGATTTGTCTCGTGTGGACAAATTAGGAATGTATAAAGCAAACACCTTCATTCACTTGTGTTTTCATCCGTTTCGAGATATTTCGTCGGTACTTTTCCGCTAGTTCTCTGTGTACAAAGATAGATTAGATGTTCATTTCAACGTTGTTTCACAGCTTTGAAATGATTATCTATTCTATTACAGTGTACTCGGAGAACAGCGGGGAGCTGCTGCCGAAATTTACTCGAAACGGTTGAAAGCACAAGCGAATGGGTGTTCGCTCTATACATTCTTAATGGGATAGAAGCCTTACCCCCGAAAGCCGAAACACACACATACAACAAGAATATACAACAAACGCATCATTAGAGAGTGATTCAAGATGTTCAAGTTAAAACCAATATATGATATTCGATGATAATATGAAACTTTCATATTCTCATACATGAGTATCCTCAAATCTAACTTTGATTATCGATAATTTATTCTTTTCAATGACAAACGCACACACAAAGCATACACACGGATTTTCTCCTTTGTCAGTAACCATCCCGTTCTTAGATTTCTCAATATAGTCATCATAACCTACAATTTATATGTTATATAGTCTAACATGGCCCATGAGTACGTCAGAGTTAAGGACTGGATGTATGTGGATTGGCAACAACGTATGCAGCCTAAGTTTGTCGCAGGAATTGCTGCTTTTATTGAATTTGCACGCGCACATAATAAGATCGTGATAGAGAAGATTCTCTGCTCGTGCGATAGATGTGGAAATAGTATCGGCAGAAGGTAGAATTGGCAGAGCTTCATATCGTAAAATATGGTTTCACTAGATTTTATACAACTTAGAAATATCACGGGGAAGGAGAAGAACGCAGTAATGCGGCAGAAGAAGAAAGAGAACACGATAATGCGGCAGGAGAAGAAGGAGAAGATGGTAATGCGGCAAAAGAAGAAGACGGTAATTTCTTTCCATCAGAAGAAATGGAGGATATGGTAGAGGCTGCCCTAGGTGAATCTATTCGTACCGAAGATGACATTCTTTCCGGTCAAGGACCGCGTGCGGATAAATATGAAAATTTCATGAATGATGCTAGAAAACCAATTTATGAGAATGCAAAGTATTCCACCCTCTCATGGTTCGTCCAACTTTTCTAGATTAAGTGCCTAAATGGACGGAGCAATAAGTCATTCACAATACTTCTTTCGTTCTTGAAAGATTCTATGCCCCCGGGAAATAACGTGCCCGACAGCTGGTACAGAGCCCAGAAGATGATGTCTGATTTGGGTCTGAAGTGTGAGAAGATTCAAGTCTGTCCTAAAAATTGCGTGTTGTACCGGAAAGAGAATTCAGATTTGAAAAAGTGTCCAACATACGGAGAGGCCAGGTATAAGCCGAAAGATTCTGATAAGAAACCTGATATACCTGTCAAGATAGCACGATATTTTCCCATAACACAGAGGCTGCAGAGGCTATTCAGGTGCAAGAAAACAGCCGAGGCAATGATTTGGCATCACCGTGCTCCTCCAAGTGAAGATGGAAAAATGATCCATCTAAGAGATTCACCGGCATGGAAGGATTTCGATAGGAGGCACGCAATATTCAGTAGCGATCTTCGCAATGTCAGGCTCGGACTGGCTAGTGATGGTTTCTGCCCATTCAACTATATGGCTGGAAGTCACAGCACATGGGCCGTTGTAATGATAATTTATAATCTGTCGCCTTGGTTTGCTATGGACTAATCATACTTTATGATGCCTCTTCTTATCGATGGACCAAACTCACCGGGAAACAATATTGACGTCTATCTCCGACCTCTGATCGAGGAGTTAAAATCTTTGTTCATTGATGGTGTAGAGACTTACGATGCAAACGCAAATACAACCTTCATACTGCGTGCGGCTTTAATGTGGACAATTAATGACTTTCCTACGTATGGAATGCTATCAGGTTGGTCCGTACATGGTCACAAAGCATGTCCTCATTGCCATCAACACACAACATTGAAATTCTTGAATTTTAGCAGGAAGGTTTGTTATTGCGGCCATCGACGTTTCTTGCCTCTAGACCACCCCTACAGGTTAGACGCTGTTCACTTTGATGGTCATCAGGAGCTTTTTGGACCTCCAGCCCCATTGTCCGGAGAGGACGTGACTGCTCAGTGGGATGGTTACAATAATGTGACCTTCGGGATGGCTCCGACAAAACAGGTCAAACCACCATTTTGGAACAAGTTAAGCATTTTTTTCGAGCTTCCGTACTGGTCAACAAATTTAGTGCATCATTGTCTGAACGTCATGCATATAGAGAAGGGAGTATCAGAGCACATACTCAACTTGCTTCTTTGTAAAGAAGGAAAATCGAAAGACAACCTGAATGCTCGGATGGATCTACAGGACTGGGAAATAAGAAGTGAATTGCACCCTAAATCGGTAGCGGGTAAACCAGGCAAGTTTGTACTTCTCAATGCCGCTTATTATATGTCACAACCGGAGAAGAAAAGATTCCTGCAGGTGTTGCATGATTTGAAAGTTCCCACATGTTTCTCAGGATCATTCAGCAAGAAGATAAAAATTGTGAAAGGTAAGATCGATGGGCTGAAAAGCCATGATCACCATGTTATCGTGGAGTACCTTCTTCTACTAGCCCTCAGGACTTCTCTCCCCGAATCGGTTGGTCTAGTAATCAACGACCTATGTTGTTTTTTCAGAGAGTTGTGTGCTAAAACACTGGATGTTGTGACGCTGGATAAACTAGAAAATTCTATTGTGTTGATACTTTACAAGTTTGAGCATGTTTTCCCACCGTCATTCTTCGATATCATAATACACCTGACGGTTCATCTTGCAACTGAGGCTAAATTAGCCGGACCGGTACAATATCGATGGATGTATCCCGTCGAGAGGTACGTGGAATTTTTCGTTTCGCGCAATTTTTAAAATTATTGTTGTTCTGTATGCCCGTATTTATTTATTCAACATATTTCTTTAGGTACCTTTACACTCTTAAAAAGTATATCCGCAATAGAAATCGACCAGAGGGTTCTATCATGCAAGATTATCTTCTTGATGAAGCAACCACATTTTGTTCCCGCTATCTGGACGAGAACATTGAGATGAGACTTAACCGGCCTCGAAGAATTCAAGACGAGCCATATGCTAAAACTGATTATAAGAGGGTAGACACTATTTTTATGAACAAGATATACCGGTTTATCTTGCTTAATTGCGCATGTCTTGAAAAAATTAGAGAGTAAGTTTTTTGGGTTTAATTGTTATATTTGTGTTTGTGTGTGTATGAAATGATAAAATATTAATGTCATAATTTATTATCGAAACCAGAATTCATTTTAACGAGGTACGTGAGGGGCATCTTGATTGGAGCGATGAACGATTGGAAAATATCATCAGGATAATTTTTGCGATTGGTTTGCAGATCATGTAACTTATTCGAATAACATGTTATTGCTATCAGTTTTAATCTAAACTTATATCGTTATGTATTTTTCGTAAAATTTGTTTTGTTAGATCCATGATCCGAACTTGTCTACATCATCTGAGAGTGATTCAAGATGTTTAGCTCAATTTCCTAGTATGGAGGTTGCATATTATAAAGGATTCGGTGTCCTTGGATACAAATTCGAAGTTAAGAACATAGAAACATCTAGAACCACTCAGAATAGTGGGATTGCGACAGTAGGATCGGATGGTGTGATTTATTATGGATACTTAAATTGTATACTCGGCATCCACTATCCCGGATGATCAGAATCCTTTTATATATTCCAGTGTACTTGGTATGATACGCAAACTGATACGGATAAGTAGAGAAGCAATCTTGGGACTTGAAAAGATGAATATGGATTGACCAGTGTGAACACACTTTGATTTTACGGTCATGAAGATCCGTTTATTTTTCCGAATCAAACGTTCCAAGTATACTACTCACAGTGTTTGAAGCATTCGGGATGGAGTGTCGTGTGCCGTTGGAAACCCAGGGATGTCTATGATGTCCCAGAATTCGAGGACAGCGATGAGGATGAAGAAGAGAGAAGACTTAGAGTGCTCCGACCGTCTGTTTCGAAAGACGGGTTGTCTTCGGCTGATCATGAAGTTACGTGGGTTAGAAATGATACCGATGATGAAATCCAAGTAGATATGTCTAATGCGCCCACGAAACGAAAAAGGTTATCAGTAATGTTATATTATTACTTCACATTTTACGATCTATACATATATAGTCAATACTTGTAATGATTGTCCAATGTGTCCACGAACCGTTTATCTAGATTTGATAATGATGACGAGAGCAGCGAGGGGCGGCAGGAGCTCCAACCGCGGCACCGGCAGAGGCAGAGGCAGAGGCAGAGGCAGAGGCAGAGTGGTTCTGCCACCCGGAGAGCTGCGTAGGGAGCTTCAGAGGGCCGGTCTTGCACCCCGATCGGAGACCCCTTCGGATGCCTCTTTCCATGTAGACTTTGCCACATCTCCAGGTATATTTCACACATATTCATTTTGAATATAATATTATAGATATACATGCATGTTCATATCAAAATTACTTATATTGTCAATGTTTGATTGTCTAGCTGTTGGTGATGCATCCACATCAGGGACAGAGGCCACTCCCGCACCTCCAAGTATGTTTATATATAATATAGTGCATGTATATTGATTTAGAATGCTATATCATAAATATACATACATTCTTTTTGCTCTTACGTACTTACATCAGGGACAGATGCCACTCTCGCACCTCCAGATATGTTTATATATCCTATAGTGTATACATGTTGATTTAGAATGTTATATTATTGATATACACATTCTTTTTGCAATTACTTATATAGCTGATACTTGATTGTCTAATTATAGGTGGTGCGTCCTCGTCTGGTGTAAGGGCCACTCCCGTCACTTCCATTCCCTCCGCTCAGTCTGCAGGTTTGTATGAAAAAATATAAAATATTTATTCATTTTACATATCCTTTAAGAATAAACATGAACTCCATATAATTTTATCGATGTTTATTTTTTAGTTGGAGATGCGTCCACGTCCGGGTTACCGGCTGTTCCTTACCGGAGGAACTATCGTCCCGCTCGTGCTGCTGCCCGGGCCCAGGCTCGTGTTTTAGTCACCGGAGGTATATATCACACTTCAATTTTCATTAAACCTTAATTTCTTGCAGACACAGGGCCTCCCCATCCCAAGAGGGGGACTCGAGGCCCGAATCAGTCCTACAAGCTGAGGCCTGACAGAGCTAGAGGGGAGGCAGCATTCCCCCTCTTTTGTACCCCTGATTATAGCTATACCGACGATCATGCTGAGAGGTTCGGCCGGTATATGGGGGATGAGAGCCGGCTCATGAAGAACTATCCACTTCACGTTGAGTGGGGTGACCAGCAACGGCGCTCATTCGCCCTCTTCTGGGATCAGGCTCGGGTATTAATATATATTTTCATGTGATTTATCCAATATATTTATTATTAACACTTGCAATCTAATAACAATGTTTTTTTTTGTATTTTCAGTTGGATTACGATTTTCAGCCTGTAGCCGACCCTGATCACCCTAGGAGGGTGCTCGATCTTCACGCTCTGTACAATGGCCTGATGAAGAACATGCAGACGAAGGTCCGATACAACAGGAATGAGCTGAAGACCGACTACTATTCCCTATGGATGGCGACCCCCGAGGCAGAGAGAGTGGCCCTCCTATCTACTCCGGCCTTTGCGAGAGTCGACGTAGATACATGGGCTCTATTGTGTGAATATTTCGACTCTCATCGCAAACAGGTATGTATTTTAAATGTAATTCATTGCTTAGTATATAATTTATTTTTTTTGTGTTGCTTAATTAGAAATCTAAATGTGAATGTGCTGTGCAGAAACATGCCGATCAAAATAAAGAGAATAGGAAGTCGACGAAGAGGGGTCGCCCCACTTATACAGGTGGCTCGAGGAATATTACTTGTGCCATGGAGTTATCGGTAAATTACAATAGACCGGCCTTTGTGATATAATGTAATATTAAGAGTTATTTTCTAATATATCTAATATTAAGAGTTATTTTCTAATATTGCAGAGAGCTCAGATCCTGGCGCTGGGTGGTACACCTAGCGTGCTGTCCGTGTATCTTGCTGTCCACGGCAGCTCGACAGATCCCGCCACGGGTGAGCTTCGATACCCCGACGCCGCTACCCAGGAGTATTGCGTAAGTGTTAATATGTATTCAACCCCTATTTGAAATTTTAGTTTTGAAAGATTCAAATTTAAATGATATACTTATATTTTACTGGTTAATGTGGGTGTAGGAGCGGGTGGTTGAGCAGGACGAGACATCGGGGATCGATTTTACTGGACAGAACGATCCGATGCTGCTGACCCCAGTCCTGGACGCAGCACACGGAGGGCACCACGGAGGTTGGGAGAGAGGCCGGGAACTGGGCCCTAGCAGGGCCCATATGAGGTTGGACTCCACTCCGGCGGTTACTTCCTCCGTCTCCAGTGAGCAACGTTTCCAGTAAGAACTAGAGAGCTTGAAGGCCACCGTTCAGGAGTTGAAGGAGATGTTGGTATGTATACTACTTAATAGTAAAATATTATGTCATATTATAGATAGCAATATATCCAATATTAGTATGTAGCCTGAGCTTATTTGGTTGTAGACTTAGCTTTAATTAATCATACATACATATCTAATTAAAATAAACTACGATTTTCCAAACTAGATATCCAAACGAGGCCTAAGTCCCTAAATATACATAGATTGGGGTTTCACAATAACTTGATAATGATACGAATTCGACTAATACACAGTTCTTACTCGTTTATTACATACGTAGGTCCAGACGCGACAGGGTACATCAGCCGAGCCTCCACATGCATCTCCTTCGGCTGCGGCTCCGCAAGCCACTACCTCGGCTGCTGTTCCGCAGACAGCTCCTATAGCTCCACTGCCCGCTCAGACCCCCGCAGCTGCGGCTCCGCAAGCCATTGCCTCAGCGGCGGTTGCGCAGACCACTCCTACATCTCCACAGCCCGCTCAGACTCCCACACACTCCGCATTGTATGATTTATTGACTCAGGTATATCCGAGGAGCAGGCGCGTCAGATTATGGCGTTTATCAGAGGTGGAGCTGGACCGAGCTAGCGTAGCTTTCTGATTCTTATATTATAAACATGTATTTATTTATATGATATATATTGTATATATTTTGGACGATATTGATATTGTTGGTGTTTGCGTGTTTATATTGATATCATATTCTGCTTGTTGATTTCTTTTGTATATTATGCGTGAGATGCGATTATGAATACTGTGATATATATTCTGCGTGTTGATTAATTTTATATATGATGTATATATTATTGTGCACAGGGCGAGAAAAAATAGGCAACCCTTTTTTAAAAAAAAACCCTGATAATATATACCTACGGATTAATCTGTAGGGCCCAACATTGCCCCTACGGATTAATCCGTAGGGACCTTCTTTGCCCTTACTAATTTATCCGTAGGGGCAAAATATCAGGATACCCGATATTTTGCCCCTATGATCTCAGTAATAGGGGTTATACTTATCCCTACGGAGTTGTCCGTAGGGGCAAACAAATGCCCCTACACAGGTATCCGTAGGGACAAAATATTAGGATACCTGATATTTTGTCTCCACACATCAGGACCTACGCACTTATCCGTAGGGGCAACTATTTGCCCCTACGGACGTATCCGTAGGGACAACTAATTTATTTTATAAACCGATAAATTAAATAAGTTTTTTGTCCCTACAGCCTAATCCGTAGGGAAAACAGGACCTACAAATTACGCCGTAGGGGCAAGTTTTTGTCCATAGGGGCATGTTCAAGGTTAAGACTTGCACCTACGGCGTTTGCATCTACAGGGATATTTCTTGCCCCTACGAATAAATCCGTAGGGTTGCGGGGCAGTGATTTGCTCCTACGGATAAATCCGTAGGGGCAACCCATATTTGTAGTAGTCATATTGTCCATACATAAGTTTTAGTGTGGATTTATCAAATAAAGATTTGACAATATCATCTTCCTTTGTATATTATGGCTAATTACAATGTTTCATTTAGAAAGATCTATTACCTTATTTACATGCTAAATTTAAAATACTTTACTTCCCGTTCTAAAATATTTTGTTTTCTATTTTCTTTAGCTCTATCTATCTGCATAATAAAGCAAAATGATATTAATAAAATTATCAGGTTTCCATTTTCTAAGATGCATTAGAGGGTCTTGATACAAAAAGAAAAGGAAAAGAAATAAAACATCCCTAATCTCTGCCATTATATTTACCTCGTCATCTCCTCCGTTGGTTCTTTAGACGTCTCATATGATGGATTCCCCGCTCGTCTTCAACGTTTGTTACTCAAATTAAATTATAGTGTGAATATTTAATACATATTTTGTATATATTATTCGAAATATTCATATAGCAGATAAGTTGACAAAGAAAAAACCGTGCACGAATATAAACTCTTTTTACAGTATAAGTTGCATAGCCAAGCCTGCAAGAAATAGTGAAAAAGAAATAGAACTCTACTATTTTCTTTCTGCAATTTTAATAAGATAAGATTGTCATTTTCCTAAAAAGATTGACATAAATTTGCATTGATTTGCTAGCCAATGGGCATAAAGTTGAACCAATCACCTTTTTCAAGTTCATGTGTGTAACCTTAAAAAGGGATCTCAAAACTATGCATGTCGTAAAACGGCGTAAAGCTTTACAACTTTCTCTTTATGGATTTTGGATGTATGTTGATATACATTCTCCTATTTGTGAGGAGCTAAACATTTTAAGCAATAAAGTTTCCTTTATCAAATGAATACCTAAGGCATATCCCCCCCAAAGTTGCAAGATAAAGGTTTGCAAATAACTTTGGAAAGGAGAAGAGTCCTGATGGAGGTCGGAATCTCTCTCAGATATTGTCCTCCATCGATCTTGCTGCCAGCAAAACTGAACATTGAGATTTGGTGTGAGGGTTGAGCATGTAGATCTCAGCGGGTTGTTGGTTGCCGTTGACGCTGAGCTATCTACAAGGAAAGTCCTGGGGTGGGAAACCACCGTAAGACCCTCCGACAATCAAGTAAGTACTGAGAAATAATGGTAGGGTTGCCGAGTATTAGAATGGATTTTTTTCTTACCCGAGTCGTCTGGAAGAGAGGGTTTATATAGCGGTCGCTTGAAGCGAACCGGTGCGAGATTCTCTCCGTTCGTTACGTCCCTGCATCACGTTCGCGTTGATGACGGGGTACGTCCATTAATAGCGGGATATACTTATTAATGGAGATACCCTAGTGTGGGATACGGGACGTAGAGCGGCGGAGATCTCATCATGGCGAGATACACAGAGTTGTTATGGGGTCGCTTAGATTCCGTGCTCCCGGTTGAACAGGGGAGCCGAGGAAGCTAAGCTCGGCAACAGCTCGGAGACGAGCAAGGAAGCTGTGTAAGCTCAGTTATAGGATTGCTCGGAGGTGAGCTATTGGCTGGTTGCTAGGTGAATATGGAAGGTACTCCGGAGAGGTCTCCAAAAGGTCGGATTCAATCTCGGAGACGAGGTGCCGAGGAATGCCCCCAATGCGTCATATTTATTCCAGCTCCGTAGCCCTCAGGAGTCTAGTGGGCTTACGTAGATGACATGTCATCCGCTACGTGTCGTAATCTGAGAAATTCCCACTTATGAGTATCATCATTAGCCCCCCACTCTCGTTCCGACCTATTTATGGGTCGGGTCGAGAGTGGTCTGCTTGGTTTCCTTTGATCAGCTTGGTGCCGAGAATTCTTCGTGGTGGATTGTCTGGGAACGACACGGTGTCGGCGGTTATATCTTTTCGATTTTCGAGTCCATGTGGCATCTCACCGTGCGCCTTAATTTTCGTGCGTATTTTTGGTGACATCAGGGGATCAGTGAAATGATTGCGCTTTAAAAGGGACGCCGCTTCGCTCGCTCGGTCTGTTGGCCTTCGTGCCATATGATCTCCATAGGGTGGCGGGATGTGAGAGGTTGTCATTCGAATCCAAGTGAGGGGGGAGGTGTCCAATGGCCGGTCGCCACGCGGAGTCCTTATGGCTATTGGGTATGACGCTTCATTTTGACGGGAATGGATTTGGGCCGTTGGATGCTTTCTCACCGAGTGTATAAATAGGGGAAGCCATCCCTTGGCAGATATTTTGCCCCAGTCATCTTTTGCCATCTGAAAATTGCCCGGCGCACATCTGCTTAGGTCGGAACATCAGCTTAGAAAAAAATTTCTTCGGCCAATCCTTCCTTGAATCAGGTTAGATGTCTTCCTCCGAAGTATCTATTGATGTAGTTGGGGTCGAGTTGAGCGATGAGGGTTCAGCTTCTGAAACCGAGTCCAGTGGGTCTTCTTCCTTCTCGGCTTCCGATAGTCGAGAGAGTTCTTCTTCCTCTTCATCTTTGTCTTTTGCGTCGGGCTCGCCCCAACGGGGAACGACGCATTTGTCCTTCGTCGTCGGGGGGTAAAAAAGGCCCCCGAGGCATGCATCGGAAATACCCACGATGCGCCCTCAGTTTTGAACCGCTTGGATAAGCTTTCCGATATCCGGGCTCGCTTCCACATTCCCTCTGGCTATTCACTTCGTCTGTCCAGGGAGGGCGAGCGGGCAGACCAGGTGCAGGGCAATGAGATTGCTCTGTACTTCAAAGCATTCCGGGCAGGGATGCGTCTGCCCTTCTCGTCTGAAGTTTGCGCCGTGCTCTATTGTTTCCGCCTCGCTCCGAGCCAGCTAGCGCCGAAATCGTGGAGAATCCTTCTTGGGTTTCTGGTCCGGTTGAAAATTGATCAGATCCCTTTCGATTTGAGCCTTCTCCTCTCCTTTCTTTGTTATAAAAATTACCCCGGTACCAGCAAGGATTAACCGATCTGGGTGTACCTTTCTTTTAAAAACACAAGGGTATGACGGCCGGGTCTGGGGTAGTGGTTATTCCTTCTTCCATTCATGAATGGAAGGAGAAGTTTGTCTTCATCGGGCCTCCGGAGGATGAGGATTGGCCCGTGCCCATCAGGTGGCATAGGGCCGATTGCCCTAGGGTTAGACTGTCGAATGCCCCAGAGATGAGGGTGGTGTCGAACCGATCCAGCGAGTCGATGTCTTGCTTTCCGAGCAGGGTTTGAGATGGGTAGGACTTAGTCCCGCGCGCTTTGGGGGTAAGTTAGGGATTCAACGATCTATTTAGACTTGGCATGTTTTTATCCTTATTTTTCTCTTTTTGGTCGCTGATCTTTCTCTTATGTGTATCTCGTAGAGCCGATGGATCATTCGAAGATTATGGCTGCCATGGTCGCCAAGTCCCAAGGGAGGAAGGGCGGTGGTGCGAGCTCGTCCCGACCCGCACCGAGTACGGCTCCTCGGCAAGCCCCTTCGGCCAGGGTTTCCGGAGCCCCTTCCGTTCCGGAGGAACGCTGCGGAGGAGGATAGAAGCATGCACGGGATCCGGCTACACGGGCTAGGATGGAGGTTTCGCCCTTTGCTGAATCCCCGCTCAAGAGACAGAAGAGGGTGGTTTCTCGGCCACCCTCTGCCAGGATACAGGTGCAGGAGGGCGACTTCTGCATTGAGGTGTCCTCGGGGCTCTCTATGGCCGATAGCTTACCGGCGGACTTGGTGAAGGCAGCGGGGGCGAAGATTCCCCGAGGCACCATGAAGGCCCAAGTGGCGGCGATAGCTCAGGAGGCCGTTTAGGTCGGTAATTTTTCCAAAAATTTCTCTAAGTGTTTTTTCCTCTGTCTTAGATCTTAATGCGGTTCTTGTTTCCCGTAGGTCATGCAGCATTGCGTCCTTCTTTCCATCATGGAGACCAAGGAGGTAGCCCCGGCGCTAAAGAAAGCTGGTGAATCTTTCTCTCGTGAGGAAGAGCTTTTCATCCAATCGCAATAGGTGGAGGAAAAGACGACACTCCTCGACTCGAGATTGGTCGCAGAGGGTATAAGGTCGCCAAGCTGAAAGAGTCCCATCGGCTCCTGACTGACTCTAACCGGGCTATTCAGGCCCAGATGGAGGAGGTCAACGGGCTCTTTGACGCCATGAAAAAGCAGAGAGACTCCTTCAAGAGGGATTCCCGGGTGTCCTACGAGGCGGCGAAGCTTTCTGAGATCATAGCTGAAAAGACAGTGGAGGAGTACAAGGCCTCCGATCAATTCTACATTGACCTTGCTGACTCTGCTCCCGTTGGGTAGCACAATGCCCTTGATGCTGTCAAGGAGTTGTGCCCGGGTTTGATGACCAGGAGCTTCGTGCAAGGTATCCCCTTGCCGAGGAAGTGCTTCAGAGAGGCAGTGCTGAGCCAGTAGAGGGAGGCTAGGTAGCTGGCGAAAGCGCCGAGTCAGAGGTCGCCATCGTAGCTCCTGATGGAAGTGCTGGCAGGCAGAAACGCCGGTTGAGAAGGCAGCTTGAACTTCCCCCGCCTTGGTCATCAGATTTTTTAAGCCTCCGGACATTTTGTAAGGCTGGGGAGCCCATAATACCCTGTACATAGTGTTGAATATAAATAAAGTATTTTTAGCCCGCTCATGCAATATTTCTATTTTTGTAAGTGTAGATAAGTCGGGGTCTCGTGGATGTCGAGTATGTATAAAGTCTGTTTACCGTCGAAAACAGAGGCGAACTGAGATGGATCATCTTGCCTGAATTTGGAGGTAGATACTATTTGATTTATCCGTCCACCTCTCCGAAGATACCAAGTTGATTTATAGCACCATATATCGGAGGTTTGGACAGACGTGATCGTTGTAGCAGATTTTATCAGACCCCCCTCATTTTAAGAGGGGTTTTTTGATTATGGGGATGCTCTTCCCTGCAGACGCAAGCCCCTGCAGTTAATTACGTTACCGCATTGCGATTACCAGTTTCTCCTGCTCCGGAAGTTCACTTCATGTCGTGTGTGTTTTTGTTTGTTTTGGTTGCCCGTGGATTGTATACAGAGACTAATTTATGTTGTCGCTCATAGGGCGCGGATTAGTCCAAATCCGTATATTTGAGATTTGGGTTTAGGTCAAGAATTTTGCTTGATGGGGCCCACGTTGGTAGCTTGGTTTGCCAACGGGAATGAACTTAGGACGTAGATCTCACATTTGTGAGACCCATCGGTTCATGAGATATTTGGGTTTGATTTAAAGATCGTTAGCCATATTTGAGACTAAAATCGACTTATGAGCAGTGAGCATATGGGCTCAGCTGATCATTAGATCATATATGAATAGCCCATGGATAGTATATGGTAGTCATTATGGAGACAGTCCGCAGGGCAAAATATATTAGCTTAAGGACGTCGTGTTCCAATATTCCCTGTTTAGGACGAATGTTTGTTTAAGGACATTTCGGTCCATCATTTATCTTGTGCGCACGTGTTTTTATTACATAGTGGAGTGAACGATGGTGATATGGAATGCGCCCAATTTAGGGTGCGATCGGATTTTAGGTGTGCACGTCAGTTTGGAAGTGCATCAATGTGGGGAGTATAATTCCTTATCTTGATGAAATTTTATATCAAGTTGGGACGAGGAGTTGTTATCGGGACCCACCACCTCTCTGAAGATGTTGAGGAATTACAACAGCATATATCAGAGGTGTGAAGAGATGTACCCTTGAACCAAATTCCATATTTTGAGGGAAAGATCGTGATGGATCATCTAAGAATCATTAGTCTTATTTGAGACTAAGATTAACTTAGGAGATATAGGATGAATATCATTTTGGATATCATTGATGAGAGATCATTATTCATGTTTGAGACTAAAATCAGTTTGGAAATCATGAGGGCTCGCTTGAGCTAAGATTGGGTTTCAGCAGTGCTAAGCATTTAGTTGTATATATCACTCTCGTGTATATCACGTGAGGCGTTCCAATAGTGCTAAGCACTAACTTTTTCCGGCGCTCACGTGTGTTTCACGTGAGGCGCTATATAATTTGGCCTTGAACGCTCACGTGCTTTTCACGTGAGGTGCTAAATTCTTTTGGAGATTTAATCTCTGTTGATATTTTTAGAGAATTTAAACCTCTGTTAATGGTATTTTGACTATTAACGATCATCAAGATCATTATTTTGAGGATCTGGGATCATGTTCTTCAAGAACTATGTTCTTGATTTGAAGAAACTAACTTCCTGGAGTATTCATGTTTTCAGAAAGGTTAAACCTCTTTTAATGGTGTTTTGACTATTAAGGATCATCAAGACCACTATTTTGAGGATCTGAGATCAGGTTCTTTTAAGAACTAAGTTCTTGATTTGAAGGAACTAAGTTCCCGGAGTATTATGAACTCCATCTTCTTCATGTTCTTGTATCCATGTTCTCCCGTGAATTTTTGATTCTCAAGAACAAGATCTTCCCGATGAGAATTAAATTCTCAACTTGTGTGAGACTTGTCTTGTGGATCTCAGATCCAGAGAAAGAACTAAGTTCTTTGAAAAGGGTTAAACCTTTTTAATAGGTAAAAGAGATGTTTTTTGATCTCTTCTTTTTTCTTTACCTAGAGTTTTTTTAGGAAGGAAATCTTCTTCTTTGAGAGAATTAAATTCTCTATTATTTTGAGAGCTTTCTGTATTTTTACAGAAGCTTATGGGGGGTCTTCTCTTTTCTTTTCCTCCTTCCTTTTGATTAATCTCTTTACTCCTATTTATAGGAGAAGAGAAAAATCAATTTGTTGAGAAAATCTCTCATTGAGAGATCATAATTGATTTCATACTCAATCAAAATGATCTTTTAGATCAATCGGTGAATTTTATTCACCGTTGGATTTTTAATCCAAAGGCGAGAAGATTTCTTGTTTGTTTAAAAAGATTAGGAAATATTTTTCTAAGATAGAATTTTATTCTATCATATGAATATCTTGTTAGTTTAACAAGATTAAAATTTTATTCCAACATAGAATTTAATTCTATCACATAAAATTTTATTCTATCATATGAATATTTTGTTAATTTAACAAGATTAGAATTTTATTCTATCATATGAATATCTTGTTAGTTTAGTTTAACAAGATTAGGAATATATTTTCCTAATGTAGAATTTAATTCTATCATATAAATATCTTGTTAGTTTAATAAGATTAGAATTTTATTCCAACATAGAATTTTATTCTATCATATGAATATCTTGTTAGTTTAACAAGATAAGGAATATATTTTCCTAACATAGAATTTAATTCTGTTATATGAATATCTTGTTAGTTTAACAAGATTAGGAAAATATTTTCCTAAAATAGAATTTTATTCTATCAGATCGATGGGGGATTTTATAATCACCGTTGGATCGGAGAAGATATTTCTAGTTTGAGGAAGATCAAGGAAATATTTCCCACATAGAATTTAATTCTATCAGTTGGTTTAATTGGTGATATTTTATCACTATTGGATTTTAAATTCAAGATTCTCTGTTAGAGAAAGATCTTTCCATATTAGAAAGATGAAGGAAAATATTTCCCAAATAAAATTTAATTCTATCACATAGAATTTAATTCTATCAGATAGTTTAATTGGTGATATTTTATCACCATTGGATTTTAAATCCAAGATTCTCTGTTAGAGAAAGATCTTTCCATATTAAAAGGAAAATATTTCCCAAATAGAATTTATCATTTGATGATTTATTATCACCATTGGATCTTTGATCCAACAGCTCTGTTTAACAAAGAATATCTCAGTTTTTAGGGAAGTATCCCCATGTAGAATTTAATTCTACTTGCTTTTAATTTAGACGCCGGCGTTCACGTGTTGTGCACGTGAGCGCCACCAAAGAATTTAATTCTTATTTATGATAGGCGCTCATGTGCTTTGCACATTGGCGTCCACGTGAGGAGCACGTGCGGCGCCACCATAGGATTAATCTTACAAGATTGGCGCTGGCGTTGGCGCCCTCGTGAGGGGTACGTGAGGCGCTGCCTCAACAAAATTTTAACAGAGCTTAGCTTTTTTATTATGTTTAAATATTAGGGGAGCATGCGCTCTTGTGCTTTGCACATTGGCGCCCACGTGAACTTCACGTGCGGTGCTACCTGAGGTGATAGTTACATGCTTTGCATGTGTGTGCATGCATTTAACACGTTGAGCTTTCCCTTTATTTTTATAATGGAACAGCAAGCTCTGAGCCAAAAATTTTTGGCGGGAACAAAGTCGAGTGCTGAGTGTTGAGCAAGCACGACGTACAAGCGAACGCCAAGTATAGGTAGATCGGCGTCCTTCCTCAGCTCTGAGTCAAGGTGACGATCGAGCGCAGTGTACGAACGAGCGAACACCAAGTATAGATAGGTTGGCACCCTTTTCACCCCGGAATCGAGGTGATGATCGATCGCGACGTATGAATCGAGTGAATGCCAAGTATAGGTAGGCCGGCGCCCTTCCTTACCCCAGAATCGAGGTGATGATCGAGCGCAGTGTACGAACGAGCGAACGCTAAGTATAGGTAGGTCGGCGCCTCTGGATTCAACATTGGATGAGCCGAGCAAGAAACTGCTCGGTCGTCCCGTGATGAGGGCTTTGGATCCGCAGAGTGGTTAGGCAGAAAGTTGCCCTCAGCGGATGAGATGAGCATACAACTGTTTGGTTGCCTCTTGATGAGGGTTTTAGATCCACAGAGTGGTCGGGCAGGAGGCTTCCCTCTGCGGATGAGCCGAGCAGGAAACTATTCGGTCGCCTCTTGACGAGGGCTTTAGATCCGCGGAGTGGTCGGGCAAGAAGCTGCCCTCTGCGGATGAGCCGAGAAGGAAACTGTTCGGTTGCTTCTTGATGAGGGCTTTCATATCTTGGCTCTCTTGATTCTAGGGATTTTCTGGAAATGTCGTTCAACCTTCTGTGACCTGCATTGGGGGGGGGGGAGCGGGCCAGTAATCGGACGCCATATGGCCGCGTCTTATCGGAAAGATGCGATATTTCGTGATTCGTGCTGTGGCGCGAGAAGATCTCGGCCGTTGGAAGACTTTTGTCGAGGCTATAAATATCAAAGGTATGGCCTCACCCTCGGATACCCTTGTTGATTTTCGTCTAGCCGTTTCGTTTCTTCCTGACGACGGGCCGCCATACACCATCAGAGAGATCGTATCTTGGGACGACGTATATTTCTATGGTCTTGATTGTTTCGAGGCGACGTATTAGGCCTTGATAGGTCATCTAGAGGGCTATTGTGGGTGTCTGCTTCCTTGTCGATCTCCTCTCCTGCAGGTGCTAGTTTATGTTATATGGAGGTCTTTCCTGGGTCTTTATAATGCTCTGTCCCCACAGGCACTAGATGAGGCGTTTGACAAGATGCATATGGCCCACGAGCTGGGTCTGATCTCGAAGAGCACACGGGATTGCTCGGTGGACATTCTTCTCGAATGTTTCCAGCAGAGCTTGGTCATGGCGTCGTGTTCGGCTGCGGGGGACCCCGACGAATCCGTAGCTTCCAGGGTCCATGGATACCGTCAGAGAGAGCGGGCGAAGGTTGCCTGGGCTCGGCTGGAGGAACTCTCTTCTAAGTATCATCGTTAATGTTTTCTTAACCCACGTCCTCTTTGTTGTAATAGTTTAGGAGTTCCTTTTCTTTGTAAGGCTGAGGAGCTAAGAATACCTCCGAATAAATTCTCAATAAATTTTCTTTTAGCCAAAAGACCTCACTTTTCCCGTGATTACGGAGTATTATCTATTTTCCCCCCTTCCCCCTTTTTTAGGCATTAGCTGACCTGTGCTTTCTCCCTATCCCTTACCTTGAAGCCGAGGAAATGATGGAAGAGTTAGGGTGCTAGGTCGGTGTAAGAGTCTACTTTGCGTGAGAGCTCAGCTTGAAAATTTTGGTCTATACGAAAGGGAATTGTATTATACGAAAAGGGGTAGAAGTTCATCTGTACAATTTAAGCTTTTTGGTGTTATATGGCCAAGGAAAATCATGCCCTCTGGAGTCTTGGAGGCGGTAGGCTCCGCCGGGTAATGTCTCTATCATGAGAAATGGCCTGTCCCACTTCGGGGAAACTTATGTAGCTTCCCTTGGTCCACGAATTCGTTTCATCGTAAGACCTAGTCTCTTGTCTTGAAGGTTCGATTTTAACTCGGGCGTTGTAGTAGCGGGCGGTCTGCTGCTGATAGGAGGCCATTCTGATTTGTGCCCGATCCCTTTTTTCCAATAAGATGTCCAGGTTGCTTCTTAGCGCCAAGGGGTTAGTTTCGTCGTCAAAGTGCTCGACCCGATAGCTGGGCAATCTGATTTCTGTGGGGACCATTGCCTCGGTACCGTAGCAGAGGCTAAACGGGGTTTCTCCTGTGGGTTTTTTTCTTGACGTCTGCAACGCCCACAGTATCCGAGGCGGTTCCTCGACCCAGCCACCTTGTCTTCCCTCCAGGCGGGCTCTGAGTCTTCGGATAACGCCTCGGTTCGCTATTCGTCTTGCCCGTTGCATTGGGGATGTGCAACCGCAATGAACTTCATCAATATGTGATAGTCATTGCAGAATTCCTTAATTTTGTCGTTTTCGAAGTTGGTTCTATGGTCGGTGATGATGCACCTCGGGATTCCGAATCAGGAGATTATATTATTCTGCAGGAATTTTATCGTAGAGGCGGCATCTGGTTTTCTGATCAATACGGCTTCTATCCACTTCATAAAGTAGTCTACAGCGACAAGGATGTATTTGTGTCCACTCGTGCCGGTGGAGAGTTGGTCCACCATATCCATCCCCCACTATGCAAATGGCCAAGAGGAGCTTAGTGGCGTTAGTTCGGTGGGGGGGAGGACAAGGGACGCTGCCAAAGAATTGGCAGTTCTTGCATCTTCTGATCATCTTTCTGGCATCTTGGTGTATTTCCGGCTAATAATACCCTTGCAGCAGTGTCTTTTGGACCAGGTTGCGTGCCCCTTGATGTGCCCCTCCGACCCCTTCGTGTATTTCTCGTAAGACGTAATCTGCTTCATGGGGTTTGACGCATCGGAGCAAAGACTGAGTGTATGACTTCTTGTACAGGTTTTCTTTGCTCCACACGAAGTGGCAAGCTTTCGCCTGAAGCCGGCGGGCCTCGGCCCGGTCTTTTGGGAGTACTCCATCCTTTAGAAATTCTACAATAGATTTTCTCCAATCCGGGACATCCCCTTGAGTCGTGTAGATCTGGAGTGTTGCCTCTTCATCTTCCATGCTGGGTCACGGTAGGACTTCGAAGATGATATTTCTTTTATGATTGGCCGAATAGGAAGAGGCGAGTTTGTTCAGGGTATCGCCCCCGGTGTTTAAGTTTCTGGGAATCTGCTCCACTTGGACCTCGTCGAAATTTCTCCAAGGCCTTTTTACCTCCTGTAACAACCTTAAAATTTCTGTACGAATTTTTTTTTTCAAAAATACAGAAAGAGGTACTTGAACCTGATCACAAGTTATAAATTTGTTTTGCTTTTTTAATAGCAAGAAGGAGCTTCTAGCTTATTGGTAAGACCTTGCACTGCTGATCCAAAACACAGAGTTCAAATCCCATCAACCACATTATTTTTTAATTAGTTTTCTTTTAAATTTTTAGAAGCCCAAGAGTCTACACGTGCATAACCCGTAAACCCAAAGGTCACACTAAAAACAAACGAGTTCAGGAGGTAGACCAAACGACGACGGACAGATGACGACAAGACTCGGCTCGAATCGGCCGGCGACTCGGCCGATTCATCTCAAAATCCGATTTGGTCTTCTTGAAATCTGTGAATCTTGGCCTCTTTATAACCCCTGTATGGTTTAAATCCCCTGCACATTAACAGAGCCTTTTTAAAACCCCATTAATCTATTTTTAATACAAATTTTTAATACAATTTTCAATACATCTTTTCATCTACCCTAACCCTAAAATTCTCCTATAAATACCCACACTCTTTTCCACCTCCTCACCCCAAATCTCTGTCCAAAACTCTCAAGAAAATTCTAAGTTCAATAGTGTGCAAGTGGAGTTAGCGAAGGGCGAAGCTCCGACGAACTTCCGACGACGACCCTAGGAGCTCCCGGCGGCGAAACGACACACCGACGCCTCCCACTTCTTCCTTTTCCTATCCTATATCCTACAATCCAGTAAGTACCTCCTCTCTCTTCTCTTTTCTAATCTAAAAACTTGTATCTCTAAAACCCGACGGAAGTGGAGTTAATCTGACTTCCGATTCGGTTTTCTTTAGAAAGTTCTAATTTTCTTAACTACAACAATACCAAACTTACACATCATGACCATTAATCATTAACAAAACATATTGAATAAGTTCCATATCAAAAGAATGTATATTGTAATTTTTATCACATCTTTTCAGAAAAATACCATGTAGTTTAGTTTCGACATCAAACATCATAATTCCTTGCTATACCTTTAGATAGTTCACGAGGTAATGACCTACCTCTTCACAACACTCATATGTAATATAGCACGATGATCTTTGGGAACATAGTTTTGGGAAAATACGATTTTACACAAAACTACCTCAAACTTATAAAAACCTTTTTCTACAAGATTATGTATTTTAAACAAATCTTTGCAAAGCGCCGCCACAACCCATTTGGGGAAACCGTTCAGGATGGTGCGAATTATCGCACATCCTCGGGCTTAGTAGTGCGAGATGCAAACCTCCATAAGGAGCATATGGTCTCGAAAGATTTAAAATACAATTTTCTTTAGAAAATGAGATTTCTAGAAAAATAATAAATTAAAATTATATATATATATATATATATATATATATGTATGTATCATGAAAATATCTAATTTTTGTTATAATATAAATATTCGAACTTTTCTAAATCAAAACAATCACTTTACAAGAAAATACCATGCAATTCCATACAAGTTCAATACTTTACAAATAAATACCATGTATTATGAAAAATAGGTTTATTCACTAGAAATGTCATAATGATAAAATATACATCAATAAAAACTTTAAATACGATAATAAAATACTTGAGGTGTATTTTGAAAATTGTACAAAATTATTTTTACATAAAACCCCCTCAAGTTATACTAAATTACAATAAGGATCCCAGTAAACATAAGTTTAAGCGGGACCAGTCTCTTGAGCCTCAGGGAGCCGGAGATATAGGTGCTTTCCTATTTAAGATAGACAACTTAACAAACGGTATTATCAACACGGTAATCATTTTTGAAAAAGACACAAATCCTGCCGTCCATGTGCAGCGGTTACCGATAACACCAAAACCCTAATTCAGGATTCAATTTCTTTTCTAATTGTCTGACTCAGACTGAGTCTCATTATAAATAATCTGACTTAAATATGATTCAAGTACAAACTAAAATTCAATATGAATCCACATATTCAATCTGTTTAATTTATCAATCTATATAACTTGACCGAACCGAACCATGGATATATTCCATTTACATTATTATCCAGTACTCTATTTCCATTTATACGATATCATAGTTTTGGCAAGTCCTCCATTTACAATACACATCTTCCATTTACATTTACAAAGCAGTACAAACAACATATTTACAATTCAAACAATACAATCAAGACATCGCGGGGTTTAAGGGGTAGATTGGTACGGAAGGTGTTAGAAGTGGCACGAGACTACAACCATTAAGACACCTAACCTATATTCCATTGCTGTTGTACCATAGTTGAACGGTTTCTTGTACTCCTGATACCTTAGTCTCCGGGGTAAGTGAGACTCCTCTCGTATACACTGGCCTCTTCTGTACCAAGCTACAAACAATATCGTTAACATTAAATACAAACAATATAATACACACACTCTCTCTGTCTATTATACTTCTCTCTCATCTTTGAGACTTACCGAGCGATTTGTTCGCTGACGACATTCTCTTTCTTTTTCTTTGGAATGTCGTCAGGTGTTTCGGACCTTCTGAAGATCGAGCCCACCAGCGAGGACTTGGATCAGCTAGCCTTCGACCCGGAGCTCTAGATACTTGTACATTTCATTTCAGTACTTTCCATTTTTGTTATTCCACTGTTTCTGCATTGCTTTTCATTCCATGTATTTACTTTTCCATGTACTGTAAAAGAATGTTAATAAATAAAGTTGTTGTTCATCACATTTGTCTCTTGTGTATATTTCTTTTATATTGCTTAGTTACGCTTAGCGTATTTACTTCTGAGTAAATACGTAGCGGTCTCATCGCGTCCTCTGCCCATACACTGGGAAGCGGGGCGTGACAGGTTTTGTTGGTGGCCCATGCAGGTCCAAGCTGTATGGAACACTACCATGCAGTTCTGTTCTGTGTAGACAACCTAAGCAATATAACACAAGAACCAGCAACTAAAAACATTCTTTACAATTCATATTTCTTGAATCTTATCATTCCATATACTTTGAATCTGTCCTAACATATTTTTCATTCAAGGTTATGGATTCCCCAAAAAACACCAGCACGAATGTCAACAACACTCCCCCACCACTACCACTCACACCTGCCGTCGCTGCTCTGATCAATGAGCAGACGATTTTGCTTGAGGCGATCCGTAGCCTCCTGGAAGGACAGCAGCAGCAGACTGTTATTCTCTTGAACCATCTAGAAGCGGAAGCACCTGGGGTGAAGCAATTCAGGTCCTTGCACCCTAAGCAGTTCTCAGGGAAAGAGAGCCCTATGGAAGTGGAGGAATGAGCTCAGAGTATCGAGGACGACCTGGCAGCAGTACAAGTGCCAGATTAGCTTGGGTCCGAGTTGTGAAGGTGCAACTTACGGACAATGCACGGGTCTGGTGGAAGGCGGAAGAAAGCCGTCTTGACCAACCTATCGAATGGAAGACTTTCCGCGATATTTTCGATGCAAAGTACTTCCCTGAGACTGCCTGCTTTGATATGGAACGACAGTTCATCCATTTGCAACAAGATTCAATGTGGACCAAGTCAGTAGATGAATATGACGCTGAGTTCACCATGCTCAGTTGGTAAGATATGTCTCAATATTCGATTTTAAATCACATACTACACAGCTAAAACAATACTTCAACAGATTCGCGGTACACCTGATACCGACGGATGAGATCAGAGCCCGTCGATTTCAACAAGGTTTGGATTCGGAGATCCAGGCTGCACTAGCCATAGGAGATTTTTCGACTCACAAATCGGCTCTAAAAGCTGCCCGCCATTATGAGGCAGTGGTAAAGAGGAGGGGCATACCTCAATCTGCCGGAGTGAAGCGCCCTGCCAACCAAATGGCAGAAGGAGCCTCACCAGGACCACCATTTGTACCAAGAAGACCGGGAGTACCAATCAACAGGCCCAGCCCAGCCTTTTGTACTTACTGCAAGAGAGCTGGACATCTGATGAAAGATTGCCGACGAGCAAACAGTTTTTGCCTGATATGTGGATCATCCTCACATACCATATGAACTTGCCCACACAACCGAACTGACCCTAATTCTGCAGCTAGACCAACTATCCAAGCTCAACGTACTCGGTTAGCTCTTCCTGCACCACCTCCACGTGGACCATCTTTACCTCGACAACCATCGATGTACCAGCATGCACGAAGAAATGTGCCGAGACGCCAGGCTTACACCTTAGCATTTCAACAAGGTTTGAAAGACCACTCGAGTTAGAATCTTTTGCGAATAAGGTAGATGAGCTTCTAGAGTCTCTTACCTTCGTAATTTCTGACGAATCGAATGTTTTGAATCTTGGTGTGCATAACATTGACCTTGAAACTTTCAACCTTCATAGTGAATCTGCCTATTTCACTAATATAGATATCGATTCCTTTCTTTCCGATGAGATCATCGATGAAAGTTTCGAAGATATTTTCACCGAAGAACATGTGTTCCTTAAAGAATTGGATGCTATGATGAATCAACCTCTAGCGGAAATTCGTGCGCCTCCCTTTGATGCCGAAGAAGTTGAACTGCCACCCATTCTTTTAGTCACATACAAGAATGCAACTATTCCACCCATTCTTTATCTTTTACATTATTGTTTTTCATTCACATTCACTTTTTCGTCTCTACCAATCGAGACGTAAAACCTTTTGAATACATTTCTTAGCTTCCCTCCACTTCATCTTTTCTCGTTACTCTCATTTCTGTTTTTTCTACTTAAGATATAATACAACTTCCATTCTTATACAATCTTGAGTCTTCTTCACGTCCATCCGTTTCGCATTCTTCTACCAACCATGGTGTTACCTTGATAAAATATTTGAATGGTTGGTTTTAACTTTTGGTCTTTGTAAAGTTTTATGTAGAGCGATAATATTTACCCCTTTCTTATGTTGAATTTCATTGAAACCACTGTTTTACTCAAGTTTGGGGGGACGAAAAAAATATTATGGCTCTTGAAAGAAAAGAAATTTTTGCACAATTATGAGCCAAGAACAAGTTTGGGGAGGATTTCAACGTCATTCACTCTTGACCCCTTCTTTCTACCATCTTATTGAACTGTTCATCCTAATCTTCAAGTTTTGAGCTTACATGATAATATTAGTGAGGACACTACTATAAACAAGTTGGGGGGGGGGATGGTTTGTGTGTGTGTGTGTGTGTGTGTGTATGTGTGTGTGTGTATATATATATCCACGCATTATATGCAAATATTGCATTGCATAATAATTTTTTTTTAAAAATAAAATAAAAGTTAGAAAGTGAAAAATACATATGAAGAAAGGAAGAGATTTAAGAAATGCAAGAAAATTAGATATTTTAAAACGAAGCTAGTAATACATAGTCATAAGCTGTTGTCTCAAGGGTTAGTAAGATGAAGGAAATTACTAATTTGAGGATAGAAATAAGTCTGAAAAATAGTCCTTATTCTTGAGTCCAAATTTCTGAACATTGATACCCTGCTATACGCACTTGCACACATCTTGAAACTTGGGATAGCAGAGGATACCTTGAAATACTCTTATCTAGAAACCTTAGTATGAAGAAAATAAATTAACAAAATATAAATGACGCATAAAATATAAATGGTGAAGAAAAATGAACACCGGTTTTGTAATTTCTTAAGGCAACATAAAAAAATATAGCGAGGACTTGGGATAGCAGAGGATACCTAGTGCCTTAGACCAACTGGTTTGGGAGTCACTGCCGAGCTTTAGGTGTTGCAAGACTAGCATATTGCTAATTATACCTTAATAAGTGAGCATATTGTTAATCGGTTGGTTAGTACCTCAAGAAATATTAATGGTTGTATGAAGAATGTGTGAGAAAATCCATCTAAAATATCACCGACTAAAAAGTACTAAGAAATATGGACAAGGGTATGATAGCTTGAAATGAATTCTCTAAGTGTAGGGATGTTTTTTACACACACGTATGGGTATATGATCGATATTTGGAGGAAAGGTATGGAGGAAGACTAAAGACGATGTTTTATTGAGAGATGATGTGATTTCTGAAATCTTCTCAAGACCATTAAGATAGGGCTCATGACAATTAAAAAGCTAGTGTAATTTGAAACACTTATTTTCAAGTTTTTTCTTTTATATGTTTCTTATCTTTGCATGTAATTTTCACCTTCTTTCCTTTATTTTTTAAATTTTTGGGATTTTGTGGGTTAAATCCGCTGAAAACCCTTAGGAGATAACATTCCTTCTATTAGGGACACTTAGAGGTTTAAAGGCTTGTTGCACGAGCTAAGCGCAATCGTGCTGCCTACGAAAATGTGCTAGGTTTTTCTTTTTCTTTTTAATAAATAGTTTGCTCGGGACGATCAAAAATAAGTTTGGGCGTATTTGATTAGTAAAAAATATAGCACATTTGTATGGAAATTTTCCCTACTATTGTTTACTACTAAAAAGTGTTAATTGTAAATAAAGAACATATGTGGGTTTATTTGTAAAAAGATTATTATCATATGTTTCTTAATTTATAATTATTATAATTAGGGAAAATATATACATATCATATTTAAATAAAAATATCCATGAGATTATTAATTAAAATATGCATATCATATCAAATATTCCTAATCAATATTCTTAAGATATTATATCATATAAATGGTTGGAATAATATCTCAAAAATAACAAATGCTACTAATAATTTGATTTGAGATATTGTGCATGTATTATACTAGATTACCTTAGGTCGGAAATCTAAGTAGGAGATTGTTTACCGCCGAAAGACGCGACCGTGACGTTAGGACGTCTGGCCTGAATTTTGGGGACATATACTATTTGGTTTTACCTATCCACCTCTCCGAAGATACCAAGTTGATTTATGACATCGTATAGCGGAGGTTTGGACGGATGAAGCTGTTGTAGCAGACTTCGTCAGATTCCCCCTCATTGTGAGGGTTTTTTTTTATTGTGGGGACGCTTTTCACTGCAGGCGTAAGCCCCTGTAGTTAATTACGTTACCGTATCGCAGTAACCACTTTCTCCGGCTCCAGAAAGTCACTTTGTGTCGTGTGTGTTTGTTTTATTTTTGGTTGTCCGTGGATTGTATACGGAGACTAATTCGTGTTGTCGCCCGTAGGGCGTGGATTAGTCTTGTAGGGTTCCTAGGCACACACTAGAGGTCTCACAAGGCATCAACCATGCCAATTTCAAATTTTACGGGTGCCGAGAAACCCTAATACGGATCGTTAACTAGATATTTAGGCGAAACAAGCAACTAGTTAACTACTTAACTAAAAGAACGGAAATACAACCTTTGTAGATCCGGTTCTCCACCTCCATAGCTCCGTGATGAAGTCTCCTCGCTGTCCAAATCAAATCCCGGGCTCTAGCGTCGGCTTCATCGGAGAAATGGGCGGGCAAGGTCGTCGGCTTCGTGCCGAAGATGATCTACGTCGAGGCATCGCTAGATCAAGCTCCAACTTCACCAAGTCTAGAAAACTTGTGAAGGAAACACACTCTACTACTTGGCAAGAGGTAGAGGATGAAGAAATAGGAAGTGGGTAGACTTTAGAATTGGATTTCTCACTCTTTTTCATCAATCACCATTGATGAAGCAAGCTTTCTCCTTTGAAGATGAAGAAGAAGAAGAAGATAAAGAATATGATAAGTTAATTCCAAAAAGAAAATTAAAAGAATACTTATCATAACCAAACCATGGTCAAGTGTAGAGAATAAATCATGGTTAGTGGGATGGTTAGGGTTAAGCATGAAGACAAAATGGTCACTTAGTCAAAGCTTCATGAACTTTCAATGTAAAACAAAACTAGCAACCATTTTCTTTTCTTTTGCCATTTCTTTTCCAAAATAAAATAAATGAAATAAATAAATAAATGAAAAAGAAAACCCTAACCATTACACAACCATGGTTTAATCTTTACACAAACCCTAGAGAGCATGTATCATCAAACATGATACAATCAAGTGCACAAAAAGTATATCACATATACAATGTGCACATCCGAGCGAGAAAATCCATTTAAAGTGAACCGATACTAGTTAATGCAAAACAATATATCAAATATATAATTATACATTAAATCATTAAATCAACACTTGATTTAACGATCCGGTCATATCGCATATAACCGACTAGTATCATATGTATCGACTTATCGAATCAATCCTTGATTCGATAACTAGGTTATATCGCATACAACCATTCGACACATTCATCGCGAGAATGAAATACGGTATCACATACACGCATTATTCTCGGTCCCGCACATATCTCATATGCGCTCTTATTTCGTTTCGCTTGAGCCAGGAAACCTCTGTGTAGGACTCTAAAGACTCGTCAATACGCCGATAGCAGATGATGATCATATCAAACACCCACAAGCCGCAAGCGGTCTGCTAAACGTAACGGCCACCCGGGTATTGAGCGATCAGAAGATCGACGAGCAAGCCCGCTCACACTCCAGTGAATCCAACCAGTAACACTACCGTACAGTCCGGTCTGATCGTCTGATATGTCGCATATCTCGCCTAGGGGTGGTAAACGTCAGACCCCAATAGCTCGATAAGTCGTGTCGATATGAGGTCTATAACATTTCGAGAAACTACTGGTAACACTTACCAGTAAATCTCAGCAACCCTGGCCAGGGATTTCCTGTTATAGCCAATCGAACACAGCGCAACATCAACCCCCTATACCGGGAGAGACGAATCCCCTCCTATCGCTCATTGTCTCCATGTGACTCGGGACTGTACCCAAAAACCACCGTTTTGCATGCCCTCTTGGACGTGGTAAGATGGAAATCAAAGCACAGTAGGAACCACACAAGACTCTATGACGATCTCGGGTCAACAGACTACTCTGCACCAGTGTCACCAGAGAACTGCCATCTGACGTAAGGTATAATACCATCTGGGAGTTCTCGGCGAGTCCGTCCAGTGTACCCAGTCTCCACTGAGCACCCGTATATCATCTCTGATGTCAAACACCAATGGATATGGGATCATCCATCGCCCATCTGTATGGGTCGAGAAGGTATACGCTAGTCTACTCTGGTATATCGATGCCCCGTCTCGATACACCCACGACTAGGGACCTTGAAGGATGTACTTATGGACTACCATGTCCCCACTAGTATGATCCGCATCATAGTCCAGGTAGTCAAGTACACATCCTAAGGGCTTTACCAACATGTAACAGAGAGACAATCAGTGTACACGTTAAGGTAAAGAGCAACCAGATAGCATACTATCATGTCGAGCAAGAAAGTCCTCCCTATATATGTCCCAGCATCCACTACAATATATATCCTATGTATAGTAATAGCCTCTAGGGCATACATATAACTAACAAGTCTAAATCCATATTTTCTTATATTTGGGCTTGTTTGATTTGAGGATCGTTAACCTTATTTAAGATTAAGATCGACTCAAATGTTTGTTAAGAATACGTTAATACTATATTGGACTAAGATCTACTCAACGGGGGTTCGGGATCATTTTTTTATCTAACCAAAGAGCATTTGAGCTCTATCGTTTTAGTTTAAGGACGTTGCAGTCCATAGGCTAGTTTAAGGACATTACGGTCCACGTTTAGTTTAAGGACGTTTCGGTCCGTTATTAGTTTAAGGACGTTGCGGTCCATAGTTTAGTTTAAGGACGTTGCGGTCCATAGATCACCATTTTTGAGGTGAGGGTTTAGTTTAAGAATGTTGCAGTCCGTAGTAGTTTAAGGACGTTGCGGTCCGTTATTAGTTTAAGGACATTGCGGTCCACGGTTGCTGGTTGTCGGGACCCACCACCTCTCTGAAGACATTGAAGAATTACAACGACATGTATCAGAGGTGTGAGGAGATATACCTTTGAACCAATGAATGTTCATCAGGGACTTGGTAGTCTTGTTTGGGACTAAGGCTAATTTAGAAAAAGATATATGGGCTAGATCGATTTGGGGTTTAGCCAACTTTAGGCTCAGCCACTTGATTACTTATTTGGGCTTGATCCCCTTTCTGTATCAGCACTGCTGAGCATTGATTTGGGTTCTGACACTCCTTTTTCTTTTTGTTTTATTTATATTCTTTTATATGAAGTGTTAAACAATTTATGGTGCCCATGTGTAGAGCACGTGAGTCGCTCGGCGCTGAGCGCCAGACACTGAGTGCTAAGCACCTTTTTATTAAATAGCGCCCACGTAAGGGGCACGTGGAGCGTTCGGCGCCGAGCGCCAGACTTTGAGTACTAAGCGCTTCTTATTAAATAGCGCCCACATGAGGAGCACGTGGAGCGCTCGGCGCCAGACTTTGAGTACTAAGCGCTTCTTATTAAATAGCACCCACGTAAGGAGCACATGGAGCGCTCGACACTGAGCTCCAGACTTCGAGTGCTAAACGCTTCTTATTAAATAGCGCCCACGTGAGGAGCACGTGGAGCGCTCGGCGCTGAGCGCCAGACTTTGAGTGCTAAGTATTGAGTTTTCTGTTCTGCTCAATTCAATTCTCTGAGAAAGATTCTCACTTGTGAAAGACTTTGTCTTATAGATCTGAGATCTGGAAAAAGAACTAAGTTCTTCTGATATGAGAGTTAAACTCTTAGATATGGAGGAGATGCTATGATCTCTCTTATTTTTATTTACCTTGAGAAGAAATCCTTCTCGTCTTGAAGTTTGAAGTTTAGGGGGGGGGGGTTCTTCTGTCCAAGACTTGAAGTCTTGGATCCTTTATATAGTAGAGGCTGATTTGTTGATTTAGTTAAGAAAATCTCTCATTGACAGATCTCTAATTGATTTGGCGATTTTATCCACCGTTGGATCTTTGATCCTAGGCCTTCTGTTTTACAGAAAATATTTTTCTTGTTGTCAACAAGATTGGGAAAATATTTTCCCATACACAGCTTATTCTGTATCTTTGTGATTTTTAATCACCATTGGATTTTTAATCCAACGGTGTTCTATTTTACAGAGATTAACCTTTCCTGTTTTAGGAAGATTCGAGGAATATTTCCTTAACAGAATTTAATTCTGTAATTTGATGATTTATCATCTTCGTTGGATCTTTGATCCAAGGGTGGAGAACTTTTAGTTCTGGCGCTGGCGCTTTCGTGCTTTGCACGTGAGTTCAAATTTTGAATAGAGCCTTACTCTCTTATTGGGGGGAAACAAATGTCCCCCCACTGTTGCGTTCACGTGGATCACATGTGAGTGCAGCGGTGGCAACCTTTCCACCGTTGGATCATCTTGGAAGTCAGATCGTCTTCCAGCACCTATAAGTAAGGCCTTTAGCCCTTGAGATGACTTCTGTTCATCTTCTTCCTTTCTTATTTCTGAGAATTTAATTCTCCCTTCAGAGCTTAGATCTCTGCCCAAGGAAATTCCTTTTAGAGTTAAAACTCTGCCTAAATTTGGTAAGGATTGTACCTATTAACAGAGCTTCGCTCTTCTCAGATCGTAGATCTTTAAATGGATTTTTGAGGTCACTTAACCCATTAATTAGAACACTGTTCATCTCTATGAAGAACTCTTAAAGTTCGTTTTGTAGATCTTAAAGATCTTGGAGTTTTTAACTCTGCAAAAAGCTTTGCTTTTTTCTGAAGCCCATCTCTTAGAGATCTACAGACATGATATTGGAGTAGTAAACCTCAATGTCTTGGGCATTTCCTTATGATTCTTGAGGATTCATGGGGGTTTTATTTTTCATTTCCTTATCATGGGGGTTTCTGGAATTTAATTCCATCGCATAAATGGAATTTAATTCCTTACCGAAGAGCTTAGCTCTGAAAGATCAAAGGGCCCTTCAGGAATTTCATTCCCTGGTGTTATTGAGCGTTTTCATAGGGTTGCACAATTTTAAATTTGTTGGGTATTTTAACAGAACTTGTTTTCTATACGGGGATGTCAAGAGTTGTTTAAACTCCCGTGTTTGTTTAATGAGAATTTTCTTGATCAGTTTGATCACTAAACTTTCACTGGTTTTTCTTTTCAGATACTATGGCCACTCATCTGTATGATCTCGACGAAATTATTTCTTTTGAAAACATTCGCGTCCAAGGCCGCTGCCAAAACCAGGAGTTTACAAACACCCAATAGGCCGAGGTTATGCTTTGCTTCGACGAGTACAACAGTTGACTACTTACCCGTCGTTCCGCTCTTTTGAAGATCATCTTAGGAGCGATTTTGGAAGCACTTCCTGGACTTTATGAGGCTATGCCGCTTAAGGCACTTGATGATGCCGAAGACAAGATGCACTCAGTATATCTGATGGGCCTGATCTTGAAGAGGCGGCAAGATAATCTTGTTGATATCTTGTATCAAGTTTTCTAACAGATGACGATAATCTCTGCCTACCAGAGGATGGATGACATCAGCGAGGATCCTGACGCTTGCATTCGTGAGAAGGTGCACACGAAAATGGTCAGAAAAGCTAGAAGCATTTTAGACGGCCTCGCTTTGTAATTCCTCGATCCATGTCCCGGATTTAGTGTTTTGCCATTGTAAACATTTTCTTTTGTTTTTGTATAAGTTCTTGGAGTATGAATGACAAAAATTTCTCCCCCCCTTTTCATGTATTCTGCATGAAGTGTCGTTATACTGTTGTTAGAATTCACGTGTTTTGTGCATGAGGCGCTGTTGGGGATTTTAATCCTGAATTAGCGCTGGCGCTCACGTGTTATGCACGTGCGGTGTCGTTTTAGTTTTCAAAAGGATCGATGTGGGTGCTCACGTGCCATGCGAGTGAGGCTCTACTGATGAGGTCATTTCATCTCCCTGCTCTGATTTCAATGAGTCACCTCTTTCATTTCCCATGCTCTCCCCTTTTTCTAGGCCTTGGGAATAGTTCCACCATGCACAACATTTTCTGTGCATAGCATTGACTGCTTCCCTTTATAACCTGAAGCTGTGCCTTTCTTCCTCTCTAAAGAGAAAACCATTTAGACCTTAGGGTGATCATTTTGAGAAACAAACCAAAGGTGATGGCTTGCAAATTCCCCACAACCGCCCCTACGCTCGTCGACAACCATGGGAGGTGCCCATTGAGGAGATAATTCCTCGCTTTGCCGCACGGCTAGTAGACCCTCTTTTTACCGACGCTCAGTGTGACGCGGTGATGTATGGGCTCCTGACTCGTAGGGGCTCTCCTCTTCCTATGGGCTCTATTTGGCTCCGGATGATCTTTCTATCCATGCTTGCCGATATCCCCCCTCATCCGGTGGAGATGATTCCGGCGATTCTTGATACGGCAGAGGACAAAATTGATCGTTTCCATGAGGCACACTTAATTACCCAGCCTCTAAAGGATCGTTCGGTTCATTTATTGAGTCAAATAAGAGCTCGGCGGGCCATCATTTTCGCTTTTGCTGATGAGCACGGTGCTAACCGGTGGGGAGCAACTCCTCGCGAAACCCGTCGCTTCGACATGTTGGAGAAGGCAGAGAGGGAATTGGGGAACTTTGTATTTTATTTTGTTAACCCCTATATCTCTGATCTCATATTTGGTGATCTTTTCCCTGTAGTGTAGTATATTTAAATCGATGTATTTCTCTTATTATTGACTGTTGAATGCTTTCTATTGAATTTTTTCTGTTCATCATATATTCGTACGTGCATCCTACCTGTGTACATGAGCTTTATACTTTACCCCTAGAAATTTTCTTTAAGTGCGAGCGCTATTGTCGTGTCTCCCGCAAATTAGTGCGTTTTGGATACCATTTCCATTTAAGCAGGCATACAGTCGCGAATGCTTGCTTAATGGGGTGTATACCAAAGACTCTCCTTATTCCCTTACATAGCACATGGTTTGTGCATGTTTTGGATTGAGTATTGTCGTCGAGTGGAGGCTTGCCTACATGGTCTTGAGTGCATATATCTTCCTTCTGAGCTCTTGACTGTAAAGACGGGCCTGCGGGGGTTGATCGAACGGTGCGCCGCCAACCAAGGCCGCTCGTGCGTACGAAATTTGGTGAGTGCTTCAAGAAGCTATCACCGAGGTGGTCGCTCTTGATAAAGCCGTCATCTTTACCCGCGAGATGGTTGAAGCTCATAAAGTTGTTGAAAGGGAGCTTGCGAGTCGGTTTGCTTCTTATCGGACTCAACAGGCTCAGGCGGGGACTCATCTCACAGCCATAACGGAGCTTGAGGCCGAGGTCCAGCGGAAGACCGACGAGCTTACGAGCCTGCTGCACTGTGCACCGGCTTAAGCATTTTTCCATCGTTGTGTATTTTTTGTATTTATTTACGAATAGGAATATCTTGTATTCATTTTGATTCATGAATAAAGGACATATTTTATCTCATACTGGCGCTTTCTTTTCTTTGTCGTGTCATTGGCATGTGACTTTAGCAAATGTGGCCTGTAGATGGTAGATAACGGTTCATCTTGAACTCCTTATAGAGTAGCGATGGCTTAGGAAACAGGTTTAGGTCTGCTGTCTAAGACTTTTTAACTTTATGAGCCGTGAGGGTCTCATAAAGACGTTTCTCCCCACTAGTCGTGAGGAACTTGTAGGTGTAATTTCTCCTTAGGGGTCGTGAGGACTCCTAAGTGCGTTTTCACTTAAGAGTCGTAAGGATATCACAAGAGAGTTTTCTTTTTACGGGTTGAAAGGTTTGCGCAGGGACACTGATCTCCCTGGGGGTTGACACGAATCGAGAGATTATAGGTTGACTTGATTCCGAGACGGAGCATTGTTCCGGCAGGGAGGTCATTGGTTGACTTGTTTCCGAGACGGAGCATTGTTCCGGCGGGGAGGTCATTGGTTGACTTGTTCCGAGACGGAGCATTGTTCCGGCGGGAGGTCATTGGTTGACTTGTTTCCAAGACGGAGCATTGTTCCTGCGGGGAGGTCATTGGTTGTCCTTTTTCCGAGACGGAGCATTGTTCCCGTGGGGAGGTCATTGGTTGACTTGTTTCCGAGACGGAGCATTGTTTCGGCGGGGAGGTCATTGGTTAACTTGCTTCCGAGACGGAGCATTGTTTCGGCGGGGAGGTCATTGGTTGACTTGTTTCTGAGATGAAGCGTTGTTTCGGCGGGGAGGTCATTGGTTGACTTGCTCCGTTTTCTGTGGTGTCGAGAAGGAATGCCATGTCGATCTTCTGGGATGCAAATATTGCCGTCGAGATCTGACTCTCCCTTTGACAGAGTCTGTTGGGAAATGTGGTTCCCTTTTCGTTTATGCCCATGGATTGTATACAGGGGTCAGGACTCGCTTGTAGGGAAAAAGTTTCATTCTTTCATTTTTTTATTTCCTTCCACGATGCACTATCATTTCAGTTTGTTATATCGCGAAAATCGCGACTGCCCAATCATTTCGGCTATTTTTTGCGGTGCCCAATCATTTTGGCTATTTTTACTTTTACTCGCTGCTTTTTATTGTTAGTTGCCCAATCATTTCGGCTATTTTTATATGTATTTTTGGCTCACTGATTTTGTTGCGAGTATGGACTTGAGATCTGATACCAATCTTAGCATCAGTATCGCTGCGACTGGAATATTGCCAGGAGCGAATCATCACTTGCCGTGAAAGGACTTGGAATTCGTTACCGATTTAGGCATCAGTATCGCTACTACTGGAGCGTTGCCAAGAGCGAATCATCATTTGCCTTCGCCGCTATCGAACAAGGTGGCTTACTAGACAGGGTTAGGGACCTGACGACTAAGGCTTTTGACTTCGTGAGCCGTAAGGGTCTCATAAAGGTATTTCTCCCTACGAGTCGTGAGGATCTCGTAGGTGTAATTTCCCTTTAGGGGTCATGAGGACTCCTAAGTGTGTTTTCTCTTGAGAGTCATAAGGATCTCACAAGAGTATTTCTCTTTGCAAGTCGAGAGGACCTACAAGTGTTGTTCACCAGATAGGGGAATTTCACACCATTGGTGGAACTGGGCGAGGGAACCCTTATTTATGCCCGTGGATTGTATATAAGGGTCAATATTGACCGCCTGTAGGGCAGTTTGGGGGATATGATGGCTTAAGAACAGGTTCAGATCCCTGTATCTTAAGACTTTTGAATCCTGTGAGCCGTGAGGGTCTCGTAGGGGGACATTCTCCTTACAAGTCATGAGGATCTCGTAAGTGTAATTTCTCCTTATGGATCGTAAGGATTCCTAAGTGCGTTTTGCTCCCTTGTGAGTCGTAAGGATCTCACGCGGGTATTTTCTCCTTACAAGGTCGAGAGGACCTTGCAAGTGCACAGGAAATTTTTTACAAGTCTGTGCCCTTTCGGGTTTTCACAAATTCACCGGTAGCCCTGCTGTTTTTACTCATGGAGCCCTTTCGGGTTTTCATCCGTGCCCATTTCGCTTATGGACGTACCATTTTTTTTGGCCACGTTAGACTAAGGATGCTGCGGCTCATAGTAGTTTAGGGACGTTTCGGTCCGTTGTTAGTTTAGGAATGTTTCGGTTCGTTGTTTTCCGTGTTTGGGACGCGGTATCGTTGGATACTACCTTTAAAGCCTTGACTCAAGAAGATAGAGAGTAGACATAGGCGTCGTCATCTATCATTGACCTGAGTCATGACTCGTCAGGCATGGTACTTCTTCAAGAATCGGCCGTTTATTGTCCGAAAGGGTCTTTCGCCATGTATATTCATGAGAAAGTAAGCCCCACCTTGGTAGACTTTGTCTATTATGTACGGGCCCTCATAGTTCGGCTCGAATTTCCCCCGTTTGGCATGATTGGGGATCATATGTCTTTTGACAACTAGCACGAGTTCGCCTTGGCGGAATATTCTCAGCCTAGTTAATCTTTCGTATGAGCGTGTCATCTTTGCTTTGTAAGCCTCCAAGTTTTGCTGCGCTATGAGACGAGTTTCATCGAGGGAGTCGAGCTCCCCAAGCCGAAGATGAGCATTCTCTTCATCTGTTAGTTCGTAATGAACCGCCAATCATAGAGAGGGTAGCTCTATCTCCTAGGGGAGTACTGCTTCCGTGCCGAATACCAATGCATACGACATTGTATTCGTAGCCATTTTGAACGTAGTTCGATACGCCCATAGAGCTTCATGCAGTCTCTCGTGCCAGTCCTTTTTATTTTTGGACACCGTTTTCTTTATGATCTTTGTCAAGGTTTTGTTGAAAGCCTCAGGTAGACCGTTAGCTCGGGGATTATAGACCGAAGAGTATCTCCAGTCTATGTTATGCTGCTGCGCGAAGCGGCTGATTCTGTGACTTCTGTAGGCCGGCCCGTTATAGGAGATAATCCGTAGCGGAGTGCCGAACTGATAGATGGCGTGTGTCTTGAAGAAATGGAGGATGTTCTCCGTCTTCAATTCTCTTAGCGGTATGGCTTCTTCCCACTTAGAGAAGTAATCAGTTGTCGCCAATATGAACCGATGTCCCTTGGATGACGCTGGTTCGATGGGCCCAAATATGTCTGTTCCCCACATTTCAAACGGCCAGCTAGCCACTGTTGGGTGTAGCAGGTTTGGATGCTGGTGGATGAAGTCTCCATGAATTTGGCACGAGTGGCACTGCTTCGCGTATTCGAGGCAGTCCCGAATCATCGTGGGCCAATAGTAGCCCATTCCTTTGATCTTCAGCTTCACCTTTGGCCCGGCTTGATGAGAACCGCAGAGTTCGTCGTGAGTTTCTTGGACGACTCTCCTTTCTTCTTCCGGTCCCAGGCATCTCAGCCACAGAGAACAATCTCTTATATAGAGTATCATTGACGAAGGCGAAAGACAGAGCTCGTTTCATGAGCTGATGTCTTGTGGATGCATCTTCCGGTGTTTGACGGGATTTGAAGTAGTCTATAAAGACTTCTCTCCAATCCTTATCCTTTTCTTGGTCCTCTATTTGTAGGGATGTTTGCTTGATCGCTTCCTTTTCTTCAGACGACTCGGAGATATTTCTGCTGGTGCAAGAACCCGGCGGCTTTTTACAATTATCCTTACGTCATCGAGGTTTTCGTCAGCTAGTTCTTTAGTGAGTTTGGCTAATGCGCCTGCTTTGCTATTTTCTGTATGCGGTATGCTTTCCATGGCGTAAGAGGGAATTTGAGTTAGTAACTGTTGCA
The DNA here is from genome assembly GCA_030015575.1 of Agapanthus africanus. Taxonomy (NCBI): domain Eukaryota; kingdom Viridiplantae; phylum Streptophyta; class Magnoliopsida; order Asparagales; family Amaryllidaceae; genus Agapanthus; species Agapanthus africanus. The sequence goes on along the minus strand of JASDDO010000264.1, from coordinate 114,739 downwards.
CTCTTTTGCCATATTTTACCAACTCTGGCTTGCACGTTTGATAGTCACCGTTCACTTAGCTAACGACCAGCTGGGAGTCTCCGTATATGACGAGGAGTTTGGCTAATGAGTCCGCAAAGCGCATTATCCCTCCTTATGGAGTCACGAAGATGAGGCCTACCCCAGATTTGATTATGGGGGAGCTGTGCTTTCGCTTCTTCATGGAAGATCCCCCATCGAAGTAGAGTTCCCATCGGGTATCACTCTCTCCTCTCTCCCCGTCGATCGTGTCAAACGCGTGCTCGTCTGGCAATTCGCAATTTAGAGGTGAATCGACAGTTATCGGATGCTCAGCGAGGAAGTCGGCGATGGTTTGGCCTTTCACTGCCTTGAGAGGTCGGTATGTTATCGAGAATTCCATTAAGAGTAGGGCCCATTTAGCGAGCCTTCCCGTTATTATGTCTCTTGACATCAAATATTTGAGAGGATCCACTTTTGATATGAGATGGACGTCATGCGCCAAAGCATAATGCCGAAGCTTCGTTATCGCGAAGATTAACGCCAGGCGGTGTTTTTCGATAGGGGAGTAGTTGTTTTCTGCCCCCAGGAGAATTCGACTCAAATAGTAGAGGGCTTTCTCTTTCCCTTGGTCGTTCTTCTGTGCCCATAGCGCGCCTAAAGAACCTTCAAGGGATGTTGTGTACAGGATGAGGGGCTTTTCCTTGACTGGAGTAGCCAGTACCGGCGGGTTCTGCAAATATTGCTTGATTTCGTCCAGTGCGCTTTGGCATTTACGATCCCAAAAGAACGGGGTTCCCTTCTTCATCAGGTGACTGTAGGGACAGAATTTTCCGGAAAGGTTGGCTATGAACCGTCGGATATACGCGAGCTTTCCTTGTAGATACCGCAGTTGTTTTAAAGTTCTTGGAGTGGGCATTTCCATAATCGCCTTGATCTTCGATGGATCTATTTCGATGCCCTGATGTCGTATGATGAACCCTAGAAATTTGCCTGAGGAGACTCTAAATGCGCATTTCAGAGGGTTCATCTTCAGGTTATACTTACAAAGACGTTGGAACACTGTTTTGAAATGCTCCCAGTGTTCCTCGTACGATTTTTTTTCACTTCGAGGTCGTCGATGTAACATTCGACAATCTCATGTATGAGGTCATCGAAGATCTTCGTCACGGCCCTCTGGTAGGTAGCGCCTGCATTCTTCAGACCGAAAGGCATCACTTTATAGCAAAATATGCCCAGAGGAGTACGGAAAGCGGTATGGTTTTGGTCTTCGGGATGCATATTTATTTGATTGTACCCTGATGATCCGTCCATGAAGGAGAAGACTTCGTGAGTGGACGTGTTATCTATCATCAGCTCGGTAACTGGTACGGCAAAGTCATCCTTCGGACAAGCTTTGTTGAGACCCCGAAAATCTACGCAGATGCGTACCGTCCCATTTTTCTTCATCACTGGGACAATGGTAGCGATCCAGTCAGGGTATTGAACTTTTTGGATGAAGACGGAGTCGATTAGCTTCTTGACTTCGGCGTTTATACTCATTTCAAGTTCAAGCCGCATTCTTCTTGGTGCTTGTTTGACTGGCTTAACGTCCGGAGATATCGCTAATTTATGCACAGCTATTTCTGGATCTAATCCCGGCATCTCGGAATAGTTCCATGCGAAGCAGTTTTTATACTGCATGAGCACATTTTTTAGCGTAGCCACCTGCTCTTGAGACAGCAGTTCACTGACGAACGTTGGTCGCGGGTCGTTTGCCGTCCCCAAGTCAATTTTTCTCAAGTTGTCCGCCGTGGTATATATCCAATCTTCCAATTCTTTTGGCGTTGGTGGTAGTTGATTCTCTGGCCTTCTCTTTTTGTGGGAGGCCGAAGTTGAGGGAGCCGTTGCAGCGAGCACCCGTGCAGACGATACTTTCCATGGCATGACGGCAGGATGATCCTCCCTTGCTGAGCCTTTGTTTTCTTCAGTCGGCGGGAGTAGTCTTTGTCGATTATAGATTCTTGGATTCTCCACCTGACCCTGTAGATTTTGGAGGACAACCGCTGAGGGGGCTGTTTCGGTTTTGCCTTTGTGATGTTCTCCGCAGGTGGAGGAGACCTTTTTAGTACGACAATTGGAGAATTCTTGCGCACCCTCCTGAGCGGCTCAAAGTTGTTCCCAGTTGGAATAGCAACATCAACTTCCACTATTGGAGCTGGTGGGGTAAGTCTAAAAGGGGAACTGCCCCCAGCTTTCCTCACTCGGTGCCAGTGACGACGTCGAGCATATCGTGTAGCCGGGATCACCTCTATGTCAGAGTAGCTTCATCATGCCCTCTGCTTTGAGGAGGGGCTGTTATTGGCACCAGCCTGTCAAAGACTGACATCCGCTGGGAAGGAATGGTCAACTTGTCGAAGGCCAACTTTCGAGTAGGGGAAGTAGTTTGGACGACTTCACCTCTGCAGTAGGAGTTAGGATAGCCTTCACCGGTATTGTGAGCCTCTTCGCGGTCCTATTTGAGCTTAGGCTCAGCCTGTCGAAGACTGAGGCAGTAGAATTGGACGACCCGTTGAAAGGGACCGCGGTAGTTGCAAGCCGATCGAAGACCGACTTTTTTGGAGTTTCCTGTGATGTCACTGGAGCGTTGAAGCTTATCGATGGGAGCATGGTCCCGAAGAACAATCCAGTGGTGGCCTGTGTCACCTGTTCCACCGGCATTGCGAAGATGGAGGCCGCTTGGGGCCCGTAAGTTACTCTTCCAGACGGGGAGGAGCGGGAGTTGTTGTTGCAGTTGGTGCAGCTGGAAGCCATTGATCTTCTTTTCTCTGTACGGGAGCAAGACACCAAATCTTAGTACCTTGAATCCGGGGGCAACCATATTAAACTGCGATTCGTTCGTGAACACGACACACGAGTGTGGAGTGGAAAGAGGAAAAGGTCCCACCGGACATGCCAGAATCTGTTTACCGCCGAAAGACGTGACCGGGACGTTAGGACGTCTGGCCTGAATTTTGGGGGCAGATACTATTTGGTTTTACCCGTCCACCACTTCGAAGATGCCAAGTTGATTTATGGCACCGTATAGCGGTGGTTTGGACGGATGCAGCCGTTGTAGCAGACTTCGTCAGATTCCCCTCATTGTGAGGGTTTTTTTGATTGTGGGGACGTTTTTCCCTGCAGGCGCAAGCCCCTACAGTTAATTACGTTACCGTATCGCGGTAACCACTTTCTCCAGCTTCAGAAGGTCACTTCGTGTCGTGTGTGTTTGTTTTATTTTTGGTTGCCTGTGGATTGTGTACGGAAACTAATTCATGTTGTCGCCCATAGGGAGTGGATTAGTCCAAATCCGTATTTTCCTAGATCTGGGTTTATTTGATTTGAGGATCGTTAACCTTATTTAAGATTAAGATCGACTCAAATATTTGTTAAGGATACGTTAATCGGATATTGGACTAAGATCTACTTAACGGGGGTTCAGGATCATTTTTGATCCAACAAAAGAGCATTTGAGCTCTATCGTTTTAGTTTAAGGATGTTGCGGTCTATAGGCTAGTTTAAGGACATTACGGTTCACGTTTAGTTTAAGGACGTTTCGGTCCAAAATTTAGTTTAGGAACATTTTAGTCCGTTATTAGTTTAAGGACGTTGCGGTCTATAGTTTAGTTTAGGGACGTTGCGGTCTACGGATCACCATTTTTGAGGTGAGGGTTTGGTTTAAGGACATTGCGGTCCGCAGTATTTTAAGGACGTTGCGGTCCGTTATTAGTTTAAGGACGTTGCGGTCTACGGTTGCTGGTTGTCGGGACCCGCCACCTCTCTGAAGACATTGAAGAATTACAACGACATGTATCAGAGGTGTGAGAAGATGTACCCTTGAACCAATGAATGTTCATCAGGGACTTGGTAGTCTTGTTTGGGACTAAGGCCAATTTAGAAGAAGACATATGGGCTCGGTCGATTTAGGGTTTGGCCAAGCTTGGGCTCAGCCCACTTGATTACTTATTTGGGCTTGATCCCCTTTCTGTATCTGCACTGTTGAGCATTGATTTGGGTTCTGACACCCTTTTTCTTTTTGTTTTATTTATATTCTTTTATATGGAGTGTTAAACAATTTATGGCACCCACGTGCAGAGCACGTGAGGCGCTCGACGCTGGGGACCAGACACTGAGTGCTAAGCACCTTTTTATTAAATAGCGCCCACGTGAGGGGCACGTGGAGAGCTCGGCACCGAGCGCTGAACTTTGAGTGCTAAGCGCTTCTTATTAAATAGAGCCCACGTGAGGAGCACGTGGAGCGCTCGGCGCTGAGCGCCAGACTTCGAGTGCTAAGCGTTTCTTATTAAATAGCGTACACGTGAGGAGCATGTAGAGCGCTCAGCGCTGAGCGCTAGACTTCAAGTGCTAAGCGCTTCTTATTAAATAGCGCCTACGTAAGGAGGACGTGGAGCGCTTGGCGCTGAGCGCCAGACTTTGAGCGCTAAGTATTAAGTTTTCTGTTCTGCTCAATTCAATTCTCTGAAAATTAGATTCTCACTTGTGAAAGACTTTGTCTTATAGATCTGAGATCTGGAAAAAGAACTAAGTTCTTCTGATGTAAGAGTTAAACTCTTAGATATGGAGGAGATGTTATGATCTCTCTTATTTTTATTTACCTTGAGGAGAAATCGTTCTTGTCTTGAAGTTTGAAGTTTATGGGGGGGGGGTGCTTCTGTCCAAGACTTGAAGTCTTGGGTCCTTTATATAGTGGAGCCTGATTTGTTGATTTAGTTAAGGAAATCTCTCATTGAGAGATCTCTAATTGATTTGGGGATTTTATCCACCGTTGGATCTTTGATCCTAGGCCTTCTGTTTTACAGAAGATATTTTTCTTGTTGTCAACAAGATTGGGAAAATATTTTCCCATACAGAGTTTATTCTGTATCTTGGTGATTTTTAATCACCATTGGATCTTTAATCCAACGGTGCTCTGTTTTACAGAGATTAACCTTCCTGTTTTAGGAAGATTCGAGAAATATTTCCTCAACAGAATTTAATTCTGTAATTTGATGATTTATCATCTTCGTTGGATCTTTGATCCAAGGGTGGAGAACTTTTAGTTCTGGCGCTGGCGCTCTCGTGCTTTGCACGTGAGGCGCTGCCTCAGAGTTTTTAACTCTGGGCGCTGGCGCTCTCGTGCTTTGCATATGAGGCACTGCCTCAGTTCAAATTTTGAACAGAGCCTTGCTATCTTATTGGGAGGAAACATAGATTTATATCAAATTAAAGTATCAAACCGAATCTGCCAAATATTAGGAGCAAATAGAAGAATCTAGCAACGGCAGAGACTAAGAGAAATATTTTCATAATCTTTGTATCAAGAGAATCTCAAAATATCGAGAGTAAAAGCCAGAAAAAAATCCCAAGTCAGAAACCAACAAAGGGGCGACGGATCTGTGGTCAAACGTGGATAAGGGCGGCGGAACCGCGGTCTTATGGCAGCCGTTGGATATGGAATTTTGGGGTCATAATCGTAATGTTCAATACTCTAATATGGCATTTAGGGTTTCTAATTTTAAACACTATATAAAGGACCGAGAGACGTCCATAAAAAATATTCAATATTCCAAATTCAAAAATTTCAATTCAAGAGAGATCTACGAGCAAAACTATGGTTCTTGTAATCTGCCTTTTTAAGGAGAAATTTTGTAATGCAATAGTTGATCAATAATGACAGTCTTTTGTTTTAATTCTTTTCGTATTACTTTTCCAAATTACTTTCCGCAATTAATTTCTGCACTTTTAATTTTTAATTATGGGTTCATTCATTTTCCACCTCTCTTTTAAATCACTAATATCCATTAGCGAGTAGATTTCTGCTTGCTAGGCTCGTAGGATAGGGTAGAATAATGGATGAGAACTATAACTTAACTTCTTTTCGATGTTTTAATTTTTATAAATTTTAGCAAAATAAATGTTAGCTCTCTTATCGGGAGCGCTATCAATTAATGATAGTCACGACATTGATTTGAGATTAGTTAATGATTGTTTTGTTAAGGGCTTGAAATAAATAGAGATCAATGGAAGAACAAGGGACAGAAGAGAGAAACCCTAATTTCCTCCAAGAACCCCAATCCACATTTATCGCTATCTCTTTAGTATTAAACAATTAAAAAATAAAAAGAATCATTTTTAAACCTCCATCCATTAACTACTAAGTCTTATAAACCCTACAAACTCTTTCCTTATAAAATCTTCAACTTTCTTAGAATAAACGATCAAAACTCCACTTTTCTGCTATCAATTCGTCTAAAGCAAGAAAAACAGTTCACCGTTTTCCTGCAGGCAACTCGTACTTACTATCGGCTAGCTATTGCGACATCGTTATTGATTGCAGTTATTTAAAACATATATACACACTTTTCACGATCAATCAATAACCATCCATCTTTTGTGATGAATGGCTGAAATCATACATTCTAAACATGCATGTGGGTGGGGAAAAATTATTCCATGTGTCATCCGTATACATCTGGACAAGAGAGGGAAGAAAAAGAAATGTGGGCTCCACACGCTGTCTAAGGTTGTCCGAAACTTCCCCCTCTTTCTCACCCTCTTCCCAGATGTATTACATCCGGCACATCGAATAATTTCCCGTGGGTGGAACCATTGCTCTAAATTAGATGAGGATTTAGACTGAATTTTTCATGGGACCCACTCAGCCGCTTGTAGTCTCTGTGCATTTCAGGGTATATTCGCTTGGAGACCGAATATTCTATGATTAGCCCAACTTTGTATAATGATTAGTCTTTGATCCCCCATAACGCGTGAGATAAAAAATGATTGAATATGCTTATAGATAAATTATATTTTTAGTTATGCTTAAAAAATAGATATGTTTTTTATTATATTTGGAAAAAGATATATGATGTTATTAGTCTTTTTTTTGTTATTTGATACAAATATTATTTTTTATAGACGAATTCTTATGTTACACAGAATTGTTACAACTTAATATATAAGCAATGCAGGATAAAAAGAAGTATATAACTATCTTTTGTATAAGAAATATTATATAACTTGGATCTTAGTTTAACATTTCATGATTGCACAAAAAGCTTTTGATGTTTTTTAACATATATACCTTATACTTTGTGACTTGTAAATTGCAACATTTCAAAATTTTCAAAGTTTATTTTAGAGTTTAAATAATGATATAATAAGTTTTATAAAAATGATAATATTTATTGAATTGGGTTTTCATAAATCGGTAGAGGGATTATTCCTTCTCATGGCATGGTAAGCATACTACATTATTAACATTTTTATTTCCTATTTTATTTCTCTAAATAAATATTTTGGAAGAGGAAGGCATGGGAAAGTTATGCGAGAGGGAGGCATGGGATCACCTTGTAAGTGCTCATACCCATTTTATTTTTCTCTCTCAATCTTTCTTATTTTCCAAAACATCTCTCTTATCTATAGTTTCTAGACATGGCTATCCAAAAACCCATTCTTGCTTGAAAAATCTCTCAAGTTTCATCAACTAGAAGTTATCATCAAGCTCTTGGTAGCTTCATACAAGCTTGGTTTTCCTCTTCATTCCATTTCAAAAGGTAAAAATCCATCTTTTAAAAAGTTTTTTCCATGAAAACTATACCTTCTACTTAAAAATCATGTTTTTATGGTTTAAATCTTGCAAAAATGGAGTTTTAAATTGTTACTTATAGTTGTAGAGTGTTAGTGTAAGTTTTCTTGTTTTTACAGCTTGTATTCATTAGAAAAGAGTTAGTTTTTGTGTTTCAAAACATTTGCAAAATTCCAGTTTAGCGAGAAGCAATTTTTTTCTTTAGACATCTGAGACTTGAGCTTCACACGTCTGCGTTGTTCTGTTTTAAATTCATATTGTTTGTCAGACGTCTGAGCTTTAAACTTTGGACGTCTGCTCTTTCTCTGGGGTTCCTCTGTGTTTTTTGGCAGACGTCTGTATGTTGTTCTTCAGACGTCTACAGCTTCTCTGTCTCGACGAGACGTCTTCTTCAGATGTCTGAACTTTTGAGCTTCACACGTCTAATGCTCTTTTATTTGCCTGATTAACTTGAGTTTTGCACCATGTTTTGTTTGCTTGGATTTATATCGATATTGATGGGGTTTCCTTACATGTTTATGTTAGATATAGTGCCCTCAAAGCAATTATTGAAATTGCAGGTAGGCAATTATGTTAATTGAAGGAGAACCTATACAGTTAGAATAGTCTTGCTTGAGATGATAGTATGCAATCTGGTTTGTCTTTATCATTAATGTGTATACGTTTTACTCGTTATTACGTATTGCTAATATATAATGATAAAGCCTTTACGATCTTTGGTTGACTACCAGAGTTATGATGGCGATCATACTTGTGAGAGCTGGATAGTCTATAAGCACGTCCTTAGATGTCCTAGTCATGAGAGTATCGAGACCGGGCATCGATATTCCAGAGTTGACTAGTGTATACGTTTCTAGACCCCAACGAGGGGTGGTGTAGGGTCTCATAGCCATTGGTGTGTTGCACCTAAGATTGTATACAGGTGCTCATTGGAGGTGAGTATACTGGACGGACTCGCCGAGAACTTCTAGATGGTACTATACCTATCGTCAGATAGCAGTTCTCTGGTGACATGAGTACGGGTAATCTGTTGACCTAAGATCGTCATCTGTCTTGTGTGAGTTCCTACTGTATTTAGATTACTATCTTACCATGGCTCTACCGCGCCATGCAAACAGGTTTTAGTTGGGTACAGTCCTGAGCCACATGGAGGTGGTGAGCAATCGGAAAGGATCCGTCTCTCTCGGTGTAAGGAGTCGATGTTGCGCTTTGTTCGGTTGGCTATCATTATAAATCTTTGGCCATGGTGGATGAGATTTACTTATAGAAGATCAGTAGTTTCTCGGTAGGTGATGAGATTGACGCCGGCACGATTTATCGGGTTATTAAGGGTCTGACGTTATCCACTCGCTATATCCGGTATGCGACACTCTCAGAAGAAGAGACCGAACTGTACGAAGATTTGTCACTTACAGGCTCGATAGAGGTATAGATAAGCTTGCTTGTCAACCTTCCTTTCGTTCAATACCTGCATAGCCGTTACGTATGGCTAGTGCCGCCGACGTGCATGTGGTTAAACTCACTACCAGCATATCGTCGAGTCTTTAGAGTCCTATGTAGAGGGTTTCTCGGTTTAGGTGAAACGATGCAGTGTTCGTATTTTGATACGTACGGAGGTTCGATTAAATACGTGTACTTGATGCACGTACTTTAATCATATGTTTTGATAATACTAGCGGGTTTGAAAGATAGCCGGATTTGTTTGTGGGCTAGTATTATATCTCTCATTTTCTCTCTTTTGGTATTCGTATTTTTATTCGAATACGATATTTGTATTTTGATACGAATACGGGTATTTATACGAATACATCTATTTGTATGAATATGGGTATTTGTATCTTGATTCAAATACGGGTATTTGTACGAATACAGTATTTGTATTTTGATACGAATACGGGTATTTGTACGAATACAGATACATGTATTTTCAATACATATTTGGATGTGTGTGTGTATGCATGTATATATTTTCTTCTCTTTTTAGATGGTTTGTGAAGTATGTGGGCTTGTGACTCACTTGGTGAGTCACAATTCCACCCACCTTTTCACATAAAGATAAAAGCTAGAGAAAGAAAGGATAAGGTTTTCGGTTTTTGATTCTTTATCCTTTTCCTCTCTACTTTTATGTTAGCCTTCTACTTAGAGAAAATATATTTGAGAAAAGAGAGAAATCTTGAGATAAACTTCACTACATCATTAACACCATATTCCTAGCAAGCTTAGAGTGATAGTTGCTTCACTTTTGATAACTTGGAGTGAAGCTAGAGCTTGATTCAGATTCCTTTGGACGGATCATCTTCGGGAAGGTCGATCGACGTGCAAGCTTGTTCACAACGATTATAGAGCCTAGTTAGAGTCCATGAAACTGTGTAGGGGTCTTCTGCAATTAGGCGGACACGCTACAAAGGTAGCTATCCCCCTAAACTCTAGTTCAACTCTCATGTTTTTTCCTAATTTAGTGTTTGGAATCGATTCTAGGGTTTTGGTCATTTGTGCTTATTTTAAAGTTTTTGTTTTCGCTTCCTCCTTAGCCACGAGTCTTGCAGTGCGAGCACTAGAGACCTTACAATTTATGATTATTATTGGTTATAGAATCGAGTGCGGGTGATCCCGAAATGATGTGAGTAGATTTAGCATATACAAATAGGAAATCAGGTGGATAGCGTATAGCACCCTCAACAACTAAATTTATTACGAGTACTTCTTTATTTATTATAATTCATGTCTTATATTCTCAGTTTACTAATGCTATATTTTTTTTCTTTTGCTATACTTATGTGAACTCACTTGTTAGGACATTTGCACAATTACTAATGATTACCATGCGACACCAACACAGACTCACATGCTACATGTACACATCATCACAAACTGCCCTGACACGTATAAACTAGAACACTTGCTAACACGTACACATTACTAGTAATTGCTATACCACGTGTAGAACTTTCCATGCTTTACATGCTATAGTATAATCAATGTTGTGTGCGTGTACGTGACTAGATATTCGTACTAATTGCTGTGTGCGTACGTAGACTAGAGGTCCGTATTATTTGAACTGTGTGTTTGCGTACGTAGACTAGATGTCCGTACTGACTATTATTGAGAGCATTAAACCGTGTCTGGACAAAATGAATTTATGATTTTGATTCGATGGAATATTTTTTAACATCGTACGTGATGAGATTCCATACTGGATGAGGTGGTAATGGTTAGCCGAATACGGCATTTTATTATTGACTCACTGAGTCTTACGATTTATCCTGATTAGGAGATTATGAAAATACAAAGGTTGTTCTTATTTCTAAATAACGATTTGTTTCATGTCTTAAAGTAATAATGCAAAAGTTGTGCTACTTGGATTTCAAAAGTATATCTATTTTTAAAATATCGCAGCCTCTGTATTTCCAAACAACGTTTCGTTCTACTTTAAAGTATAATTGGATTAATCAGAAGTATTTATCCATTTACAATGCTCGTTCACACTACGTTTGCTTTACTTGTTATTCGTTCAAGCTATGATTATGTTATTTGTTTGTACTACATTTATATTATCTGTTCGTGTTATGATTATATGTCATGCCCCACCCCCAATACAGGAAGTATTGTCCGCTCGGGCCGAAACTGCACAGTTTTGTCCTTCGGGGCGAACTGGACCCGACCAGGAGACACTTCCCAGGAGGTCACCCATCCCAGAACTTCCCTGGCTCGAGCACGCTTAACTACGGAGTTCTCAATCTCCTATAGTGCCGGTTCACTTAAAAGGTGCATTTGTATTGAAGAGTGGTATCATTTTATTTATATTTCTGGATCTGCTCTTTTTCAAAATGCATTATTCCCCATTGTTCTACAGTGGGTCCCACGGATTCAAGAGGTGGCCCCCGCCCCCTTGGCATGACACTTGGCGTGTCACTTTGTTCCGTGTGGCACTTTGTTCTGTGAGCAAGAACCAGATTTCGACATTCTCTCCACTTTTGAACAATGGTTCGTCCTTGAATCACAGACCTACTATTGAGGGACCAGCTTTGATACCATCCTGTCACGTCCCATCCCCAATACAGAGAGTATTGTCCGCTCTGACTGAAACCGCACGGTTTTGTCCTTCGGGGTGAACCGGACCCGACCAGGGGCCACTTCCCAAGAGGCCACCCATCCCAGAACTTCCCTGCCTCGAGCATGCTTAACTACGGAGTTCTCAATCTTCTATAGTGCTGGTTCATTTAAAAGGCGTCTCTGTATTGAAGAGTGGTATCATTTCATTTATAGTTCCGGATCTGCCCTCTTTCGGAATGTATTATTCCCCATTGTTCTACAGTGGGTCCCACGGATTCAAGAGGTGGACCCCACCCCCTTAACATGACACTTGGCGTGGCACTTTGTTCCGTGTAGCACTTTGTTCTGTGAGCAAGAATCGGGTCCTGACATTATATTATTTATTTGTGCTACGTTTATATTATCCGTTCACGCTATGATTATATTATTTGTTTGTCTACGTTTATATTATCCGTTCGCGCTATGATTTTGTTATTTGTTTGTGGTGTGTTTATGTTATCCGTTCGCGCTATGATTATTTTCTCTTGAAATGATGATGATACGTCCACCATGAGTTATCTTTGTATATATAGTTTGTTGATATCCGATAATCGAGGTGGGGATGTAGTCGATTACGGATACGTGGTGGACTAGTTTGATGATATCCGGTAATCGAGGTGGGGATGTAGCCGATTACAGATGCATGGTGGACTGGTTTAGTGGTATTCGACATCGAAGTAAGAGGGAGAAACCGTTTTCGGATACATGGTGGACTAGTTTGGTAGTATCCAATATCGAGATAAGGGGAGAGAAACCGCTTTCAGATATATGGTAGAACATGGTGGATATCTAGAGGATACCGACCGGGGTTATATGATGAGATTGAAAAGAAATGATAGCGATTGTACACCATTATATATATAATGATTATTGTTATCGTTTCATTATGTTTAAATTCAGGTTTAAGATATGTATATTACATTCGTGACTCGCATGCTTTTATATGCTTTACTGTTCTTGCTATGCGCATATCGGACAAGGTGTAGAATTATTTTATGATCACATAATAACCACATATATTAGTATACTACACATGCTAGGATAGAGGTATACGAGTTGTACATGATGGGTTATTATTGTTGTTCTTCATCGCTTGAATTCTAGTTTCGATGCATGCTTGTTTATCTTTCGCAATGTACAAATTTACCCATGTCTTAGTTGTTTCACCGCTTATACATGCGATTTCTATATTGTTGTGCGAATTCTACTCACGAGTTGGCAACTCACCCCCGCTGTGTCATAGTTTTTTATAGGTTTGGTCGCTTGGATCGATAGCGATAGTGAGAGAGCTTATCTTGGGTATGGTTGTATATTTATTTTGAGCTAAGTGGGTTAGAATTCGTTTTAGTATTTTCCTTGTATCAATTTTTGTATATAGAAGTACTCCATCAACCAAGTCGGATGTATTTTCCCGAGACCTGAAATGTTGTATTGTTGTTGTAGTCGAACTCGTGTGGAGTCGGCTTGACTTTATTATATATAGTGTTTATTTCTTTCCGCTTGTTGTTCTTCGCATTTAAATGTCGTATATTTTGCGTGGATTGTGTCTCCGCTGTGTGCGTGTCGAGTTAGCTCCCGTGTGGGGATGCGTTTATTTTACTACCGTTGTAATGGAATTTTATTCAAAATTTACAAAGAAAGTGCTATCCGTTTTTCAAATGTTAACTCTTTACAAAACAAGCTTTACTTCAATTTATGAATCTTTTCTTAAAACTTCAACTCTATTTTCTTTCTTATATATGGTTTAGATTCCTGGTTTTGATTTACTTGGGTTACAGTGGGGTTCACTGGACTTCACGTGATCTTTATGCCGGTCACGTGCCGTTTTGGGTCGTGACATAAATAGTACCAAGAATAATCATGATAACTACATAAGTACGATGTTTTGATATTTTTCTATTTAAAATTCATAAATATAAACGCAAAGTTTGTATTTACATTGTGGTTATGAACCAATACAAATAACAAATTATGTCAATATTTTAGATAGAAAATTATTTGTCTATGAATTCATTACTTATTAAGTTTTTAAATAACAATAATTATTTGAATCGTGAAATTTTAACATCCACTTTAAAGAAAGTATATTTTGTATAAGTAAACATATATAAAGCAAAGATTATTACTTGAATCATTCCTGTTTTTATTATATTTGGAAAAAGATATATCATGTTGTTAGTTACCTTTAATAAAAATTGTGGAAAAAACCAAGGCTATAGGATAAAATATGAAAACCAAATAATTTTTAACAAAATTATCATTAAAAATGAAAAATGCATCAATGGGATTTGTAGAAAAGCCAAGTGCAAAATTGGGAAAGCTAAAAATCATATTTTGAAATGCAAAAGATTCATTTGACTTACCTAACTTTCTATTAATAGATAATCCCACACGTAACACGCGGGATCAAAATGATTCTAGATATTTCTGAAAAAATTGAAAAATCAAATAGAAAATCAATTTACACTCATTTTTTCAAGGAAGAGTTGGTATCCATTTTTAATAATATAGAAAATTAATATTAGTTCCATTTAAAAAAATCTATATCATGATTATTTTTTTAAAACTACTCCAGAAAATTTTAAACATTAATGATTATTTTTTTCAAGGAACATTGATAATTATTTAAATAATGAAACCCTAGCATCAACTTTAAAGCAATTACAATTTGTTTATGCAAATATAAGAATGGATTATTCAGTAAACATATTTTATTCTATTATGCTTGACTTTTTTTTAAAAATTGTATGAAAACAAAAAAATACTATTGGTTCTCTTGAAAAAAATAAAAATACCAGAATTTTCTTTCTAAATCAATACCAAATCATTGATCCAAGTAAAAATCAAGGAAATAAAAAATAAAAAAAGAAAATTGAAAACCAAATAATTTTTTAAAAAACCAACAAAAAAGTATTAATTTTTTTGTGCCTTATTTAGACCATTTAGAAATGAGTAGGAAAAATAATAAAATATAAAGGAAAGAACAAAAGGGGAATGGAGAAAAATGGCGTTTTGAGAAAAAATTTCTTTTTTTCAAATGATTCTTTCATTGACCCAACTTTATAGTAATATAATGATAATGATGGCAGGTTAATTTCTATTATGTAAACATATTTAGACGATAAAAGATGAACTCATCTGACATAATGTATCCTGGCTTTTATAAAATTTGTGAATTGGTGAATCCAGCTCGCACCATATACCTAAGCTATCTAGATCTTTCCTATTAAAGTCAATGTTGTAAATTGCGCTATATGGTGGTATGCGGTTAGGGTACCGCCGACGCCACCGGTTTTAGTGTAGTTAGTTAAAATTGTAGGGGGTGGGAAGAAATAGGGTTATCAAATGAGGAAAAGGAATAGGCTTGGGTACGCGTGCAACTTTGTTGGAGGGACGTCCCTAATGACCGATCGCCATATGGAGCTCTGACAGCTGGCAGGCACGACGTTTCGTTTTGGCGGGAGTCTATCTGGGCCGTCGGATGCTTTTTTTGGGGTGTATAAATAGGAGGGGACCCCTCTAGGGCCAACACTTCCGCCACAATTTACTTTCATTGTCGAAGTTGCTCGGCGCTCCTTCCTTTTAGTTCGGATCACCCATGATTTTTCCTCGGCGAGCCTATTCCCTTGAATGAGGTTAGATGTCTTCATCTGAGGAGTCTGTAGAGATAGATTTGGTTGAGTCAGACGATGAGGCTCCAGTTGTTGGAGCCGAGTCCAGCGGGTCTTCCTCCCCTGGGTTCAGATAGCCGGGAGGGTTCTTCTGCTGCGTCATCTGTGTCGGGCTCGCCCTAGAGCCAGGGATGCCCGTGTCATTCGCCGTCAGGTGGCGACAAGGGCCCCCAAGGTGCACATCGGGAACGCCCACGATGCGCCCTCCGTCTTGAGGAATATAGACGAGCTTACCGAGATTCGGGCTCGATTCCATATTCCCTCCAACTATTCGTTTCATTTAGCTAGAGAGGGTGAGCGAGCGGACCGGGTGCAAGGCAAGGAGAATGCCTTGTATTTGGAAGCATTCCGGGATGGAATGCATCTGCCCTTCTCAGCCGAGGTATGTGGGGTGCTTCGCTGCTTCCATCTTGCCCCAGGCCAGCTAGCGCCGAACTCGTGGAGAATCCTCCTCGGGTTTCTGGTCCGGTTGAAACTTGAAAACATCCCCTTCAATTTGACCCTCCTCGTTTCCTTCCTCTGTTATAAGAATCATCCTGGCACCAGCAAGGATAAGCCGAGCTGGGTGTACTTTTCCTTCAAAAAATGTAAGGACGGAGTGGCTGGGTCGGGTGTAGCCATCCCTTCTTCCATCCATGAATGGAAGGAGAAGTTCATTTTCGTCGGGCCACCCGATGGCGAGAATTGGACCATGCCTACACAGTGGCACAGGGCCGACTGCCTGAGGGCGAAACAGCCATCTTCACTCGATGCCAGGGTGGTGTCGTTGTGGGAGCTGATCCAGCGGGCCGACATCCTGCTTTCTGAGCAGGCCCTAAGCTGGGCTGGGCTTAGCCCTGCGCGCTTTCTGGGTAAGTAAGGACCGTAGACGATCTATTTAGAGTTTGATAAATTTTCTTTGCCCTTTTCAGCTTCACTAAATCTCTTTTGTGTACTCTCCTTTTTGCATAGCAAATGGACCGATCCAAGTTCTTAGATGCTATGGCCTCAAAGGCACAAAAGAAGACCGGGGGCGGAAGCTCGTCCCGACTGAGTCCAGGCTCGACCCTGATGCCTACCCCGTCGAGCAAGCATTTAGTTGCGTCACCCCGAGTCCCCGAAGAGCGTCGTGGGTGGGGGGGGGCAGAAGCATGCGCGTGATCCGGCGCCCCGGGCGAGGGAGGAGGAGGAGGAAGCCGAGCCTACCGACGCCCCCCTAAAAAGGCACAAGAGAACGGTTTCTCGGGCACCTTCTACCGGGATCCCAATGCAAGAGGGGGACTTCTGCTTCAAGGTGCTGATTATCAGAGATGATTTTCTGTGTTTAATTTTACCGCAATCAAGACGGTGTCGCTTGGTAGCTAGCCGGTTGAGTACAGGTCGATCCACATGGAGAAGGAATCCTTTTCTTTATGTTATAACGAGTTAAGTCCAATTAAGTTGGGTTTTGTTTTAAGATCTACGAATGAAAATAAGTTGGTAAAAAGCTTGCTAGGGTTAGAATTAGGTTAGTTCAAAATAGGGATCTTCTCACTTCTTTCAATGCCTTAGTTGTGAATAAAGGTGTTAGGGTAATCGACAACAACGGGGATTAGCACGACTGGGAAGAAACTTGGTTTCTTCCTTTTGGTCCTTGTCCGTCCGTTCTTAGCTCTTAGCCCGAACCTCCGGTTAATTTAACCACAACCGGTCTAACTAGGGAATCACCGCTATCATGTAGGATAGGGTGCCGCAGTGAGTGGATTATGGTTGATTTAAAGGGAGTCCGTATTAAAATTATTTAGGCAAGGAAAGGAGTGAGAGAGATTTCCTTCTCTCAAACCTTCCCTTTCCTACCCCTAACAAGTGAGGAATTACTCACTCATTAGGAAGATAACAATAAAATTCATTTTTTTTATTTTAATTGATGACCTAAATTGCAGATAAATAAAGAACAAATAAAAGTGCAGATAATAAATTGCAGATAAGAAGAATGTGAGATAAAATAAAATAAAATACTTACTTTATTGATGACCTCTCAAGAACACATTACAATTGAATTTAAAATTTAGATCTAGAATATAGAAAAGAGGAATAAAAAATGAAGAGAGGCATGCCTAATTTGGCTTTTGGTTTTCTTATTTATAGATAGAAAAAACCCTAGGTTACATTCTGATCCATACATGAATTTACCAAATTACCCTAAGAAAGCCGGGTCAAAGCACCGACACCCCACCGACATGTGCAGAGCACGGCCGCGGAACCGCGGCAGAAGAGCCCGTTTGGCCGCGGTTCCACGGCCATTTGGTGGGTTCATGGGCTCAATTCTTCAGGGTTTTTTCAAGTTGCTTTTATCTTCTGTTTTCTTCACTTGGTCTCTCAGAATCTCTTCAATTCTCTTCCAGATATTCAACAGTGGACTTTTGTTTTGAGCTCCGCGTTTGAAATCTTGGATCTTGTGCTGCCCTTGTGCTTTGTGCATTGAAATGCTCAATGATTTTCCATTTGTTCCTTGAACTGGTAGGCGGCATTATACGGATAGTGTGCGGAAACCCGTATTTCTCTGTTTGTTGGTCGTAGTCCCACATTTGTTGTGACTTTCATGAATTTCACTGTAAAGAGCTGAGAACCTGTAACCCGCAACTATTTAGCAGATATGGATCAAAAGTCCTACTTACATACAATGTGACTAAGAATGGGTGATATAATAATGCAAAAATCTGATATGAACAAATACCCCCAAACTTATCTTTTGCTTGTCCCGAGAAAAATTAATTTTATTCTTGAAAAATCCTAACCTCACTTTCGCAGGGAACGCGATTGCACTGAGCTTGTGCAATAAGACGTTTAACCTCTAGGTGTCCCTAATAGGAGAAGTGTTGTCTCCTGAGAGTTTTCAGCGGATACTACCCACAAAATCCGATCAATTTGATCTGTTGACTCTAATTCTTCAATTCAGTATTCTAGCAAGAAATTCTATTATTTTCAATTTAGAAATCATCAACCCGTATTTTTCACACTCACTTTTTATTTAACTTAAGATCGTATATGTTTTACAAATTTATTAAGCTTTCAGCATCTTTTGAATTTTCCTTCTAAGGTGCAATCTCAACTCAGGAATTTTTATCATCAAGATAAAATGCCTATCTTTCATTCCTATCTCTCATCCAAACCCCAATCATATATCCCTACGTGTGTATAATTTTTACCCCTACATTTGGAAATTCAATTCAAGCTATCATATCCAAAGTACATTTTAGTTGGTGATGAAATTGCTCACACATTCTTCATGCGACCGTTAATACTTCTTGAGGTACTAAACGACCGATTATAAAATGTGCTTGCGCATTTAGGCGCAATTTCTCGTCTCGTAATACCTAAGGCTTAGCAGTGACTCCCAAACCAGTTGGTCTAAGGCACTAGGTGATAAAGCACCCTCGCTATATTTTTTTATTTATGCTGCCTTAAGTAATTACAAAACCAGTGTTCTTTTTTTTATGTCTCTTTATTCACCATTTATACTTTTATTTTATTACCTTCATACTAAGGTTTTTAGACAAGAGCATTTCAAGGTATCCTCTGCTATTCCAAGTTTCAAGATGTGTGTAAGTGCATGTAGTAGGGTATATATTTTTAGGATTTAGACTAAAGGTTCAGAATTTATTTTTCAGACTTACACTTCAAATAAAAATTTCAATACTCTTCCCTTATTTTGACTTAGCCCAAGAACTGAACTCAAAATTTGCCTATTTATAAATAAACTGCAAGGACATATATTTTCTATAATTAAATTTTAAGAAAGGTTATTTTTAGGGTCTTTAATTTACCAAGTTTATGATCTAGTTTTTCCTAACCAGTCAACCGTCATGTTGAACTTAAGTCAAATATGGCCAAACTTGAACTTTTCAATTTTTTTAATTTTTAAAATTTTTCAATTTTAATTGATTATATATATATATATATATATATATATATATATTTTCATTTTCATTTTCATTTTTTTTGTTTTTATATTTTTTATAAAGATGCAATGCGGAATTAAATATGCAAAGAAAGAAAAAACAAATATGTACAAAAATAAAAATATGCAGATGCAATGCAAAGATAACTATTTACAATCAACCTCCACCCCCAAACTTATCGAAAGCAGTGTCCTCACTGCTCATAGTCTCGCCGTCCCCTCGATCGTGAGCGGGATCGTTCCTCTCTGGCCAGTAGGGTGGTCATGCCCTGCTCCAAACTCGTCACTCGCTGATTAAGGTTTGTCATCATCCCTATCAATCTTTCTACCCCCTATGGGTTCTTCTAAGTAAGCGCGCTTGCGCAGCGGGGTAAGCTCTTCATTGCTCGCGGTTGAGCTCGAGCTGGATGTCTTTGCGGGCACGTCTTCGGCCGGCTCGGTGCGCGACCATAAATCATGTAATCGTGTATAGGACGTGGAGACACCCTCAAGAAGGGGTCTAATGGGAATCTCACCATGCATATAAAATTCGAATTCCTCAACAGGGAGGAAACGGCGACACAGTTGTGTTACCAACATAGGGCATGGATAGCTGGCAACCCTCTTTCCTGCACCAATCGAAAGAAGCAAAACAGTGCACATATTTTAGTTTGGGTTTCGAGTCATTAGTGTGTGCACTATGTGTAAGGATGGTATGAAAAATGTTGTATTGTGCGAACTTCTAAAAATATTATTTTGTGCCCAACGACACACAGTTAAGACGTTCGCAAAAAGGGTTCTAGCCTGGATGCCTTTCCATGGCTCTCTTGAACAATCGTTACCCATCAAGGATAGGTAGTCCTCGAATCGGAGGGGTTGATCGTGAATAGGGAGTCTAGATATTAAGGTGACTTCATGGATGAAGTCCCTATCAATTATTATTTCCCTACCCCTCCACATTAATTTTATGTAACTATTTTGTGCAAGACAACCCTCCTCCATGCATTCATAAAAACGGGTGACAAGATCCGGAAGTGCGAAGGCATTCAGATGGTTAAAAAGTAAAAAGTTCCATCCACGCTTTTGGATCTCATCACTGAAGTAACTACCATAAATCGTGTGTGCAAAGAGTTGTGAAAAATCTCTTTCAAATTGCAAAGTGGGTGCCATCAGAGAGAGCAAGATGCCAAAATATGAAATTGACAGAGAGGGAAAAAGAAGTGCACACCTCCTCTGAAATTTTCAGAGGGCGACGCAGCTAGGAGGCGGCGGAAGCGTGACAAAATAGATCTTCAGCGGTGGAAGCGCGGCGACTTGGTGAGATCTCTCTGTGCGCTCTTCAGCGGCGGTTAGGGTTTTCTGAAGTTGGAAATTATGGTTATGTAAAATGCAGAGAGGGGTCGGGTTGTATTTATAGGGGGTATTTTGTTATTTGAAAAAAGGACCCCTTAAAAAGATGAATTTATTTTGTAAAGAAAAAATGTATTATTTATTTAATAGAATTGAATATTTACAAAAATACCCTTGAAAATTTGAATTTTTTTTCCATTTTCATTTTTTTTATAATTACAAGTGGTACATACCCCCAAACTTATTTGAAACAGTGTTTCCACTATTTATGGCTGGATAACCGAAATTTGGGGGTAGATGGAGGAAGATCAGTCAATGTAAATCGGCTCCTGCAACATTAGGAGCTCCTCCGAAGGGTCCGCGGTGAGAAACGGTTTAAGCCTGTGTCCGTTCACTTTAAATAGTGAACCGTCCTCCGGATTCTCTAAGTCGACCTCACCGTGCGGATATACGGCATAAACAAAAAATGGCCCTTTCCATCGAGATCTGAGCTTGCCGGGATGGAAATGTAGCCGGGTGTCGTAAAGTAATACCTGTTGACCAGGTATGAATGTTTTGCACATAAGGTGTTTATCGTGAAACACTTTCGTTCGGTTTTTGACGACAACCGTGTTCTCGTAAGTTTCATCCCGAATCTCGTTCAATTTGTTTAACTGCAGCTTCCGATGGCTGCCCGCATCTTCGATAGATAGATTCAGCTCTTTTATCGCCCAAAATGCACGATGCTCTATTCCTACTGGAAGGTGGCAAGCCTTTCCGTAAACAAGCCGATAAGGAAACATACCAAGGTCGGTCTTATAGGCAGTTCGAAATGCCTAAAGGGCATCAGTAAGTTTTAAAGACCAATCCTTACGGTTTTTGGAAACCGTTTTCTCCAAAATCTATTTGATTTGTCGATTTGAAACCTCGGCCTGCCCACATGTTTGGGATGATAGGGCGTTGATAGCTTATGATTAATGGAATATTTCCGCATCAAGGACTCAAAAGTCCTATTACAGAAATGAGTTCCATTGTCGCTAATGATTGCTCGGGGTTGCCCAAACCGGGAGAAAATGTTTTCTTTGAGAAATCTAACGACAACCTTGTTGTCATTAGTTCGGCTGGGCACAGCCTCGACCCACTTAGAAACATAATCAACAGCGAGGAGAATATACAAGTTCCCAAAAGAATTGGGAAATGGTCCCATAAAATCAATCCTCCAAACATCAAAAATTTCCATAACCAATATTTGTTGGAGCGGCATTTCGTTTCTCCTGGATATCCGGCCCAAGTGTTGGCACCGGGAGCACGTCTTGCAGTAATCATGTGCGTCTTTAAAGAGTTGTGGCCAGTAGAAACCACACTGCAAGATCTTTTCGGTTGTCTTTGTAGGGCCGAAATGCCCGCCACATGCTTGATCGTGGCAAAATGACAGCACGCTCTTGAATTCATTGTCGGGGACACACCGACGAATAATCTGGTCCGGACAGTACTTGAACAGATAAGGTTCGTCCCAGTAAAAGTGTTTTACCTGGGATAGGAATCAGAGTCTGTCTTGTTTTGACCATTCATTCGGCAGTAGTCCGGTGGCTAGATAGTTTACAATATCTGCGAACCAAGCTTCGCATGATACTGTCAAGAGCTGTTCATCCGAAAAAACATCGTTTATCGGAAATTGAAGCGTCGGCGAAGAAAGGAGGCGTGAAAGATGGTCGGCGACTACGTTTTCGCATCCTCTTTTGTCTTTGATGACAAGGTCAAACTCTTGGAGTAAGAGGATCCAACGTATCAGTCGAGATTTTGCATCCTTCTTCGCAAAAAGATGGCGAAGAGCTGAATGGTCCATGTATACAATGACTGGAGTGCCGATTAAATAAGGCCTGAACTTTTCTAATGCAAACACAACAGCCAAGAATTCCTTCTCGGTTGTTGTGTAATTTAATTGGGCATTATTCAAGGTTCGGCTAGCATAATAGATTACATGCGGCATCTTATCGATGTGCTGTCCAAGGACAGCACCAATGGCAAAATCAGATGCATCGCATATAATCTCAAATGAATGCGTCCAGTCAGGAGAAGAAAGAATGGGAGCAGAAGTAAGCGAGTTTTTTAATGACTCAAACACCTTCATACAGCTCGAGTCGAAATCGAATGTGGTGTCCTTGGCCAGCAAAAGAGTCAAGGGCTTAGCAATCTTGCTAAAGGCCTTGATGAACCGTCTATAGAAACCGGCATGGCCAAGGAAGGCTCGAATGTCTCGGACGCATTTGGGAGGAGGGAGATTGGAAATGACTTCAATCTTCGCTTTATCTACCTCAATGCCATTTTGCGAGATGATATGTCCTAAGACAATACCTTCACGTACCATGAAGTGGCACTTCTCCCAATTTAATGTAAGGTTCTTATCCTTACACCGGGTAAGGACCGCGTCTAGATGTAGCAAACACTCATCAAAGAAGTCGCCGAAAATGGAAAAATCATCCATGAAGATCTCTAAGAATTTTTCCACCATGTCTGAAAAAATTCCCATCATACACCGCTGGAAAGTAGCAGGCGCATTGCATAACCCAAAGGGCATGCGACGATATGCAAACATGCCGAAAGGACAAGTGAATGTGGTCTTGTCCTGATCTTTTCCACGATGGAGATTTGATTGTAGCCGGAGTAGCCATCCAAAAAGCAGTAGTATTCATGCCTAGCCAATCGTTCAAGCATTTGGTCAATGAAAGGTAATGGAAAGCGGTCTTTCCGTGTCGCGGTGTTGAGTTTCCTATAATCGATGCATACTTGCCACCGAGTTTGGGTGCGAGTAGGAATTAACTCGTTTGCCTCATTTGTTATGACCGTTATGCCTGATTTCTTGGGGACAACGTGAATGGGGATAGCCCACTAACTATCAGAGATAGGGTAAATGATAACACTATCAAGATACTTTACGATCTCCTTTTTAACAGCCTCCTTCATGACTGGGTTGAGTCGTCTCTGTGGATCCCTGGCTAATTTGGCATCATCCATCATATGAATATGATGTTCAACTATCAGGGGACTAATCCCCTTGATGTCCGCCATAGTCCAGCCAAAAGCTTGCCGATTGCTCAGCAAGACCGTCAGAAGGCCTTTCTCTTGCTCTGAGGCTAGAGAAGCCGAGATGATAACAGGGAGGGTCTCATTCTCACCTAAGTAAGCGTATTTAAGGTGAGACGGCAACAACTTGAGTTCGAGTGTCGTAGGTGAAACGATTGAAGGTAGATTTGGCGAAACTGTCTCAAACTCAAAGGATTCCAGCAGAAGTTCAAAATGAGTGTAAGCAACCGAGTCGGATGGTTCAGCTAACTCATCTGAAAACTCAAAGGATTCAAACTCGGGTGGTGACTGGTCAAGTTCGTTCGAGAAAGTGAAACACTCGTAGCCGTTATCGGGGGTAAAAAAAGTATCAGGTTCAAGGAAGAACGCACTAGTGGCGTTATGATTGCTGTGATCGAACAAATTTTTTTTCTAATTTACAGTCCTCCGGGGTGATCTCTTGGATCGAGCAAACGTCTAGTATATTAGCATTAGGTTCAGAGGGCTGATTCCCTAACTTAAAAATGTTGAGTTCAATTGTCATGTTTCCAAAAGATAGGTTTATCGAACAATTGCGACAATTGATCACAGCATTCGAGGTTGCAAAGAATGGACAACCGAGTATCACCGGTCCTAGGGGTGAGCTAGAGGATGTGTTGATCAAAGTAGGGGACTTCATTTTCCCCGTTGATTTCATTGTTTAGACACACAGTCTGTAACTAACCCCCGGAATCGGCAACAGTGGACTTTTGTTTTGAGCTCCGCGTTTGAAGTCTTGGATCTTGTGCTGCCCTTGTGCTTTGTGCATTGAAATGCTCAATGATTTTCCATTTGTTCCTTGAACAGGTAGGCGGCATTATACGGATAGTGTGTGGAAACCCGTATTTCTCTGTTTGTTGGTCGTAGTCCCACATTTGTTGTGACTTTTCATGAATTTCACTGTAAAGAGCTAAGAATCTGTAACCTGCAACTATTTAGCAGATATGGATCAAAAGTACCTACTTACATGTAATATGACTAAGAATGGGTGATATAATAATGCAAAAATCTGATATGAACAGGTGCCCTCGGGGCTCTCCGTCTCTGACAGCTTCCTTTTCGACATGGAACAAGCGGCTGGGGGCAAGATTCCATGCGGGACCCTGGCCCAGGTGGCCGTCATCGCTCAGGAGGCAGTTCAGGTCGGTATCCGTTTTCCTTTACGAATCTTCCTAAGCATATATATATATATATATATATATATATTAGTTTGAAAGTTTCTAACTCCTTTTGCTGCTTTCCTCAGGTCCTCCACCACTGCGCCTTTATCGTCAATATGGAATCTGAGGAGATAGCCCCGGCCATGAGGAAGGCGGGTGAATCGTCCTCATGGGAGGAGGATCAGCGCCTTCGTTTGCAGCAGGCAGAGGAGAAGATAGCCGCCCTCGAGGCTCGGGTGGTCGCCGAGGAGCTGACGAATTCTTAGTACAAAGAGTCTCACTGACTTCTGAGCGAATCCAACCGGGCTATCCAGGCCAAGTTGGAGGAGGTTGGTAACCTCTATAACGCAATGAGGATATTGAGGGACTTCAGCAGGATGGACGCCCGGGCGGCGCTCGAGGCCGTGAAGCTTTCCGAGGTCCGAGCGGTGAAGTCCGTGGAGAGGTATAAAGCGTCGGACCAGTTCTACGCTGACCTCGCCGAAGCCTTGGTCGTCGTTTGGCATGAGGCCTTCGACGTTGTCAAGGCGTCAATGCCGGAGTTTGTCGATGGCGAGCTCCACGCTAAGTACCCGCTCTCCAAGGACGTGCCACAAGGGGCGGACACCGAGGTGGTCGCAGGGGCGAGGTTGCCGGTGGAAGTGTCGACCCTGAGGTTGCCGTTTTGGTCCTCGACGTTGGCATCGGGCAGGGCGAGATCCTCTCCGAGCTTGCGCCCTGAGCTTTCATCCTTTGGGGATTTTTTCTTTTTTCAAAATTTTTGTAAGCTTCCGGGCGCTTTTGTAAGGCTGGGTAGCCCAAAATATCTTGTATTTATTTTTGGATCATAAATAAAGTGCACCTTTTTCTTTATTGTACAAATGTTTAGCTCGTATACATTCTGCAAGTATATTTAGCTCATCAATAGTCTCATCCTGCGAGTGTTAGGTTGTGGGTTGGTGTCCGGCCTTTTTATGTGACGATCACGCATCAAGTGTAAGTCGAGCAATAGCCAAGTGTAGGATGGTCGGTACCCTCCCATTCCTCGGAGTCGTGGTGGCGATCGTTCATTTAGCATGAATCGAAAAATAACTAAGTTAGAATATGTCGGCGTTGACTGATTCTTCCTTGACGAGGGCGTTGGATCCATCTTTTCTTAAGGCAGGAACCTACCCCACACGGACGAGCCGAATAACAGTACGTTCGGTGTCCTCTTGGTGAGGGCTTTAGATCCTTAGCGTTGATAGGCAGGAAGCTGCCCGCTAGGGATGGACCGGGCGGGGAAGCTGCTCGGTGGCCTCGAGAGGAGGGCTTTAGATCCTTAGTGTAGATGGGTAGGAAGCTACCCGCTAGGGATGGACAGGGCAGGGAAGCCGCTTGGTGGCCTCGAGAGGAGGGCTTTAGATTCTTAGCGTAGATGGGTAAGAAGCTCCCCACTAGGGATGGTCCGGGCAGGAAGCTGCTTGGCGGTCTCGCGATGAGGGCTTTAGATCCTTAGCATAAATGGGTAGGAAGCTACCCGCTAGTGATGGACTGGGCAGGAAAGCTTCTCGGTGGCCTCGAGAGGAGGGCTTTAGATCCTTAGCGTAGATGGGTAGGAAGCTACCCGCTAGGGATGGACCGAGCAGGGAAGCTGCTCGGTGGCCTCGAGAGGAGGGCTTTAGGTCCTTAGCGTAGATGGGTAGGAAGCTACCCGCTAGGGATGGTCCGGACAGGAAGCTGCTCGGCGGCCTCGCGATGAGGGCTTTAGATCCTTATCATAAATGGATAGGAAGCTACTCGCTAGGGATGGACCAGACAGGGAAGTTGCTCAATGGCCTCGAGATGAGGGCTTTAGATCCTTAGCGTAGATGGGTAGGAAACTACCTGCTAGGGATGGACCGGGCAGGAAAGCTGCTCGGTGGCCTCAATAGGAGGGCTTTAGATCCTTAGCGTAGATGGGTAAGAAGCTACCCGCTAGGGATGGACCGGGCATGGAAGCTGCTCGGTGGCCTCATGATGAGGGCTTTTAAGACTCCCTTAGGCCCTCGTATGGTGTCGTTCCAACTTCCGTGGGCCGCATTGGCGGGAGTGAGGGCGTCGTTCAACCTTTCGTGGACTGCATTGGCGGGCGGCAACTGGAATTGCCGACACGTGGTAGTTCTTTATCGGAAAATTGAGATATCCCGAGACTCGCGTCGCTGCGTGAGTAAGTTTCGGCTACTGAAGCTATAAATAGTGAAGGTACGTTGGCTTCTTCTCCATCCTACATTCCCTTGAAGATGTATGAGCATATATTCCTTATCAGGGAAATCATCTCTTGCGACGATTTGTACCTCTACTGCCTTGATCGCTCCAAGCACGCGTACGAGGCGGTAATAGACCGCGTGGAGGGCTATTTTGGTGGCCTACTTCCCCGGCGATCTGCCCTTCTCCAAGTGCTTATGTACGTGATCTGGAGGATGTCTCCGGGTCTGCACAACGCCCTGTTTCTGCAGCTAAGGGACGAGGTGATCGACAAGGTGCATACGCTCTACCACCTCGGCCTGATCTCGCAGAGCAGACGGGAACGGTCGGTGGGTCTTCTTTTGGAGTGTTTCCAGAAAAGGCAGATCATTGCCTCCCGCCTGACGGATCAGTCCCCCGGCGCTTCCGTGGCATCCCGGGTCTACGGGCACCGCCAGAGAGAGAGGGCTGAGGAAGCTCGGGCTCGGCTGCAGGAGATTTCCTCGGAGTACCATCAGCAGCGCTTTCTTGATCCCCGCCCCCTCTATTGTAATTATTGTAAGGCTGGGGAGCCCATAATACCCTTTAATCAATAAATTTTATTTTTGGCAGTAGTGTGTTGCGTATTGTCTCTTTTTATCTCCTCGGTATATTTTACACAATTTTTAAAACAAACCTAAGGGTCTCGGAACCGAGAAAAGAAACAAAAGTTGTGCAAAAGGTCTCTTTTATGAGAGGACTTAGCTTAGGAGATTTAATTCAATGTCAATAAGAATTACATTGTTTTAAAAGGAGAAGACATGCTTATTTGTACAATTTGAGTTTTTCGGCGTTGTAGGGCCGAAGAAACTTACGCCCCCCGGCGTCTTGTAAGCGATATGCTCCACCGGGCAATGCTTCTGCTACGAGGAATGGTCCGTCCTATTTTGGAGAGAATTTATGCAGCCTTGCTTGGTCCACAAACTCGTTCCTTCGTAAGAACATATCTCCTGTCTTGAAGGCCGATATTTAACTCGGGTATTGTAGTAGCGAGCAGTCTGCTGTAAATAGGCGGCTGCTCTTATCTGTGCTCGATCCCGCTTTTCCAATAATACGTCCAAGTTGGTCCAGAGTGCCGAGGTGTTCGCTTCATCGTCGAAGTGTTCGACTCTATAACTGGGCAGTCCGATATCAGCCGGGACCATCATCTCGGTGCCCTAGCAGAGGATAAACATGGTTTCTCCCGTGGGTGTTTTCTTCGAGGTCCGCAATGCCCACAGCACCCACGGCAAATCCTTGACCCAGTTGCCCTGTCTTCCTTCCAAGTGAGCCCTGAGCCCGTGTATGACTCCTCGGTTTTCTACCTCGGCTTGTCCGTTGCATTGCAGATGCGTGACTACGACAAACTTCATTAGTATGCGGCAGTCGCTGCAAAATTCATTGACTTTGTCATTTTTGAAATTGGTTCCGTGGTCGGTAATGATGCACCTCGGGATTCCAAATCGAGAGATGTTGTTGTTTTGAAGGAACTTTATAGTAGAGGCGGTGTTCAGTCGAAATTATTGCAATTTTTAACATAACAATTTCCTCACTTTTCTAATCATCTAAGGGTGTTTGTTATAAATATAACACATATTACAAGTTGATCTGGAAAATATCAATTACCATGTGTTATACATTATAATCAACATTCTTTGAAGGAAATTGTATGTTAATATTTCACGGCATAATATTTTGTATATCTCTAACATTCTTCATTGAGATCTTGTGCAAAAATCAGCTTAGGTCAGATATCGGAATCGCAAATTTGCCGATAAAAATACAGGAAATCAAAGAGTTAAATTCTGGCAATGATTCAGTAGAGAGAAAAAAGATTCCAGATACCACTTATAAACATAGAGACCAACACCAGAAGACCACAGAGAATTGGAGTCATGAACTCACAAATTGGCCGCGGAACCGCGGCCGAGTCAGCCCGAGTCGCCGCGGATGTACGGTCGATTCAGGGAGCCGACAGTCAAAAATTCTCCCGAAGCTTCATCTCAACTTCCTAGCTTGTTGAAGACACTTCGTTGTAACAATCTTGTTCTGGAAACTTCTCTATAATACCTTAGCTTGTTGAGGAAGCTTGATAACTACCTAGCTTATTCTAGAAGCCTCCTTGTAACAACCTAACTTATGAAGGAAGCATGATGAGGGGTTATAAAAAGGACCTAAAGCTACATTGAAAAGGGTTCTGAATTGTTCGACACTTTTGATCCAAAACCAAATCAAGATCCAATTCCAAATCAAGATCCAAAATCAAGAATCGTGAGAAATTAATTGAGCAAGATCATATAAGATCCTTTATGCGAAGCCGGTCGTCATCAACGAGCACGTGATCCTCGATAGATCCAAGACTCACGGTGATCGAGCCAAGCGAAGATTGACGGAGAAATTACCTCTTCAAGGGAGTGATTGAGAGCGAATTTTCTTGTAATCTCGGATTGAAGAAGTTGTAATTTGAAGTTGAATAATAAATGTGATCATTATTTTAATCTTGCTTTCTTTAAATTTTCGCATTATGAAATCTCTATTTGTTGATTCTTCTATTTTCATAATGCGTGAATAAATCTCCGCTTGCTAAGGATTCGAAGGAATTTGATAGATCAAATGGTGAAAGAATTCTATATTCATCTTAAGTCTTATGGAGATTATAAATTTTAGCATAAAGAATCATTAATGTCCAAATTGTGAGTGAGATCCATTTATTGAGAATTTCATCACAATTTAGGGATTAGATTGATGATCTTTCTTGTTAAAGGCTAGATAAGAATGGCAATCAATAAAAGGACAAGGGGCAATGAAGGAGAAACCCTAGTTTCTTCAATGGAACCCTAATTCTCATTGTTAGCCATCGATCTAGTTTTAATTCTACCAATAAATAAGATGAATCATCTTGAAAAATCATCATTGACTACTAATTCTGTTCGAATCCTACAAGCCTTTTACAATTTTCTTGATAACTAAATCTTGAACATTTTCTTGAATTTTCTTTCTTGAAACGATTTCTTGAATTTCTTGAAATGATTACTTCAACCAAATCTTAAACAATTCCTTGATTTTCTTTACTATTTCTTTCGACTCAACTAAAGCAAGACTTTACGAATTACTCGTATCTCAGTGGACGATCCGTGCTCACTAACGATCGCTACAAGCGACACCGTTATTGATTGCGGTTATTATACGATTAAAACTTTGCATCACTTCTTTACTACATCTTTTCTTTTAAAATCAAAAGAAGTGCGTGAAATCCGAACAAATCAAATGGCGCCGTTGTCGGGGATGCGTGCGTAATTTGTTCTTTCTTGCAATTTGAGTTAAAATATTATTATTCCATCAAAATTTGAATCAAAATTGCATCGTGTGCTTAACGATTAGTGTGTGACTTTTGCAAGGAAATCTGGAATCACTATAGCAGGGAGAAAAATATTCAGGTCATTTCATCGAGACCAGAGGAGCAAGAGGAGCATCAGTACCAGAAAATCGTTCAAAGAACTGTACAGGTGACCGCGGAACCGCGGCGAGAAGCAGGCATTGGCAGCGGAACTGCGGCAGTTTGGACGATTTAGGGCTCCGGTTTTCTCTGGTATATTCTATACATTCTTCTCTCTCCTCTGATTAGTCCAATAACCACTTTTCTCCAGGATTCTTTGCAAAAAGTCGCCGCGCTTAAAAAAAATCTTGTTGCGTGATTTGATATTGGTTGTTTGTGCATATTTTAATACGAAAATTAAGGGGCAAAGACCTAATTCAGATTGGGTGGGGATTTCATTACCTTTCCTAAGCCTAAGAAATCACAAAACTAGCATCCGCATCACCCTTCATTAACTAAAAAATATCTAGACAAGACTCTAAAGACCGTCACACTCAATTAGAACAGAGAAAGGTCGTGGGTAATTTATTGCTTATCCACATTTCTTTTGTGGTGTCTAAGGCAAGTGTGTCTAAGGCAAATGGTTACTTAATTAGGCCCGCTACTTACATAGTGGATACCTTCCACTTACCTGGACACAGGAGGGATAAAGAGGTAGTAGAGAATTTATCCTGCGATTTGTCTTCTGGAAGTCTAGGAGCGGTCTAGTGACTTGACCTAGGTAACCGTAGATCTAGGGTTGATTGTGCATTTTTTTATGTGATTTGTCTAAATCCGTCTTTTTCAGAACAAACCATAAAACAAACCACTTTCTCTAATTATCACAAACGCTGCCACTTGTGCTAAACCGCTTAGTGTATGCTCGGCTGGACATGGGATTCTAGTGCCCGTCTTGTCCACGTTTCGTCTATCGACTCCGAAGTCGGTATTTCTTCATCTTCTTTTTTCTCACCACACACCACATCCACCGAGATGGATAGTTCTCCATCAAACTTTAATAACACCACTTTTCCACCACCCGCAGGTGCGCAGAATCTACCGCGTATATCTCTCCAAGAGAGATGCTACCATATACGTGGTCCTCTTTCTACCTATCTTTTCATACCACCAGCCAATAGGGATAATTTCGAAATCAAACCACACTATATCAATCTTTTGCCTAAATTTCACGGTCTTGAGTCTGAAGACGCATACATTTTTTATCACCAAATTCGAAAACCTATGTGCTATGATGGGCACTTCATAACTTTCTGTGGATGCTATGCATTTACGTCTTCTCCCGTTTACTTTGTGCGATTTAGCCGAGAAGTGGCTTTATAACACACCCGCATACTCTATTTCCAATTGGGATGAATTCGTTATAGCATTTCTTAAGAAATTTTATCCCAATCATAAGACCGCCCGTGTTAGGAACGAAATTAACCACTTTTCCCAGCTTCCCAATGAACCATTTTGGAAATGTTTTGAACGGTTCAAGGATTTGCTTGTCCAATGTACTCATCACGGAATCCATAGATGGGATTTATGCTGAATTATATATGAGGGCATTAATCCAATGACAAAGAAGATGCTTGAAACCATGTGTCAAGGCAATTTCATGTCCGAAGACGATGGTGAATCCTGGAAATTCCTAGAAAATTTCGCTGAAAACAGTTTGCAATGGGAAAGCGTTAGTATATCATCTAGAGGAGGTATCCATCAACTTGATATTTCCACAGCAGTCAAAACCGAAATGGCAGCATGCAAAAGAAACTTGAAGCTATAGAAAACAAATTTTTATTAGCCTCCCTAAACCAGGTGATGCTTCCTAAAACCGTGTGTGGATGCTGTTCCGATCCATCACATCTGATGGAAGAATGTCCTTTGAATTTTCCGTTTCAAGGTCATGAACACACTAATGCTGCTTTTCAGCAACGACCTAGAAACAATCATTATTCTTCCACTTATAATCAGGGTTGGAGGAATCACCCTAATTTTGTTTGGAACCAACACCAAACTCAAAATACAGTTCCAAACCAAAATAACTTTCAAAGGGTTCCTCGACAACAACAGCAACCAACACAGAGTCAACACCCTTTTCAACTACAAACTTTTCAAAATCTGGCCAACAATTCTGCACCGTATAATAATTCTTTACAATTGGCCGGTACAGATAACTCCTCTTCAGTCGAACGAACCTTGGATTTGTTCATGAAAAATTTCATCTAAGTTTTGGTTAAGATAAATTCTTTTTTCGATACCATAAAGAAAGACTCTGCCTCACACGGTGAGAGTATTAAATCGATAGAAGGACAAATTTCCAAATTAAATGCCGAAATGAGTGCTAGAGAGAAAGGGAAACTTCCATCTCAACCCCTACCGAATCCTGGGTACTCACAATTTTATAATGTGAATGCCATTACCATGTTGAGATCCGGAAGAGTACTGAATAACCAAGTCGGTGAACAGATTGATAACGATGAATTGATCAACGACCCCGGCTTCCACTTCTACTTCTTACCCTACTTCGTCTAATCCACCTTCTTACGAGCCTATTCTCCGTTTTTCTCTAGGTTCGAACCCTCAGCCTACTCCTTCTAGTCAACCTGAGACGATCCCCACTCCAATTCTGGGATCTGTTCCACCCACACGACCTTCTCCAATGTTGGACCGAGCTCTTATAGCTAAAGCTCCTTATCCAAATCGGTTAAGGGGAAACAAACCGATTCCACAAATGGAGTAGATTATGGAAATGTTTAAACATGTTAACATTAATATCCCTCTCCTAGATGCTATCCAACAAGTTCCGTCATATGCGAAAATTTTAAAGGACTTGTGCACTAGGAAGAGGAAGACGCAAGTGCCGAAAAAGTGTTCATGACGAGTAATGTTAACACAGCTTTTACCCATCAGTTACCAAAGAAATGTAAGGACCCGGGCTGTCCTACAATCTTTATTTCTATTGGGGGTAAAAATATTAATAGTGCTCTACTTGACCTTGGCGCTAGTGTTAACCTGCTTCCATACTCTGTCTACGAGCAGTTAGGTATTGGAGTGTTGAAACCTGCCCACTGCACTTTCTAAATGGCAGATCGATCTATCACCAAACTTAGGGGTGAGCTTGAGGATGTGTTGATAAAAGTCGGGGAATTTATATTCCCTGTGGACTTTATTGTTTTAGATACACAACCTGTAGCGAATCCACAGAACCAAATTCCGGTGATTCTCGGTCGACCCTTCTTAGCCACTTCCAATGCTGTCATTAATTGCCGTAATGGTTCTATGAACTTATCCTTTGGGAAAATGACAATTGAGCTTAACATTTACAAGTTAGGAAGTCAACCATCTAAACCTTCTGCTCATATTCTTGATGTCTGTTCTGTCCACGAGATGGCTCCCGAAAGCTGCAAAGTTGATGGACTTTGCTTTGATGATCTCGACGACATTAGCACATCATTGTTTGATCTTACACAGTATCATAGTGAGGATACTTTTGACGAGTCCACCTCCAAGTTTGAACCTTTTGACTCATCACAAAAGTCAGTAGCACTTTCCGAGTCAGTATCTTACACAGGTTATGAACTTCTTCGAGAATCCTAATGTCATTCCCTTACCCCACCTTCTATTGTTTCTCCGCCGACATTAGATCTCAAAATGCTACCTTCTCATCTTAAATATGCATATTTAGGTAAGAATGAGTCTTTGCCTGTGATCATATCCACTTCTCTAGCTTTAGAGCAAGAAGATGCTCTTTTGATGGGCTTGAGATCTAATCGGCAAGCATTTGGTTGGACAATGACAGACATCAAAAGGATTAGTCCCTTGATTGTAGAATATCATATACATTTGATGGATGAAACCAGGCCAATCCGAGAACCACAAAGACGGTTAAATCCCGTCATGAAGGAGGCGGTAAAGAAAGAAATTGTCAAGTGCCTTGATAATGGTATAATTTACCCAATCTTTGATAGCCAATGGGTAAGTCCTATTCATGTAGTCCCTAAGTAATCTAGCATCATGGTCATAACTAATGAGGCTAATGAGTTGATCTAGACACGAACCCAAACTGGGTGGCGTGTATGTATTGATTATAGAAAACTCAATGCCGCAACGAGAAAAGATCACTTCCCTCTACCTTTCATTGACCAGATGTTGGAATGATTGGCTGGACATGAATATTATTGTTTCATGGACGGATACTCTGGCTATAACCAGGTCCCTATTGCCGAAAATTATCGGGATAAAACAACATTTACTTGTCCTTTCGGTACCTTTGATTATAGACGCATGCCCTTTGGGTTATGCAACGCTCCCGCTACATTTCAGCGGTGTATGATGGGGATATTCTTGGACATGGTCGAGAATTTTCTGGAGATTTTCATGGACGATTTCTCTATTTTCGGGGACTTATTTGAGGATTGCCTACGTCATTTTGATGCTATTCTTACCCGCTGTAAGGATAAGAACTTAACTTTGAATTGGGAAAAATGCCATTTCATGGTCCAAGAAGGTATCGTGCTTGGACATGTCATTTCACGAAAAGGAATTGAGGTAGACAGAGCTAAAATAGATGTCATCCATAACCTTCCTCATCCTAAATGCATTAAAGATATACGATCTTTTCTTGGTCATGCTAGATTTTATAGGAGATTCATTAAGGATTTTAGCAAAATTGCTAGATCTTTAACTCTTCTCTTGGCCAAGAATACAACATTTCACTTTGATTCGGACTATGAGGCTGCTTTTGAATCGCTTAAAAGATCTCTCACTACAGCCTCCTTTCTATCATCTCCTGATTGGAACCACCCATTTGAGCTTATGTGTGATGCATCAGATTTTGCTGTTGGTGCAGTCTTAGGACAGCACATTGATAAGATGCCACATGCAATTTATTATGCAAGTAAGACCTTGAATGATGCCCAAATTAATTATACAACTACTGAGAAAGAACTCTTGGCAGTTGTATTTGCATTAGAAAAATTCAGGGCTTACTTAATTGGCTCACCGATTGTGGTTCACACCGATCACTCTGCCCTAAAACATCTTTTATCAAAGAAGGATGCTAAGGGCAGGTTAATACGTTGGATCCTATTATTACAAGAATTTGATCTTGTCATATGAGATAAGAAAGGATGTGAAAACGTAGTAGCCGACCATCTTTCATGCATCTCTTCTTCACCTATTGTGACCTTGCCAATAAATGACTCTTTTCCTGACGAACAGCTCTTGATTGTATCTTGCGAACCTTGGTTCGTGGATATTATGAATTATCTAGCAACAGGACTTATTCCTTGCAAATGGTCTAAACAAGACAATCATCGATTTCTATCCCGAGTAAAGCAGTATTACTGGGATGAACCTTACTTGTTTAAGTATTGTCCTGACCAAATCATTCGCAGATGTGTCCCCAATGTTGAATTCAAGAGTGTTTTGTCTTTCTGTCATGATCAGGCATGTGGCGGTCACTTCGGTCCACGTAAAACGGCGGAGAAAGTTTTGCAATGTGGTTTTTACTGGCCTACATTATTCAAAGATGCATTTGATCATTGCAAAACTTGTCTACGGTGTCATCACACGGGTCAGATTTCTCAAAGAAATGAGATGCCACTCCAACCTATCTTGGTTGTGGAAATTTTCGACGTTTGGGACGTAATCAATCACTAACAAGATATATAACTTTTCCTTCCAAGTCTACATTTTTTTGAGATTTAAAAGATGACAACAGTGAGAACACTGCTGTAAACAGGTTTGGGGGAGGTTAGTGCTTATTGACGCATTACCTTGCATTACACTTTGCATAAGCACAAAATTTTCAAAATTTTTCTTTTATAATAAAATATTAGAAAGTGAAAAATTACATTTAAAAGATTGGAAAAGTTTAAGAAACCAAAGAAAGTTAGATGTTTTCTTAAACGAAACTAGTAATAAGTAGTTATGAGCCGTTGTCCCAAGGGTTAGTAAGATGAAGGAAGTCACTAATCTGAGAATAAAAATAATTCTGAAAAATAGTTTCTATTCTGGAAGCCAAATATTTGAACGTTGATACCCTACTATACTCACTTACACACGTCTCGAAACTCGGGATTGTAGAGGATACCTTGAAATGCTCTTGTCTAAAAGCCAAAGTATGAAGAAAATAAATAATAAATAAAGCATAAAGTATAAAATGGTGAAGAAAAATGAGCACTGGTTTTGTAATTACCAAGGCAGTATAAAAAAATATAGCAAGGGTGCTTCATCACCTAGTGCCTTAGACCAACTGGTTTGGGAGTCACTACTAAGTCTTAGATATTGCAAGACTAGGAAATTGCTAATTACGCTTAATATGTGAGCATATTTAGTAATCGGTCGGTTAGTACTTCAATAAATATTAACGGTCGCATGAAGAATGTGTGAGCAATTCCATCTAAAATATTCACCGACTAAAAAATACTGAGATAGATGGACAAGAGTATGATAGCTTGAATTGAATTCTCCGAGTGTAAGGATGTCTTTTACACACACGTAGGGTATATGATCGATGTTTGGAAGAAAGGTAGGGATGAAGAATAAAGGTAATGTTTTATTGAGAGATGATGTGATTTCTAACATCTTTTCATGACTATTAAGATAGGGCTCATGACAACCGAAAAGCTAGTATAGTTGAAAACTCTGATTTTCAAGATTCTTTCTTTTACAGTTCTTATCTTTACATGTAACTTTCACAGTCTTTCTTTTATTATAGGATTTTGTGGGTGCAATCCGCTGAAAACCCTCAGGAGACAACACTCCTCCTACTAGGGACACCTAGAGGTTTAAAGGCTTGTTGCACGTGCTCAGTGCAATCGTGTTGCCTACGAAGGTGTGCTAGTTAGTTTTTCTTTTTCTTTCTAAATTTCTCCTTCTCCTGAATAAAAGAAGTTTGCTTGGGACGATCAAAGTCAAGTTTGGGGGAATTTATTCAGTCGAAATTATTGCAATCTTTAACATAACAATTTCCTCACTTTTCTAATCATCTAAGAGTGTTTGTTATAAATATAACACATATTACAAGTTCATCTGGAAAATATCAATTACCATGTGTTATACATTATAATCAACATTCTTTGAAGGAAATTGTATGTTAATATTTCACGCATAATATTTTGTATATCTCTAACATTCTACATTGAGATCTTGTGCAAAAATCAGCTCAGGTCAGATATCGGAATCGCGAATTTGCTGATAAAAATAAAGGAAATCAAAAAGTTAAATTCTGGCAGTGATTCAGTAGAGAGAAAAAAAGAGTCCAGATACCACTTATAAACACAGAGACCAACACCAGAAGACAACAGAGAATTGGAGTCATGAACTCACAAATTGGCCGCGGAACCGCGGCCGAGTCAGCCCGAGTCGCCGCGGATCCGCAGCCGATTCAGGGAGTCGACAGTCAAAAATTCTCTCGAAGCTTCATCTCAACTTCCTAGCTTGTTGAAGACGCTTCGTTGTAACAAGCTTGTTCTGGAAACTTCTCTATAATACCCTAACTTGTTGAGGAAGCTTGATAATTACCTAGCTTATTCTATAAGTCTCCTTGCAACAACTTAGCTTATGAAGGAAGCTTGATGAGGGATTATAAAAAGGACCTAAAGCTACATTGAAAAGGGTTCTGAATTGTTCGACACTTTTGATCCAAAACCAAATCAAGATCCAATTCCAAATCAAGATCCAAAATTAAGAATCATGAGAAATTCATTGAGCGAGATCATACAAGATCTTTTATGCGAAGCCGGTCGTCATCAACGAGTATGTGATCCTCGATAGATCCAAGACTCACGGTGATCGAGCCAAGCGAAGATCGACGGAGAAATTACCTCTTCAAGGGAGTAATCGAGAGCAAATTTTCTTTTAATCTCGGATTGAAGAAGTTGTAATTTGAAGTTGAATAATAAAGGTGATCATTCTTTTAGTCTTGCTTTCTTTAAATTTTCGCATTATGAAATCTCTATTTGTTGATTCTTCTATTTTCATAATGCGTGAATAAATCTCCACTTGCTAAGGATTCAAAGGAATTTGATAGATCAAATGGTGAAAGAATTCTATATCCATCTTAAGTCTTATGGAGATTATAAACTTTAGCATAAAGAATCATTAATGTCCAAATTGTGAGTGAGATCCATCTATTGAGAATTTCATCACAATTTGGGGATTAGATTGATAATCTTTCTTGTTAAAGGCTAGATAAGAATGACAATCAATGAAAGGATAAGGGGCCAATGAAGGAGAAACCCTAGTTTCTTCAATGGATCCCTAATTCTCATTGTTAGCCATCGATCTATTTTTAATTCTACTAATAGATAAGATGAATTATCTTGAAAAATCATCATTGGCTACTAATTCCGTTCGAATCCTACAAGCCTTTTACAATTTTCTTGATAACTAAATCTTGAACATTTTCTTGAATTTTCTTTCTTAAAACGATTTCTTGAATTTCTTGAAATGATTACTTCAACCAAATCTTAAACAATTCCTTGATTTTCTTTACTATTTCTTTCGACTTATCTAAAGCAAGAATTTACGAATTACTCGTATCTCAGTGGACAATCCGTGCTCACTAACGATCGCTACAAGCGACACCGTTATTGATTGCGGTTATTATATGATTAAAACTTTGCATCACTTATTTACTACATCTTTTCTTTTAAAATCAAAAGAAGTGCGTGAAATCCGAACAAATCAGGCGGCGTTTGTTTTCTGATGGGCACGAGCTCTATCCACTTCGTGAAGTAGTCTACCGCGACAAGGATGTATTTGTGTCCGCCCATTCCGGTGGGGAGTTGGCCCATCATATCCATCCCCCATTGTGCAAACGGCCAAGGGGAACCGAGGGGCGTTAGCTCGGTAGCGGGGAGACGAGGTATGCTGCCGTGGAGTTGGCAGTTTTTGCATCTTCTGACGAGCTTCTCGGCGTCATGGTGTATCATCGGCCAATAATACCCTTGGAGCAGCGTCTTCTGGACCAGAGTGCGGGCCCCTTGATGTGCTCCCCTGACCCCTTCATGAATCTCTCATAGAACGTAGTCGGCTTCGTGGGGGTCGACGCATCAGAGCAGGGGTTGAATGTATGGCTCCTTATAAAGGTTTCCATTGCTCCAGATGAAATGATGAGTTTTTGCCCGAAGGCGGCGAGCCTCCCCTCGGTCCTCTGGAAGTATACTATCTTTTAGGAACTCCATGAGGGGCTTCCTCCAATCTTGGCCATCCTCCTGAGAAGTATATACTTGGAGCGTTACCTCCCCGTCTTCTATGCTGGGCAGCGGCAAGACTTCGAAGAGGATGCCTCTTTTACGGTCGGCAGTATTGGAAGAAGCGAGCTTGCTTAAAGCGTCGGCTTGAGTGTTCAGGGTCCGAGGAATCTGCTCTACCTGGACTTCGTCAAAATTTTTGCGAAGTCTTTTTACCTCGGACATATATTTGATCATGAGCGGTTCCCGGGCCTCGAATCGCCCGGTTACTTAGCCGACGACCAATGCGGAGTCGCTGCGAATTCGGATCGTCTTCAGTCCTACCCCGGAGGTGATTCACAATCCGACTAACAAAGCCTCGTATTCCACGGCATTGTTCGAAGCTCTGAACCCTAGCTTCAAAGAGTATTCCATCTCTGCTTCGTCCGGGCCTCGGATGATAAGGCCAGCCCCGCTCCCTTCCTCAGTAGAGGATCCGTCCACGTAGTACCCAGTCGGGGACGGAGTCGGGTACTTCCTCGACCGAGGGACGTGGTTCGGGTCCCTGTGCTGCCGCTTCTTCTTTAGTGGGAACAGTGCATTCGACCACGAAGTCTGCTAGGACCTGCACTTTGATGGCCTGCCTGGGGCGGTACTTGATGTTGAATTGGGATAACTCCCACCTCCATTTCTCCAGTCGTCCTGATGATTCAGGGGAAGCGTGAATAGTCCCTATAGGTCGCTCGGTGAGGACGAGGATGGTGTGCGCTTGGAAGTAGTGCCGTATTTTTCTTGAGGCGACAACAAGTGCCAAGACTATCTTTTCTATGGCAGGGTATCTTGTTTCCGGAAAATGTGGCTTACGTAGTAGTCCGTTTTTTGTATACCTTCGGATTCCCTGACGAGCACCGAGCCTGCAGCTTGATCAGAGACCGCAAGGTATAGTAATAGCTCATCGCCCTCGACCGGTTGGGTGAGTAGTGGTGGAGGTTCCAGGTGCACCTTGAGTTGTTCGAAGGCGTTCTGACATTCCTCCGACCATTCGAACTTAGGGATTTTTCTGAAGGCCTTGATGAATGGGTAGCACTTCTCTCCAGATCTTGACATAAAGCGACTCAGAGAGGATACTCTCCCTATGAGATGCATGATCTCTACGTTTCTCCTTGGTGTGGCCATGTTGAGAATGACGCTGATCTTTTCTGGGTTCGCTTCGATTCCTCGGTGGGTAACTATGAACCCGAGGAATTTACCGCTGGTGACCCTGAATGCGCACTTAGCTGGGTTCAGTTTCATTTTGTATTTGCACAGGACGTCGAATGCCTCACCAAGATCTTTGGTATGCTCGTCTGATGAGAAATATTTTACGAGCATGTTGTCGACATAGACCTCCATGTTCCTGCCGATCTGTGGTTTGAACAGTTTGTTGATGAGGCGCTGATATGTAGCCCCAGCATTCTTAAGACCGAAGGGCATCACTTTG
Source organism: Agapanthus africanus (assembly GCA_030015575.1). Classification (NCBI taxonomy): domain Eukaryota; kingdom Viridiplantae; phylum Streptophyta; class Magnoliopsida; order Asparagales; family Amaryllidaceae; genus Agapanthus; species Agapanthus africanus. Next base: position 73,665 of record JASDDO010000264.1, on the reverse strand, counting down.
TAACAGTATACCCCCCGATCCATGGTGAACGCAGTAAGTTCATCTGTTGGGTTCATCCGGATCTAATTATAACCGGAGAAAGCATCCATGAAGCTTAGTAATTCGTGTCCGGCTGAGCTGTCTACTAGCTGGTCTATCCGAGGGAGGGAATAGTTGTCTTTAGGGCAGGCCTTGTTCAGATCCGTGAAGTCGACGCACATACGCCACTTCTCTTTCGCCTTTTTGACCATGACCACGTTTTCCAGCCAATCCGAGTAGTCAAGATTTCTAATGAAGTCAGCTGCGAGCAGTCGATCCACTTCGTCTTCTATTGCCTTTTGCTTGGCCGGTGAAAACCTTCTCTTCTTTTATCGGACGAGCTTTGCTTTTGGATCGACCTCGAGCTAGTGGGAGATCACTTTGGGGTCGATCCCGGGCATATCCATGGGGGTCTAAGTGAACACGTCCGAGTTATCTAGGAGGAACCGTATCAAGTCCTAGCAGCGGTCCTTTGTTAAGAGGGAGCCGATTTAGACGGTCCGGCCGTCGACCCCTTCGATGAGGGGGAATCCGTCAATGCTTCCACTGGGGATCCTCAGAGTTCCTTCTGGTCGTCGCACGTATCCAAAGACCCCTAGAAATCACACGTATCTTCAAAATCTTCGCCCGGCTCTCCGGCGGGTAACGCGGTGGTGAGACAAACCTTAGTGATTTGCTGGTTCCCGTAGGCCCGACCTATACCCCCTTGATCCAAAAGGAATTTGATTGCGAGGTAGTAACTCGAGATTTGAGCCCGGTAGGCGTTTAATGTTGGACGACCTAGGAGGATGTTGTAGGACGAAGGGACCTTAGCGACGATGAGTTTCACTGGTATGGTCCTCGTATGGCCTGCTTCTCTAATGTTGAGGAGGAGGGTGACCAATCCTTCGACCGGGATGGAGTGGTTGGTAAACCCAGAGTGAACATGGGTGGTCGGCTGTAGGTCGGACGGTTCTAGCCCCATACGCTAGAAACAGTCGTAGAAGAGGATGTTTGCCGAGCTCCCGGAATCGACCAATATTCTATGTACCTCGTAACGATGGACCCTGGCCGTTATCACGAGAGGGTCGTTATGAGGCAAGGATATACTGTGGAGATCTTCGTTGGTGAAGATGATGGACTCGTCCTTCCTGCACCTTCTGGGGTGGATCACCTACATTCTCGACCGGGAGGAGGCGGTGGTTTTCGCCAGCTTCCCGAGCAGGATCCGAGGTAACGACCATGATTTGGCCAATCTTTAACTTCCCATGAGGGGGCCAGTTCTCTTGCTCCGCTCTTCTTGCCGCTTGTCCCACAAGTACTTCGCCAGGTGGCCGGAGCGGATCAACTCCTCGATGTAGTCACGGAGTTGTTTGTAGTTTTCGGTCGGGTGGCCCTGTGACCTGTGGAAGGCGCAGTGCGGGCCTCGGAGATGCTTTCTCGCCTTTTGGGTCACCGGCGCGAGTTTGAAGAACCTCTCGCCCTTTGCCTCCTCAGAAGCTCGGTCTGGGAGATGTTAAGAGGAGTGTACACCTGGAACTTCAGGGAGTAAGGTTTTGGTCTGTCGACTCTCTTCTTCTCTTCTCTGCCCCGCTTCTTTTAGTCGGTTTGGTCACCTCTGGGTAGATTTGAGTTCACCTCAGACTCAAGTTGGATTTCCCGCTCGGTCCAGGTTTTTACTTCAGCCATAGTCTTAGGTTGCCCTAATGCAAAAGAGCGGAGCCACTCTTTATGCCTAAGACCCGACCTCAGTGCGGTGATGACTGTTTCATCGCGATGCTTGGGGACCTCGAGGAGCGTGTTGTAGAAGCGGGTGACATATCCTTTGAATGATTCTTTGTCTCCGCTCTTGATGGTGAACAGATAGTCGACCGTCCTCTTCTGCCGTCTGTTCACCTCCGAAAACAGAGACGAACCGGGATGGATCGTCTTGCCTGAATTTGGGGGCAGATGCTATTTGGATTTATTCGTCCACCTCTCCGAAGATGCCAAGTTGATTTATGGCACTGTATATCGAAGGTTTGGACATATGCGGCTGTTGTAGCATGACTTCTTAAGATTCCCCCTCGTTTGCGAGGGGTTTTTTTATTATGGGGATGCTCTTCCCTGCAGGCGCAAGCCCGTGTAGTTAATTACGTTACCGCATCGCGATAACCACTTTTTCCTGCTCCGGAAGTTCACTTCGTGTCGTGTGTGTTTTTGTTTGTTTTGGTTGCCCGTGGATTGTATACGGAGACTAATTTATGTTGTCGCTCGTAGGGCGTAGATTAGTCCAAATCCGTATATCTTAGATTTGGGTTTGTTTTATTTAAGGATCGTTAATCTGGTTTGAGATTAAGATCGACTTAAATGTATGTGATCAGTTGGGGCTCGGTTAGTCTTTTGTTAAGGATACGTTAGTCCAATTTGAGATTAAGATCTACTTAAAAAGATTTTAGGATCATTTTTATTTCAGATCCAACAAGAGAGCATTTGGGCTCCGTTGTCTTAGTTTAGGGACATTTCGGTCCATTATTGCCATTTTGGAGGGCGAAGTTCTAGTTTGAAGACATCTCGGTCTGTTGATCACCATTTTGGAGGTGGGATTTTAGTTTAAGGACGTCCCAGTCCGTTGATCACTATTTTGGAGGTGGGATTTTAGTTTAAGGACGTCTCGGTCCGTTGATCACCATTTTGGACGTGAGAGTTTTAGTTTAAGGACGTCTCGGTCCGTTGATCACCATTTTGGAGGTGGGAGTTTTAGTATAAGGACGTCTTGGTCCGTTGTCCATCTTACATGCACGTGTATTTGTTACGTGACGGGATGAACAACGATGATTTGGGATGCACCCAACTTGGGGTGCGATCTGATTTGAGGTGTGCACATCAGTTTGGAAGTGCACCAAAAAGCTGTTGGTTGTTGTGACCCGCCACCTCTCTGAAGGCGTTGAGGAATTACAACGACATGGATTAGAGGTGTGGAGATATGTACCCTTGAACCAATTCCCATATTTGAGGGAAAAGGAGTTAGTGGTAAACCCGGAAATCATTAGTCATATTTTGAGACTAAGATTTCCTCGGGAGGATGTGGGATGAGTACCGTTTTGAATATCATCACTTGGAAGATCAATAGTCATATTTGGGACTAATGTCAGCTTGTGAAGTCATGAGCACATAGGCTCGGATGGTCTGAATCAAGGAGGTTCTATCCTCGAGGGGACCTAGCCAACTTTTAATTTATTATGAGCCCAAACGATGGATTCAATGAGTTCTTGCCAATAACCGCAACCGCTGAATAGAAACATTAAACTAAAAGCCCAGACAAAATGAGCACCTAAGAAAAAAAGACCATATGCAGATAATGAAGAACCATAAGACTGAATTACCTGCGATGCCTGTGCCTATAAGAAATCCCGGAGCTACCCATTAATAGTAATGGAACTCTGTGCATACCTATTTCTTCCTATTTTTTTGTTATCAGCTTATAAAAATCGTTGCTTTGGACGATGCATATGTAGAAAGCATCTTTTTTCTAAGAAGGTTCTATTAGTTTTGTATAGAAATGATTTGCAGGATGTCTCATCCATTAAAATCCATATAATATAATATTTTAATATCCAGAAAATAGATCAATTCCTTCTTTCTTGTTGCTTCGTAAAAGTGAATATTATGGAGGAACGACAGAGCCTATAAATCAATCAATTGAAATACATTCAGTTCAATTCCAGATTCCCCCTTTCCAAGCGAGCCAACTAAGGTCCCGTAGATGAGGTCCTTTCTTGGGAGCAATATGAATCTCGCTAAGGTTAGGCAAGAGAAGGTATACGATCGAGAGAACCAACCGGGTTCTCTCAATCTTGGCCTTTCACCCTAGCCACAAGTCATCCCCGTATTTTTCCACATATGTGGGTTCGGTCCTCCAAGGCCTGTTAGAGCTCTCTTCAACCTGCTCATGGCTAGATCGATCGGTTTCGGGCCAAATAAGAAGAACTCTCATCCGTAGCCTCTGGAAAGCTCCTACACCTAATGGCTTAAGCCGCTACAACGTCAAAGAATTTTTTCTGCAAGAGTCAATTCATCTCACGACGTTCTGAACCCAGCTCGCGTACCACTTTAATGGGCGAACAACCCAACCCTTGGAACATACTATAGTCTCAGGTGGCGAAGAACCGACATCGAGGTGCCAAACTTTCCCGTAGATGTGAACTCTTAGGGAAGATCAGCCCGTTATCCCTAGAGTAACTTTTATCCGTTGAGCGACAACCCTTCCACTCGGCACCGTAAAAAGCTCGCGCCCTTCTTTATCTCTAAAGACGGGGTGTCCTAACCATCCAACAGCTATTCCATCTCCGCTGTCTATTGAACCCGCTTTGAATAATCCCCCTTTTGCCGGATTATTACCAATGTAATCATAAAAAGTTAATTTTTCGGGAATTTTAGACTAAGCTTCCGAGAAACTCAGATTTTCGGCTAGTCCGGCACCAACTCGTCGATATATTTCTTGCTGGAAGTATTCCTAGGCTTAACCCTGGACAGGCGGTGGAAACTACCAAGCTGGAGTACGGTAGGGGCAGAGGGAATTTCCGGTGGAATTGCTAGAGATTGGCTAGCATGAGGACAGATAGGCTAAAGAAAGGTTAGCCCTAGTTGATTCTGCACTCCCTACCGGCTGAAGGGCCTAGCGCTTGCTAAAGGAATGCCCTGGTCACGAGCGAAGGAAAAGAAATATCCCCTAAAGCACAGACTACATATGAGATAAAGATCTGATTTGCTTGAACTGTACCTCTTTGCGGAATCAAAGAGAAGAACAGGATATTAGTTAAAAGAAAGAAGGGATTGGATTAACCGAAGATCAGATCCTTGAGGCATCTTTTTGGCTTCGGCCAAACACTTTTTCTCGCTGGTAGAGCTTTCTATAAAAAAGGTAATAACGTAACCTTCTCTGCATAGCTTCACTCGCCTGACTTGATTGAGATCCTCGCTTTCATACTTCTTTGACCTCAGGACAGTTTGAGTTCTATCGCTTCGCTTGAGCCTGTGGCCATGGGGTCCTTTCAGTTTTTTGTTGAAAAGTGCCTAGCACTTGTTTGGGCTCTGTATAATCAGTCCCCTTTTTGTACAAAGAGTGTTGAGCACATATGTAAGCTCTGACGCTCACATATAATCATGTGGGCCTTTAGTCATGATGATTGCCCAATAAGTGTTAAACACTTTACCCCTTTTTGTCTTTGTATGGAGTACTAGGCACTCTTTATGGCGCCCACGTGAGGGATACGTGAGGCGCTGGGCGCCGCTCATTAAGTGTGAAGTACTCTTTCTTCTATGGCGCTCATGTGAGGGGCACGTGAGGCGCTACGCGTTGAGCGCCGCTCATTGAGTGCTAAGCACTCCTTTTTTTCTGTGGCGCCCACGTGAGGCACGTGAGGCGCTGGGCGCTGATCGCCGCTCATTGAGTGCTAAGCACTCCTTTTTTTTGTGGCGCCCACGTGAGGAGCTGGGCGCTGAGCGCCGCTCATTGAGTGCTAAGCACTCCTTTTTTTGTGGCGCCCACGTGAGGGGCACGTGGGGCGCTGGCTTTTTCCTTATATGCTTTGTTTTGAGGAATTCGATTTTCTAATTTTTTTCTGAATTTTTGATCCTCAAGAACAAGTTCTTCCCGATGAGAATTAAATTCTCAACTTGTGGAAGACTTGTCTTGTGGATCTCAGATCCGGAGAAAGAACTAAGTTCTTTTAAAAGGGTTAAACCCTTCAATATGTAAATGAGATGCTTTAATCTCTCTTCTTTTATTTACCTAGAGTTTTTTTTTCTGAGAAGGGAGATCTTCTTCTTTCTTCCTTTTTGAAGCTTTCTACTTTTTTTTAGAAGCTTATGGGTAAGGGGGGGTTCCTCTTCTTTTAGACTTAAAGTCTTGGGTCCTTTATATAGTAGAGGCAAGTTTGTTGATTAGTTGAAGAAATCTTTCATTAAGAGATCCTAATTGATTTAGGGATTTTTACCCTCCATTGGATTTTTGATCCAAGGGCTTCTGTTTTACAAAACAAGATTAGGGAAATATTTTCCCTTACATAGAATTTATTCTGTAAAACGGTGATTTTTTAATCACCGTTGGATTTTTAATCCACCGGCTCTCTGTTTTACAGAGGAGTTTAGAAATATTGAGAGAATATATCCCGAAAATAGAATTTAATTTGGGGAATTATTTCTCCCGACAGAATTTAATTTTGTATTTTTGATGATTTGTCATTTCCGTTGGATTTTTAGTCCAACAGCTCTGTTTAACAAAGAGTAGAATTTAATTCTACCTTCTTTAATTTGGGCGCTGACGCTCACGTGCTATGCACGTGGGCGTCGCCTAAGAATTTAATTCTTTTATAAATAGTCACGCTCGTGCTTTGCACGCTGGCACACACGTGTGTTCCACGTGAGGCGCCACTATAAGATTTAGTCCTAACAGAAGCTGGCGCTGGCGCTCACGTGGGAAACATGTGAGGCGCTCAAGGATTTAATCCCATCTGAAGCGGTACCTACATGCTTTGCATGTGGGTGCACGTGTTTAACACGTGGAGCTTTCCTTTTATTTTTATAAGGGGACAGCAAGTTTTGAGCCAAAAATTTTGGCGGGAACACCGTCGCTTCCCGACGAAGCGACCAAAGAATTGGGAGGCCTGCTTGTCAAAGGTCGAGATGGAGCGTGGTGTAAGTCCTTGGAACCAGTCCTGTCCAGCCTGGATGAGGGTGGTGGGGAAGTCTCGACATTGGGCCGCGTCGGAGTTATCCTGGATGCTCATGCCCGCAGTAAATGCGTCTAGATGGTCCTTCGAGTCTGATTTCCCGTCGAAAAGGGCCACCTTGGGTGGTTTGTTTCTGGACAAGACATGCTCGGCCATCAGTTCTTCCGTAAATGGTTTCATCAGCGAATCGGCGGAGTATCGGGCCCCCTCGCCGGACGCTTGGCCATCCCGGAGTATACCCTCGATTTTCTTCTCGAGGGCCTCGAGTCGGTGGTGGTGACCCGAGGAATCTGCACAGTCGGAGTGGTGGCTATCCCTACTCCGGGTCTGCGTCAAGGTGCGGCTTTGATTCTGCTCTATCAGGTGTCTTAGATCCTCGGACGAGGCCCTTCTCGAATGGTCCCTGCGCTTGTCGTTCGCGCGATCCCGGCGAGAGTGGGGGCGTCGGTTATTCCTGGAAGCAAGCAAGCTGACCGACACCTCCTCTGGAGGAGAGAACGCACGACAGGCATTGGGGCGACGGCCCAGTCTTCCTTGGGACCATGGCATGGAGATGTCTGGCGCCCAGCGGGTCATGGAACCAATCGCCGCGTGTGGGTTAAGGTGGCCGGAGTCGGCCTGCTGGCGCTCAGTGGCGCTGTGATGAGGGCGAGGTAGATCAAGGGCTTGAGTATGCCCTTCCATCCTCCGGCAGATGTCGTTATCCCGGTGAGGGAGAGCCGCGCTCTGGTGGGTAGGGCCCGCCGCCTGAACGCAGACAAGGGCTTCTACCAGCGTCGTAAGCCTGTCTATCCGGGCAGACAAGGCGTGGTGGCATTAGGAGGGGGAGACGTGCCGCTCCCGCCTCCGTTATGACGGCTCGTATTTGGATCGTTGCGGTCGTCGGTCGCCATTGGATCGAGGGCGGAAGATCAGCTTTTTTGGTGGAACAAAATAAGTCTTTCGTTCCCATAGATGGCGCCAACTGATGGAGCTTCAGATCTCCTTCAGATGCTGTCTTCTGTTGATCCTGCGATGGCAGTCTTTGACAACTAAGATTTGGTTTTGAAGTTGTTGAGTGTGGATCTCAATGGGTTGGTGTTAGATGCCGAGCTACCTGCAAAGAAGTCCTGTGGTGGGCGACCACCGTAGGACCCTTTGACGATCAAGTTAGAGCCGAGGAATAGAAGCAGAGTAGCGGTGTATTGAGATAATTCGAGTTACCTGAGTCGTCTGAGAGAGGGGCTTATATAGGGGTCGCGTGGAGCAAGTGGGTACGAGATCACCGCCGTCAGTTACGCCCCAGCGTTATCCTCACCTTGAATGGTGGGATGCGCCCATTAATGGAGGGATGCGCTAGCGTGGGACGTGGATCGTGGGGAGGCGGATATCTCGCCTTGGCGATATACGTTGATCCGTTGCGGGGCGCATAGGATCTGCACTCCTGGTAGATCGGGGAGGCCAAGAAAGCTCGGCACGTCAGGGGCTCGGAAACGAGCCGGGAGGCCGAGGAAGCTCGGCATGTCAAGTCCACGGAGACAAGCCCAGAGGCCGAGGAAGCTTGGCATGTCAGGGGCTCGGAGACGAGCTGGGAGGCGGAAGAAGCTCGGCACGTCAGACAGTTTGGAGACGAGCAGTAAGACTGAGATAGCTCGGAGACGAGCTGTTGTTAGTTTCCTGGTTGAAGGTGGAATGTATTCAGGGAGGTCTCCTGGAAGGTCAGACATTTCCTCGAGAAGAAGTCCCGAGGAATTCTCATAATGCAACTCATTTATTCCACCTACGTAGCCATCGAGACATATCATCCGCCACGTGTCGCAATCCGAGAAGACACCACTTGTGAGCATCATCAAGCATCCTTATATTTCACTAATTACTAAAAAACTGTTCCATACTTCGTATTTACTTTAAAAAAAACCCACAATACATTTAATTGCACTTAAAAGAACCCATAACAAGCTAAAAATAGTTTTTTTTGATATCTTACATTACTCCATTAAAAGGCTAATGGTGAGTATCGGGATAGGGCTCAAAACTCCCCCACCCCCTTTTCTTTTCCTAAAATTCCCAAATTTTTTCCAAAATTTGTTTAAGGATTAGATTTTCAATCAAAAATCTCTCAAATTGATTATGATAACTGATAGAGCGTGGATCTGAGGCAACTTGGGTTTTATCAATAGAATTGTATGGTAAGAGTCTTGGATAAATGCCTTATCATTGGATCTTCAACTCTGCAAGGGAAATGGCGCCGAATTTATACTCGGGTCCTTCCTCCTATGATAAAGTCGGTCTCCTTCTTAGAAAGGTAGGGTTTCTATTTTTGGTGATACGGTGGCATAACTTTGCACACGTATTAGAGAGGTTTATATATGTATCACGTATGGTGGTGATGCAATCAATGAAGATTTAGTAATTTATCTAGGGTTTTGTGTGAACATGGGTTGCCCCCTTTGTACAAGGACTTATTGCTAGGCCTCATAGGCCGATTAACGCAGACTTGGACCTGTGTTCGGCCTCATGGTCTGAGTGGAGTTGGCTCGGACCCGTCGATGGTTCTTCCATACAGTCTCAGTACCTCTACCCCGAGCTGTCGGTTCCGAGTGCTCGGGGTAGAACCGGATCATGACGGTTGGGATACAACGATCGTGGCCTCTCGCCCTTGTTACGGATGTCTTTCATCCATTGGTTCTGCCGGCCTGTCTCATCATGTGGTCATTAATAAATTCCATCTCTTTCTTAGAGTAAAAGGGAAATTTGGAGAGAAAGCGTCGCCATTTCCCTTGCTTAGGGTTTCCAAAATCCGTGAGTCGCCGCCGATTTCTTCATCCCTGAAGATCCATCTTTTTCTTCTAGCGCTTCTTCAGTAAGTCTTCTTCTCCCATTTTCTCTATTTTTTGCAGCTATGTCTTCTGACGTCTTGAGTGTGGAGGATCAGGAAAAGGTTGGGGCTTTTAAGTCTTCTTTGTCGATTTTTTCAATGGAAAATACTTGTAGGCCTGCTTCTTCTATCGACTTCAAAGCTAACCCTACACTCTCCATCCTCGACCCTCTCGAAGGATATATCTGTCACGCCCCGCTTCCCAAGATATGTAAACACGGCACGTGACAGAGCCAACCATACTACATGTGGTTAGGAATCATCCATCAACAGTCATATTACGGCAGTCAAGCAGATATCAAAAACAGTAAAATATATAATCTAGCTAACACATGTCCATCTACCACAGTAAATAAAATCAAGAATTGTATATAGAGGAAATGAATTAAGATCCAATAAAACAATAGTATCTAAATCACGTCCCAATATGGGCTCACATCAATAAAAATAAACCGCTGAAATAACTAAACTAAAAGTTTATAAACTAAATGGCTAGCTCTTCATTGCTCGGCTCGATTACTAAAGCACTCCTAATCTGCCGCAATAAAGGTAGAGAAACTGGGCCATACAAAACCCAGACGTCAGTGCGCCATAATATCAAAATTAATTGTAGTAACCAGGATAAGATGCTATTATTAAACATGTGTACGAATAATAAACACAGGTATAAAATATTGAGCTGTATGTATGTGATGTGTATCCTAAAATCTGTGCTTCTAGATTATCTATTCTACAAGTCTTTGAAATCAATTTAATGGAATTTTCGATGTAACTCAATAGTATCCCTTGCGTGTCCGGGACCATGGTCAAGACTCTCATGCTGAATCCGAAACGTGCCGCTAAGCAGTAAACAGGTAACATGTACAGACGAATGATGTCAGCAGCATCTTCCGGGGCTGGCCGAGCCCGTAGAGACTGATCAGTATAAGTATCGAACTGTTGAGTTAAAATTCAGGTTTCATTATTGATTTCCCCTTTTCCCCCAGTTTTTGTGTTCAAGTCAGGTATTGATGATATGAATCTAAAGCCAACACAGGATCAAGCAGGTACAGGTCTTATCTATGTAGACAACGGGTTACGTCCGTCAGGACAACAAGTCAGGATTGTTGGTATTAGCAATAAAATACAAGTAACAAGTCTGGTAGTGGGTCGTGAACATGTTATGCAATATATTTTAACCCAAAATAGACACCAATGTAAAACTGTAATCGATATCGAAACACGATTAATGCCAGGATGCATATGTATCTATCTGTAATAACCTTTATACGTCCATTACCATTTATGATGCAAACTAGATAACATACTGTACTATTATAGTAGTATACTAATATTGTGATGATCCGGTATGCAACTAGATAAGCTCTTTTCAGTATGGATATAGACGGATACGGTAAAACCGTAAATCGGTAAATTCTACTGTATAATAAAATACATGCACTATCATTTATTAAATAAATATTGATATAATAACATAACATGTTGCAAGTTTAAAAAATTGCCCGATCGGATCTCCCGTCGAGATACGGATGCCACGTCCGACGTCGGAATAACGTCGCGATGCAAACTTACGCGTGCAGAACTGGACCTAGCTGAGCAGTTACGTGACGTAGTGACCGGGCTAAACGACGACGGTGACTTGATTGTCTGGATCGTTGGTGACGCGCGAAACCCCGGCGAGACAGCCAGAATCAAGAAAAGGAAAAAAAAGAAAGAAAAGAAGAAAGAAGAAGAAGAAGGGGTTTGCTGGGGGTGGCGAGGACAGAGGAGGGGTAGGCAATGGGGTGATGGCAACGATGGGCTGCGTCATCGAGGTGGTGAGGTGTGGTGATCGGGGATGAACGTTCAGGGTGGTCGGGAAAGTGTGGAGTTGGTGGTGGTGTTGGTCTGGGGTTTTGTTGGGAGGCGAGGAGGTAAAGAGGTGGTCGGTGGCAGCGGTTGGGTCTACCGGCGACGAGGGTTCCGATGATGGGTGATGGGTTTCTTGGTTCGGGAAGTTGCAGGGGTTGCTGTAGGTTAGGTTTTGGTTGTCGGGGAGAGGAGGTTAGGAGGAGGAGAAGATGGGGGTGAAGGTGATGGGCGGTGACGAGGGGTCCCGACGACGAGGGTTGTCGGCGGGTTAGGGTTTCTGGGTTCGCGGGGGATGTGAGAACGGGTGAGAGAGAGAGAGGTGTTTGGGTTTATAATAATAATAATAATATTATATAAATATATATATATATATATATATATATATATATATATAAGGTTTCTGGGTTCGCGGGGGATGTGAGAACGGGTGAGAGAGAGAGGTGTTTGGGTTTATAATAATAATAATAATAATAATAATATTATATATATATATATGTGTATATATATATATGTGTGTGTGTGTATATATATATATATATATATATATATATATATATATATATATATATATATATATATATATGAGAGAGAGAGAGAGAGAGAAATCAGAGAGATACGTTGAGAAAATGATTATATTAGTTATAATATATTATATATTAACACTGATATATATTATAAGTTATAATATTATATATATATTTTTTATAGGTTTTTACAGATAATATCAGATTGCTCCGAATATTACCCGTAACCTTTCAAAAATCTAGTTTTTAAATATGGAGAATATACGTAAAAGTTTAAACCATAATGCGATATCCTGTCAATAAAAATGTATACCCCCAAGTACGGATCTATGTAAACATACGTAGCGATAAAACCGAGTTTGTTTTAACCATTAGGACATGAAAATGATATATGGGTGCAACTACATAATATGGGGTACCATAACATGCAAGGCCAGATAACCAAATATGATATTTTGTTTTTATATTGTATTTTAAAAAGATATGTGGATGCTAAAATATATCATATATGTATATAAAAATCTAGATTTGCATGGATATTCTGTACTTGAAAATATTTGATATAATCTTGAACCATGATGGGTTTCAAATATGCGGGTCGGGTCGGATAATAAACACAGCTGCTAAATGTACTATCTGTATCCCAAACAACAATAATAAAGAAATCTGTCGCAAAATTTGAAATACCCAAAATAAATATAGTATACATGCACTAGGGTGTTACATTATACCCAACTACAAAAGAATTTCGTCCTTGAAATTCCCGGAATATGAAAAGACAAGAAAATATGGACCTAAGAAAAGAGGTGTGGAAACTTCTGTCGGATCTCGTCTTCACGTTCCCAAGTAGATTCTCTGTACGAACGATTCCCTCATGAAACGAGTACTAGTGGGATAATCTTGTTCTTGAGGACCTTTTCTCGTCGATCCACAATCGCTATTGGTCGCTCTTCATATGTTAAATCTTTCCTTACTGTTAGTTCCGGGTGATCTAAGACGTGTGTCTCATCTCAAACATACTTGCAGAGTTGAGATATATGAAACACGTCATGAACACCCGTCAAGGATGGTGGTTAAACCAATCAATAAGCTACCTCTCCAATACGCTCGATTATATCAAAAGGCCCCACGAATCGAGTACTAAGCTTGCCTCGACTATAAAATCGGATTACTCCTCTGGTCGGTGATATCTTCAAAAATATAAGATCACCAACTGCGAACTCTAAAGGTCTTCGTCCTGTATCAGCCCAACTTTTCTGTCGATCTTGTGCCACCTTCATATGATTACAGATCACGTTAACTTTCTCCTCCGTTTGTATAATAAGATTTGGTCCCAATAATCTTCTTTCTCCAAGATCTTCCCAACAGATAGGCGAGCGACACTTACGACTATATAATGCTTCAAATGGATCCATCTGTATAGTCGCCTGAAAACTGTTATTGTATGAAAACTCCACTAAGTGCAAATGATCCTCCCATGAACCCTTGAATTCTAACATGCATGCTCTCAACATATCTTCAAGAGTTTGGATCATTCTTTATGACTAGCCATCTGTCTCAGGATGATAGGCTGTGCTAAACTTCAAGCGAGTTCCCAAACTTTCCTGTAGACTCCTCCAAAAGTGTGATAGAAATCGAGTATCACGATCGGAAACAATGCTCACGGATACTCCATGCAATCTCACAATCTTCTGCATGTACTTCTCGGCCAAAGCCTCCGTCGACTGACTAACTCGAAACGGTATGAAATGAGCTTCCTTGGTCAGTCGATTGAAAATCACCCAAACTGCATTATTGCCCTTTGGACTCCGTGGTAAAGCTGTTACGAAATCCATGGCTATATGTTCCCACTTCCATTGAGGAATTGGAAGTGATTGCCACAAACCAGCAACCCTTTGATGTTCAGCCTTGACTTGTTACCACACCAAACACTTTGATACGTAGCGAGCAATCTCTTTTTTCATGCCTTCCCACCAGAAATGTTGTCGCAGATCTCTGTACATCTTTGTGCCTCCCAGATGTACGGAATACGTGGAACTATGAGCCACCTTCATGACTTATTCACGAACATCTCTTTTAGGCACACATAAACAACTACCATATCATAACGAACCATCTTCCTTAATTAACAAGTCCGTTCGAAGTCCTGCTTCTACTTGTTCTAGAAACTTTTGTATTCTTAGATCGTGTGACTGTGCTGCTTTAATTTTATTGATCAAGGATGACCGTACTTGCAACTGCATCAACTGTCCCGAAGAATTCGGCAGTACAATCTCCAACTCGAACCTCTAAAGATCAGCGATAATCTCCTTATATGCAGTTAACAAACGTATTGCTGGCAACCGACTTAGAGTATCCGGCACTACATTAACTTTCCCTGGATGGTATTTTAGATCAAGATCATAGTCAACCATCAGCTCTAACCATCTACGCTGCCTCATGTTGAGCTCTTTCTGTGTGAACACATATTTTAGGCTTTTGTGATCGGTAAATATTTCTACCCTTTCGCCCAGTAAGTAGCGTCTCCAAATTTTCAAAGCGAAAATCACTGCTGCTAACTCCAGATCATGAGTTGGGTAGTTCTTCTCATGAGTCTTCAATTGTCTTGATGCATAGGCTATAACCTTTCCATACTGCATTAGAACACATCACAAGCCTTTCCCAGATGCGTCGCTGTGAATAACCAGCCTTCCGGAACCGTCTGGCGCTGTCAGAATAGGAGCGGTGGTCAATTTTTTCTTCAACGCTTCAAAAGATGACGCACATTTCTTCGTCCATACGAACGGTACCTCCTTTCATGTTAGTTTGGTCAATGGTTTTGCTATTCGAGTGAACTTCTCCACAAACTTTCTATAGTATCTGGCAAGCCCAAGGAAACTTTTGATCTCCCCTACATTCTTTGGAATTTGCCAATCATGAACAACTGCAATCTTTTCACGGTCAACGAGAATTCCATCCTCGGATACAACATGACCCAAGAACTTCACTTTTTTGAGCCAAAACTCACACTTGCTCATTTTAGCATATAACCTTTCTTGTCTCAACGTTTGCAGTATGATTCTCAAGTGTTCTTCATGCTCCTTTGCTCCTCGAATAGACCAGAACATCATCAATGAACACTACTACGAACTGGTCCAGAAACGGTGAAAAGATTTGGTTCATCAAGTCCATAAATATTGCCGGTGGGTTAGTAACTCCAATGGCATCACTAAGTACTCATAATGCCCATATCGAGTTCGGAAAGCCGTCTTGCAAATATCTTCTGATTTCACCCGAACTTGATGATAACCAGATCGCAAATTCAACTTCGAGAATACTCTCGCGGCACTGAGTTAATCGAATAATTCGTCGATGCGACATTGCGGTCCATGGGTAGTTTAAGGACATTGCGGTCCATGGGTAGTTTTTTAAGACATCTCGGTCAAGGTTAAGGACGTCATAGTCCGTAGGTTTAAGGAACCCACAGTCCATTATTAGTTTTAAGACATCTCGGTCGAGGTTAAGGACGTCGTAGTCCATGGGTTTAAGGACCCCACAGTCCGTTGCTAGTTTTAAGACATCTCGGTCAAGGTTAAGGACGTTGTAGTCCATGGGTTTAAGGACCCTGTTCCCCTCCGAACGGCGGCCTGGACTTGGACGTCCATGCCTGGGGTTCGGGGCAGATGCTATATGGTTTTATCAGTCTACCTCTCCAAAGATGCCAAGTTGATTTATGGCACCATGTATCGGAGGTTTAGACGGATGTGGCCGATGTAGCAGACTTCGTCAGATTCCCCCTCAGGATGAGGGGTTTTTGATTGTGGGGACGCTCTTCCCTGCAGGCGCAAGCCCCTGCAGTTAATTACGCTACCGCATCGCGGTAACAACTTTCTCCTTCTCCAGAATTTCACTTCGTGTCGTGTATGTTCATTTTGTTTGTGGTTGCCCGTGGATTGTATACGGAGACTGAGTAATGCCGTCGCCCGTAGGACGTGGATTAGTCCAAATCCGTATTTACTTAGATTTGGGTTTGGTGTTTTCAGTTTAAGGATGCATTAGTCGCGTTGCGGCTAAGATCAACTTAAACGTTCGTTAAGGATACGTTAGTCCTGTTTTAGACTAAGATCAACTTAACGTAGTGATTAATTTAATGTATGGCCATCGGGACTCGTCACCTCTCTGACGTCATTGAAGGATTACAACAACATGTATCAGAGGAGCTCGGAGATGTACCCTCAAACCAGAGTTGATTGGGAGTTTTATATTCCATTTGAATGTTTAAGGATACGTTAGCCGTATTTGGGGCTAAGATCAACTTAAATGGGACCGTTTAGATCCGGCAAAAGAGCGTTTGGAGGCTCTATTGTTCCAGTTTAGGGACGTAGTGGTTCGATATTAGTTTAGGGACGTCTCGGTCCGATACCAGTTTAAGGACGTAGTGGTCCATTATTAGTTTAGGGACGTTTCGGTCCGATGCCAGTTTAGGGACGTAGTGGTCCATTATTAGTTTAAGGACATTTCGGTCCATCGCCAGTTTAGGGACGTGGTGGTCCATCATTATTTTAGGGACATTTCGGTCCGATGCCAGTTTAGAGACGTAGTGGTCCATCATTAGTTTAAGGACGTCTCGGTCCAATATTAGTTTAAGGACGTCTCGGTCCGATATTAGTTTAAGGACGTCTCGGTCCACGAGTTTAAGGACCCCGCAGTCCATAGCGATGTGTGGTCGTTGGGACCCGTCACCTCTTTGATGTCGTTGAGGAATTACAACGATGGATGTCAAAGGAGTTCAGAGATGTACCCTCGAACCGGTTGTGAATTGATTTAGGAGAGCCATTTTGCTCAATCAATTTAATTTAAGGACTTACGGCCAGAATTGGGCTAAGTCCAGTTGAAAATGTTTGGCATTTTTATTTGTTTTTGCATTGCATTTCTTTTTATTTTTATTTGGGCTTTGCCCAGAAAGGATGCAAAGCATCAATTTGTTTTGGGCTCTGCCCCTTTTTATTGTATTGCAATTTAATTTGGCCTACTAGGCCCCTCTGATTTGGGCCTGGCCCTTCAGTAAAATGCATTGCATTTGTCAGGCGCTTTGCGCCAATCACTGAGCGCAAGCGCTTGTGGTGAGGACTCGTGTCATGTTCTGGTGAGCGCAAGCGCAACAGCGCAGTGCGCTGCGCTAGTGCGCTGTGCTGTTGCGCTGCTGACACGTGGCGCGCTCTGGTGAGTTGCGCCCGTTCCAGATAGCAAAGCTCTATTTCAAGGCGCGTAGCGCAAGTTGTTCTGCAGCTGACACGTGGCGCGCTCTGGTGAGTTGCGCCAGTTCCAGAGAGCAAAGCTCTATTTCAAGGCGCGTAGCGCAAGTTGTTCTGCAGCTGACACGTGGCGCGCTTTGGTGAGTTGCGCCAGTTCCAGAGAGCAAAGCTCTATTTCAAGGCGCGTAGCGCAAGTTGTTCTGCAGCTGACACGTGGCGCGCTCTGGTGAGTTGCGCCAGTTCCAGAGAGCAAAGCTCTATTTCAAGGCGCGTAGCGCAAATTGTTCTGCAGCTAACACGTGGCGTTCTCTCAGGAGCGCAACAGCGCAGTTTGGAAGTGCAAAGCACTAAGAATCTTTTTAGATCCCAGAACAGAAGTGCAAAGCACTATTTGTTTTCTTTGATCTAATTAGGATCAAAGAAAAATGAGTTTTTCTCTTTATTTCAAGAACCAGAGGTTCATAAAAGTGCAAAGCACTATTTTTATTTATTTTTATTTTCTTCTTTATTTTAAAGAACCAGTGGTTCATACGAGTGCAAAGCATTATTTTTATTATGTGAAGATCATTGATCAATGATTTATCAATAGAGATTTCTTTTCTCTCGTGAAGGTTTTTACCTTCTTCTTGAAATTTTTCTCAGAGTTCTTTCTGTTTGAGGCTCTTGATTTTTTTTTAAAGAAATGTTGATGCCTTCTCTTCTCTTCTTGGCTCTTATTTATAGGAGAAGGAAAAGAATCAATTTGTTTAGCAAATCTCTCATTGAAAGATTTGATTTGATCGTTGAGAGATTTGATTTATATTTATCATTAATCTGGGCCTTTAGATCATTCAGTGAATTTTATTCACCGTGGATTTTAAATCCAAAAGATATTCTATTTGTTATTCTGGTGAGATTTTCAGGGAAATCTTTCCTTGTCCAAGATTTTTCCATAAATTGATGATTTTTAATCATCTTTGGATCTTTAATCCAACGGTTTCCATAATCCTTTTCCATTTGGAAAGATTTAGAAGCTTTTAGAATTTTAATTCTATTTCGAAAGATTTTTAGAGAAATTTAGAATTTTAATTCTACTAATCTGTAAGGGTTTCAAAGCCTGTCACGTGCTGGCACGTGACCCTTGGTCACGTGTAAGCACGTAACCCCGAAATTGGTTCCTTTAACAGTCGCTTGTTCATATTGTTGTTTTAACCATCACGTGTCAACACGTGACCATTGGTCACGTGTGAGCACGTGATATTTCATTGAGATAACTTCTGATTTTTAATCAGGGAACATATTTTAGAATTTAATTCTATTCATTATTTTAGAGGCCTTAAGAGCCCATCACGTGTCTGCACGTGGCCCATGGTCACGTGTGAGCACGTGATGCCCCATTGGGGTCTTTTCTAAGTTTTTATTATATCTTCTAACTCCTCCAGCGGATTCTTAAAAGCCCATCACGTGTGAACACATAATGCCTCATAACTTTTGATCCCGGATGAATTATGAAGCCCATAATATATCAAATCGAAGGGTTTTTCGAGACGCTTTCAATACAATCAGAATTTATCTGTTTCTCCTTCGGGAGTTTGTCAAAAAACAGCCCGGAAGATACTGGTTCGTATTTCCTTAAGCGTATCGCTGCCATTTGATACCTTGGATTCTTTTGCGCAGAAATTTTTGGCGGGAACAAATGCCCCCCACTACTTTGCCCACGTAAGTATGTACGTGGGTGAAGTAGTGCAGAGTTATGCAGAGTTATGCATGGCGTATGACCAGTTTTGGGTTGATGTATCACTTTCAGAATCTTGATCTGAGAAGATAACGAGCGGACACAAGCGTCGTCATTTATCATTGACTCAAATCTCAACTCTTAAGGGATATAGTTCCAACCCTTAACTCCATGAGCCGCATCCTTCTATTTCTTTTTTTGTCTCACTCTGGCGTGGAGTAGTTCATACGCTTATGAGTAAGTTCTCCATTTCAGTGGCATGTAGCTTTGGCAAGTGTGACCCATAGATGGTCGGCCCATCTTGACTTCTTTGCAGGGCAGTGATGGCTTAGGAGACAGGGGTAGGATCTGCCACCTAAGGCTTTTCAACTTTACGAGCCGTGAGGGTCTCATAAAGACTTTTCTCCCTACGAGTCGTGAGGATCTCGTAGGTGTATTTTCTCCTTGGGAATCGTGAGGATTCCTAAGTGTGTTTTCTCTTATAAGTCGTAAGGATCCTATAAGAGAGTTTTCCCTCTTACGAGTCGAGAGGACCCGTAAGCGGTTGTTTCCCTCCTTATCGAGATTCGACTTTGGAGAGTGTGACCCGTGGATAGTATGCAAGAGACCGTTTTGGGCCGACTTGCAGGGTCCCAGTGCTTAGGAAACAGGTTTTTTAATCCCTACTGCCTAAGGCTTTATCTCACGAGTCGAGACGAATCGAGAAAATCTCGCAAAGACATCAATTTCCTCACGAGTCGAAACGGATCGAGCAGATCTCGCAAGAACATCTTAACGTCGCATTTAACCTCTGCTCTTTACGACAGAAGCCCGTTAAGGTTGGTGGTACTTAGGGTTTTGGCCATCGTACCGTCGCATAAGCTGATATAGTCCTCGATAGGCAATCGTGCTGTTCGAGTAGCCCTGCGACTGCCGTGTCTCTGATCCCTTCGGGGGCTGGACAAGACGTCTTCAAGCAATCCTCCTTGGCAGTTTGACCGTCAGAGCAAGCGCTAGGAATTTGCCATGCCGCTTTTTACTTGAGGTTAGGCTCATTTTGGAGAGCCCCGATGAGTCATAACCACTCCGCGCTGGTGTGGGGATGATCTCCGATAGTCTTTCGGGCTTTATATGAGTTGCCGTTAAGACCCTGAAGTTAGGAATTTGGCCTTTGCTTCGTTTGCTGGCATTGCGTCTGTTGTATCGAGACGAATGTTGCGGTGGGAACTAGGGATTTTGCCGTGGTTCCGTTTGTTTGATGACGTTACGTCTGCTGTGTCGAGACGAACGTTGGGGTGACATCTCGTCTGCTGTATCGAGACGGACGTCGAAGTGGTGACCACTCCACACTGGTGCGAGATGATCTCCGATTGTCTTTCCGGTTTTATATGACTTGCCGTTAAGACCCTGAAGCTAGGAATTTAGCCTTCGCTTCGTTTGCTGGCATTGCGTCCTCTGTATCAAGACGAATGTCGTGGTTGTCTCTAGGTTACTGGTGAACCGCCGAGGTTTGGAACTAGGGATTTTGCCGTGGCTCCGTTTGTTTGATGACGTTACGTCTGCTGTGTCGAGACGAACGTTGGGGTGACATCTCGTCTGCTGTATCGAGACGGACGTCGAAGTGGTGACCACTCCACACTGGTGCGAGATGATCTCCGATTGTCTTTCCGGTTTTATATGACTTGCCGTTAAGACCCTGAATCTAGGAATTTAGCCTTCGCTTCGTTTGCTGGCATTGCGTCCTCTGTATCGAGACGAATGTCGCGGTGGGAACTAGGGATTTTGCCGTGGCTCCGTTTGTTTGATGACGTTACGTCTGCTGTGTCGAGACGAACGTTGGGGTGACATCTCGTCTGCTGTATCGAGACGGACGTCGAAGTGGTGACCACTCCACACTGGTGCGAGATGATCTCCGATTGTCTTTCCGGTTTTATATGACTTGCCGTTAAGACCCTGAAGCTAGGAATTTAGCCTTCGCTTCGTTTTCTTTGGTGTGTCCGGATCCTGTTGGAGGAAGGATGCTGTAGTGACATTTCGTCTGCTGTATCGAGATGAATGTCGTGGTGGTGACCACTCCATGTGGGATGATCTTTGTCTGTCTTTCCGGTTTTATATGACTTACCGTCAAGATGTTGAAGCTAGGAATTTGGCATTCGCTTCGTTTGCTTTGACTATGTCTGCTGTATCGAGACGAATGCTGAGGTGGAGCTGAGATTTTGCCGTCACTCCGCTTTGTTTTGACCATGAGGTCTTTTTTTGATGTTGCTTCTGCATCCCATTGGACTGCGAAAGAACGCCATTGTTGACATTGCGTCTACTGTATCGAGACGAATGCTGAAGTGAAGCTGGGATTTTGCCATCGCCCCGCTTGATGGTGTAATATCTGTGTCCTGCTGGAATGAGGAGGCACACCGTTGGTGATCTCTAAGTTGTCGATGTTGACGTCGAGACCCTGAAGCTCGAGATCTTCGTTTGCTTCATTTGTTGACATCGTGACTGTAATATTGCGACAAATGTCGAGATGGTCTCTAGGTTGTCTATGAACCGTCGAGATTTGGCTTCGCTTTCTGATGGAGCCTGTTGGGAAGGCATGGTTCCCTCTTTATCTGTGCCCCTGAATTGTATACAGGGATCGACGCGATTTCACCTGTAGGGCAAAAAGTTTCATTCTTTCATTTTTTTTATTCTTTCCGCGATGCTCTATCATTTCAGCTTTTATATCGCGAAGGTCGCGATTGCCCAATCATTTCGGCTATTTTTCACGGTGCCCAATCATTTCGGCTATTTTTTCTTTTTACTCGCTGCTTTTTATTGCGAGTTGCCTAATCATTTTGGCTATTTATTTTATTTTTACTCGCTGTTTTTTATTGCGAGTTGCCCAATCATTTCGGCTATTTTGCATGCATACATTTTTACTTGCTGATTTTGTTTGCAAGTTGCCCCATCATTTCGGCTATTTCGTCTGCATTTTTTTTTTTTGCGAGTAGGGGATTTGGGATCTGATACCGATCTTGGCATCAGCATCGCTGCGACCAGAATATTTCCAGGAGCGAATCATCATTTGCCTTGAAAGGACTTGGAATTTGATACCGGTTTAGGCATCAGGATCGCTGCAACTGGGATATTGTCAGGAGCGAATCATCATTTTCCTTGAAAGGGCTTGGAATTTGATACCGGTTTAGGCATCAGCATCGCTATAACTGGGATATTGCCAGGAGCGAATCATCACTTGCCTTTTTCGATGTTAAACAAAGGTGGCTTAGTGAACAGGGTTAAGGGTCCTGTCGGCTAAGGCTTTTGACTTCATGAGCCGTAAGGGTCTCACAAAGGTACTTCTTCCTACAAGTCGTGAGGATCTTGTAGTTGTGTTTTCTCCTTGGGAATCGTGAGGATTCCTAAGTGCATGTTCTCTTGTAAGTCGTAAGGATCTTACAAAAGGGTTTTCTCCTTATAAGTCGAGAGGACTTACAAGTGTCGTTTGCTGTACAAGCATATCCCTAGTTACGGATGGGACTTTGTTAGGGAAATGTTTATTCGCGCCCGTGGATTGTATACAAGAGCCAATATCGGACCACTTGTAGGGCAATATCGAAGGTTGTGGGGGCTGCTTAAGAACAGGTTAAGGTTTCTGCAACTTAAGACTTTCAAATCTTATGAGCCGTAAAGGTCCCACAAGAGAGTTCTCCTTACGAGTCGTGAGGATCTCGCAAGTGTATTTTCTCCTTCGGAATCGTGGGGATCCCTAAGTGTGTTGTTCCTTTGTGAGTCGTAAGGATCTCACGCAGGTGGTTTCTCCTTACAGGGTCGAGAGGACCCTATAAGTGTTTCTTAACGAGGTTGCGCCCTTTCAGGTTTTCACAAACACTCGCCGGTAGCCCTGCTGTTTTTACTCACGGAGCCCTTTCGGGTTTTCATCCGTGCCCATTTTGCTTATGGACATACCGTTTTTTTTTGTTTTTTTTATTTTTATTTATTTATTTTTTTTTTTACGAGGTCGCGCCCTTTCGGGTTTTCACGAACACTCGCCGGTAGCCCTGCTGTTTTTACTCACGGAGCCCTTTCGAGTTTTCATCCGTGCCCATTTTGCTTATGGACATACCGTTTTTTTTTATTCTTTTTATTTTTTTTATTTTTATTTTTTTACGAGGTCGCGCCGTTTCGGGTTTTCACGAACACTCGCCGGTAGCCCTGCTGTTTTTACTCACGGAGCCCTTTCGGGTTTTCATCCGTGCCCATTTTGCTTATGGACATACCGTTTTTTTTTTTTGTTTTTTTTTATATTCTCGTCAGCCTGAGAATGCTGCGGTAGTAGTTTAAAAACATTTCTCCTTACGAGTCGTGAGGATCTCGCAAGTGTATTTTCTCCTTAGGAATTGTGGGGATCCCTAAGTGTGTTGTTCCTTTGTGAGTCGTAAGGATCTCACGCAGGTGGTTTCTCCTTACAGGGTCGAGAGGACCCTATAAGTGTTTCTTAACGAGATTGCGCCCTTTCGGGTTTTCACAAACACTCGCCGGTAGTCCTGCTGTTTTTACTCACGGAGCCATTTCAGGTTTTCATCCGTGCCCGTTTTGCTTATGGACATACCTTTTTTTTTATTCTTTTTTTTTTTTTTTACGAGGTCGCGCCCTTTCGGGTTTTCACGAACACTCGCCGGTAGTCCTGCTGTTTTTACTCACGGAGCCCTTTCGGGTTTTCATCCGTGCCCTTTTTGCTTATGGACATACCGTTTTTTTTTTGTTTTTTTTTTATCTTGTCAGCCTAAGGATGCTGCGGTATTAGTTTAAAGACGTTTCGGTCTGATATTAGTTTAAAGACATTTCGGTCCGCTATTAGTTTAAGGACATTTCGGTCCATTGCAAGTTTTAGGACATTGCGGTCCATCATTAGTTTAAGGACATCTCGGTCCGTTGTTAGTTTAAGGACGTTTCGGTCCGCCGTCGCCGTATTTGAGGCGAACATCTAGTTTATTGACTTTTCGGTCTATGAGTCTTTCTCCATGAATGAACATGATGCCCCCGGCGTATCCATCTTTTTCGGAGCATGTTGTTGAGGCGGGTTTACCTTCCAAATTTCGGACAACGCGAACTTGCCCTGTTGGTATTGGTCTTCAACCCAGTTTTTGAAGACGTAGCAGTTCTCGATCAGGTGACCTACTGTTTGGTGGTAAGGGCAATAATTAGGATTATTAACGTCGCCTGGCTGCAACGGACGTTTTGGAGCCGGCAGATTGATGAGTCTGTTGCACACTGCCAGCTCGAACAGTCCCCTTGTTTTATCTTGCGAAAACGAGTAAGGACGTTTCAACTTTTCTTGGAGGGATTGCCGCTTGTTGCTTTGGCGAGCAACCGGTCTAGGGTCACCTGATTGCTGGTGAGTGCTGGCGACGAGGGCCTTTTTTTCTTTTCTTTTATCCTTTTTGTTCGATCCTTTGTTTACGGGGCCGAGATTTTTTCCAAGTAGCATGCGATTGCACGGCTGAACGTTCTCGCGGCTTCTCAATTCCTTTATTTTTGAAATAGATTCCCCGAGGGAAGAGTTGGGGGTAGCTTCTTCGTCAGAGTCGCTTCCAAAGGTGATAATTTGTGATCCCTTGAAGTCGGCTATATGACAGTCGGCGGTGGCTCTTTTGCGCTCATCTATCGCATTTTTCTGATGTCCCCAAGCTTCACACTTTGTCCTGTCGAAGTGTCGCTTTTGAGCGACATACCCTTGCCACCAACAGTTAAAGGATTCGCAGTCTTCGGTAGGATGTATGATCTTCTGATGATATAAACAGAAGTTAGGGTGCATCTCTATCTCAGAGAAAGGATTTTCTTCGGAGGGCGGTAGCTTCATTCCTACTGATAGAGCTTTGGCGAACCGTTTCCTCGTCTTGAATTTGTTTTTACCCGCAGTGTATGGCTTTTGATTTGACGGGAATACCTTGGTTCTTTCCAGTATGGCCATTTCATGCTCTTGATTGGCTTTTGCTTTCAGACGAATTTCATTTAGGAAGGCATCGATCAACTTGTCTGACGGCCGCGGAATTTCTGTTTCAGGGTCCGCCATTGATTTCTCAGCGCAAGGAGCCTCCTCATCATCCGTCAGTGAATGAGAAATCACATGACAAGTCGCTACGTAGTCTTCGGATTCATCCGATAAGTTTTTTCCATCGTTTTCATCCTCGACGAAAGAACAAGTTGCCCCCGGCGTGTCCGTCTTCTTTGGAGAGTGCGGCTGTGGTGGGTTTACCTTCCAGCTTTCAGACAGCGCGAACTTTCCTTGTAGGTATTGATCCTCGATCCATCCCTTAAAGACGAAACAATCCTCAATCGGGTGACTTACCGTTTGGTGGTAAGGGCAATAATTGGGATTATTAAGATCGCCTGGCTGCGACAGACGCTTTGGACTCGGCAGATTGATAAGTCTGTTGCGCACTGCCAGCTCAAACAGTCTTCTCGTTTTATTCTGCGGAAACGAGTAAGGACGTCCCAGCCTCTCTTCGAGGGATGGGCGTGGGCGCACGTTGTTTTGGCGAACGACCGGCTTTGAGTTGCTCGACTGTTGTTGAGCATTGGCGACGATGATCGCTTTTCCTTTCTCATTTTGGGGATCGGGTCTTGGAGGAGACGGCTTATGGCCCATCTGGTCCATTTGGGCTAATTTGTCGATCAAGGCCTGGAAGGTGGTCGGCCTGAAGAACATCATGAATTGCGAGATGGTCGCCTGCGGATCGAGAGTTCCCACAAACATGCCTACCGCAGGTGCCTCTTCTATGCATTGTTCGCATTTCGACCATAGGTTCCTCCATCGTGTTGCGTATTGAACCCACGTTTCGCTTGGCCTTATCCTGGCATTTATTAGTGCTGTTATCGAGGTGTGTTCACTAGCACTCACGAATCTTTGTGTAAACAGCAGCTCCATCTCTGCAAATGTTTTGATAGAGTCGTTAGGCAGCTCCGAATACCATTCAAAGGCTGTTTCTGCTAAGCTGCCGACGAATTGACGTAGCAACAATTTGTCATTGCCTCCAGTATTGCCGCATAAGGCCCTGAATTGAGCGACATGCTGATGCGGATTCCCTGTCCCTTTATATACGTGGAATTTAGGGATCGTATATCCTGGCGGGTATCTGATTTGGTCATACCAGCTCGGATACGGTCGTCCGGTTCTAACAATTTGCCCAGCCGCTTCATTCGCCTGATGAACCCGGATCTGCTGAGCTATATATTCGTCTAGGTCAACTTTGGAGATTGCCTCCTCCTTGGCTGTTGATAGAGCCGGCGGAGGATTTGACGTTTCTCCCCTGTCGTCTTCAAGGACGATCGGAGGATCTTCAGCAGGAGGTTCCGGCTGTAACATCATCCCTACCATATCTTGGAAGAGGAGCGCCATCTGTTTTATATTAGCCGCTTGCTCTGCAGCTTCTTTGTCCCTCTTTTCGAGGACTCTGCGTAAAAATTCAGCGTCGGTTTCTTGTTCTTGACGCTCATCCGAAGACGTTTCAGAGCTTTCTTTTGGCTCAGTGAGTGCAGCCATTGTAGTCATCATTTCCTGAAGCTTTTGTTGTTGCTCCTGGGCTTTCGTCACGGATCGGGTGAGCGGTCGGTGGCCCGTAGAAGTGCGGCTTTCCTCCTTTCCAGAAGCCATATAAACAGTGTGCACCACCATGCCCCCAGACTTGGGGCGTTTGTGTTCGGCGCTTTTATACTTCGCCATGTTCACAGGGGCTTTTTGTGGCCTCCTTTTTTGAGTGATTGGAGTTAAGGGAGCCGTTGTAGTGGGCACCCAAGTAGCTTTTGCTTTTTGTGGTTTGACAGAGTAATCCTTCCCCTGCCGAACCTTTATCTTTTTCTGTCGTCGGAGGCAGTCTTGATCGATCACCGACTCTTGGACCCGTCGCCAGACTTTGTAAATTTTAGAGGACAGCCGTTGAGGGGGCTGCTCTAGCTTCTTCTCTGGAGTATTCTCCACAGGTGAAGGAGTTCGTTTCAACATCGCAGTAGGAGAGTTTCTGCGCACCTTGTTGAGCAGTTCAAAGCTGTTCTCGGTTGGAACAACAGCATCGATCCTCACCATCGGAGTTGGAGGAGTAAGTCCAGAGGGGGAGTTGCCCCCAGCCTTCCTCACTCGGCGCCAGTAGCGACGTCGGGCATGTCGTGCTGATGGAGTTGTTTCAGCTATAGGGGTGACCTCCTCATGCCCCCTGTGTTGGTCAGAATATGCTGGTACCAGCCTTTTAAAGATCGACGTCCGTTGAACGGGGACGGCCAACCTGTCAGAAGCGGGCTTCCGAACATGGGAAGCGACCCTGGTGACTTCGCCAAGAACGGGAGCTGGGATAGCTATCCGTTTCGGGATAACGCCTTCTGGTATGGCAGGCTTCTTCATGGGCCCGATGGAGCTCTGGCCTAATTCATTAAAACCTGAAGCAGTGGAGTTGGATGACCCGTTGAGAGGGGTCGCGGCAGTGGTGAGTCGATCGAAGACCGACTTCTTTGGAGCTTCTTGCAATGTCATTGGGGCGTTGAAGCTCATTGGTGGGAGCATAGTCCCAAAAAATAGTCCAGTCGTGGCTTGAGCCACCTGCTCCACCGGCATTTTGAAAAGGGAGGCCGCTTGGGGCCCATAAGTCACTTCTCCAGCAATGACGGAGCGAGAGTTGTTGCTGCAGGCAATGCAGTTCGAAGCCATTGATCTTCTGTTTTCTGCACGGAGCAAGACACCAAATCTTAGTACCTTGAATCCACAGGCAATCACAGCAAACCGCGATTTGTTCGCGAACACGACACACGAAGTGTGGAGTGGAAAGAGGAAGAGGTCCCACCGGGCGTGCCAGAATCTGTTCCCCTCCGAACGGCGGCCTGGACTTGGACGTCCATGCCTGGGGTTCGGGGCAGATGCTATATGGTTTTATCAGTCTACCTCTCCAAAGATGCCAAGTTGATTTATGGCACCATGTATCGGAGGTTTAGACGGATGTGGCCGATGTAGCAGACTTCGTCAGATTCCCCCTCAGGATGAGGGGTTTTTGATTGTGGGGACGCTCTTCCCTGCAGGCGCAAGCCCCTGCAGTTAATTACGCTACCGCATCGCGGTAACAACTTTCTCCTTCTCCAGAATTTCACTTCGTGTCGTGTATGTTCATTTTGTTTGTGGTTGCCCGTGGATTGTATACGGAGACTGAGTAATGCCGTCGCCCGTAGGACGTGGATTAGTCCAAATCCGTATTTACTTAGATTTGGGTTTGGTGTTTTCAGTTTAAGGATGCATTAGTCGCGTTGCGGCTAAGATCAACTTAAACGTTCGTTAAGGATACGTTAGTCCTGTTTTAGACTAAGATCAACTTAACGTAGTGATTAATTTAATGTATGGCCATCGGGACTCGTCACCTCTCTGACGTCGTTGAAGGATTACAACGACATGTATCAGAGGAGCTCGGAGATGTACCCTCAAACCAGAGTTGATTGGGAGTTTTATAATCCATTTGAATGTTTAAGGATACGTTAGCCGTATTTGGGGCTAAGATCAACTTAAACGGGACCGTTTAGATCCGGCAAAAGAGCGTTTGGAGGCTCTATTGTTCCAGTTTAGGGACGTAGTGGTCCGATATTAGTTTAGGGACGTCTCGGTCCGATACCAGTTTAAGGACGTAGTGGTCCATTATTAGTTTAGGGACGTTTCGGTCCGATGCCAGTTTAGGGACGTAGTGGTCCATTATTAGTTTAAGGACATTTCGGTCCATCGCCAGTTTAGGGACGTGGTGGTCCATCATTATTTTAGGGACATTTCGGTCCGATGCCAGTTTAGAGACGTAGTGGTCCATCATTAGTTTAAGGACGTCTCGGTCCAATATTAGTTTAAGGACGTCTCGGTCCACGAGTTTAAGGACCCCGCAGTCCATAGCGATGTGTGGTCGTTGGGACCCGTCACCTCTTTGACGTCGTTGAGGAATTACAACGATGGATGTCAAAGGAGTTCAGAGATGTACCCTCGAACCGGTTGTGAATTGATTTAGGAGAGCCATTTTGCTCAATCAATTTAATTTAAGGACTTACGGCCAGAATTGGGCTAAGTCCAGTTGAAAATGTTTGGCATTTTTATTTGTTTTTGCATTGCATTTCTTTTTATTTTTATTTGGGCTTTGCCCAGAAAGGATGCAAAGCATCAATTTGTTTTGGGCTCTGCCCCTTTTTATTGTATTGCAATTTAATTTGGCCTACTAGGCCCCTCTGATTTGGGCCTGGCCCTTCAGTAAAATGCATTGCATTTGTCAGGCGCTTTGCGCCAATCACTGAGCGCAAGCGCTTGTGGTGAGGACACGTGTCATGCTCTGGTGAGCGCAAGCGCAACAGCGCAGTGCGCTGTGCTGTTGCGCTGCTGACACGTGGCGCGCTCTGGTGAGTTGCGCCCGTTCCAGATAGCAAAGCTCTATTTCAAGGCGCGTAGCGCAAGTTGTTCTGCAGCTGACACGTGGCGCGCTCTGGTGAGTTGCGCCAGTTCCAGAGAGCAAAGCTCTATTTCAAGGCGCGTAGCGCAAGTTGTTCTGCAGCTGACACGTGGCGCGCTCTGGTGAGTTGCGCCAGTTCCAGAGAGCAAAGCTCTATTTCAAGGCGCGTAGCGCAAATTGTTCTGCAGCTAACACGTGGCGTTCTCTCAGGAGCGCAACAGCGCAGTTTGGAAGTGCAAAGCACTAAGAATCTTTTTAGATCCCAGAACAGAAGTGCAAAGCACTATTTGTTTTCTTTGATCTAATTAGGATCAAAGAAAAATGAGTTTTTCTCTTTATTTCAAGAACCAGAGGTTCATAAAAGTGCAAAGCACTATTTTTATTTATTTTTATTTTCTTCTTTATTTTAAAGAACCAGTGGTTCATACGAGTGCAAAGCACTATTTTTATTATGTGAAGATCATTGATCAATGATTTATCAAAAGAGATTTCTTTTCTCTCGTGAAGGTTTTTACCTTCTTCTTGAAATTTTTCTCAGAGTTCTTTCTGTTTGAAGCTCTTGATTTTTTTTTAAAGAAATGTTGATGCCTTCTCTTCTCTTCTTGGCTCTTATTTATAGGAGAAGGAAAAGAATCAATTTGTTTAGCAAATCTCTCATTGAAAGATTTGATTTGATCGTTGAGAGATTTGATTTATATTTATCATTAATCTGGGCCTTTAGATCATTCAGTGAATTTTATTCACCATGGATTTTAAATCCAAAAGATATTCTATTTGTTATTCTGGTGAGATTTTCAGGGAAATCTTTCCTTGTCCAAGATTTTTCCATAAATTGATGATTTTTAATCATCTTTGGATCTTTAATCCAACGGTTCCCATAATCCTTTTCCATTTGGAAAGATTTAGAAGCTTTTAGAATTTTAATTCTATTTCGAAAGATTTTTAGAGAAATTTAGAATTTTAATTCTACTAATCTGTAAGGGTTTCAAAGCCTGTCACGTGCTGGCACGTGACCCTTGGTCACGTATAAGCACGTAACCCCGAAATTGGTTCCTTTAACAGTCGCTTGTTCATATTGTTGTTTTAACCATCACGTGTCAACACGTGACCATTGGTCACGTGTGAGCACGTGATATTTCATTGAGATAACTTCTGATTTTTAATCAGGGAACAGATTTTAGAATTTAATTCTATTCATTATTTTAGAGGCCTTAAGAGCCCATCACGTGTCTGCACGTGGCCCATGGTCACGTGTGAGCACGTGATGCCCCATTGGGGTCTTTTCTAAGTTTTTATTATATCTTCTAACTCCTCCAGCGGATTCTTAAAAGCCCATCACGTGTGAACACATAATGCCTCATAACTTTTGATCCCGGATGAATTATGAAGCCCATAATATATCAAATCGAAGGGTTTTTCGAGACGCTTTCAATACAATCAGAATTTATCCGTTTCTCCTTCGGGAGTTTGTCAAAAAACAGCCCGGAAGATACTGGTTCGTATTTCCTTAAGCGTATCGCTGCCATTTGATACCTTGGATTCTTTTGCGCAGAAATTTTTGGCGGGAACAGACCCCACAGTCCGTTGTTAGTTTTAAGACATCTCGGTCGAGGTTAAGGATGTCGTAGTCCATGGGTTTAAGGACCCCACAGTCCGTTGTTAGTTTTAAGACATCTCGGTCGAGGTTAAGGACGTCGTAGTCCATGGGTTTAAGGACCCCACAGTCCGTATCAATGTGTGGTCATCGGGACCCGTCACCTCTTTGAAGACGTTGAGGGATTACAACGCCAAGTATCAAAGGAGTGAAGAGATGTACCCTGGAACCGGAGTGGATTAAATAGTCTTTGGCCCAATTTGGGATCAAGACCAATTAGTTATGTTATGAGCCCATTAGCCCAGTTAATTACGAATTGAGGACTTATGGCCAGCTTGGGCTAAGTCCAATCATGTCTGGAATATTGGCTTCCTGTTGGTCCATTGAAGGAGAGAGTTTGCCTCTGGCCATTTAGCCAATTGGGCCAATGCCTAGTGTTAAACATTACAGACCAATCAGTGTTGAACACTGGGAATGAGATTGACAAGTTAGTGTTTAACAATAACAGATAGTTGGTGTTAAACACCAGCAACAAGGCTCTCAAATTAGTGTTAAACACTAAAACAGATCAGTGTTAACACTGGCAACAAAGATCTCACATTAGTGTTAAACACTAAGGTAATCAGTGTTGAACACTGCAAATAAAGTTCTTTGATTAGTGTTGAACACTAAGGCCCAACAGTGTTTTAACACTGGATTCGGGGGTTCCAATTTAGCGTTAGACGCTAAGGCAAGAGGGTTCACGTGGTAGCACGTGAGGGCGCCCTCCCTTCGTTTGTTCTGCTGAAAAGATCGCATCTTTTGGAGCATCATGTGTCATCACGTGACTGGTGTTTGAATGGAGTATGTTAAAGCTTCTGCCAAGGGTCACGTGGGTCACGTGAGGCACTGCCTCAAAGGGCTTTCTGTAGATCTTTTGGGGGGGTCACGTGGTGACACGTGACCCTTCTAATCTGTAGTTGTTTAGAAGATCTGTTAATCCCTTTCAGGAATTAAATTCCTCGTAGGGTTGAACCCTGACAATAATTTCAGAGGAATTAAATTCCTAGTTCCGTTTGAAGAGTTGAACTCGGAATTTTCTGTAGGAATTAAATTCTTCATGTATGTGAAGAACTGAATAGGGTTAAACCCTAATAAAAGCTTTAAGGAATTAAACTCCCACTCTCTGTTAGAGAATTATTCTGGGGAGTAAGATTAAGGGAATTACATTCTTGTTGTTTTCACAGAACTAAATTCTTAATTAGGGTTAAACCTTGATTCTTTTCATTCTGAAGGAATTAAATTCCCATAACACAGGGTCAAACCCTAATTTTATTTTAAAGGAATAAAATTCCTATAGTTCTGTGAGAATTAAATTCTCGTGCTTGCATTCTCTCTCTTTGCTTTGGATCTGCATGGCAGGATCTCAACCCATTGAGAATTAAATTCTCAACTCAAAGGGAGATGTGCACTTTACAGATCCTCCATCAAAGAGAGAACCATGTTCTTCTGTTTTATATCAGAGTTAAACTCTGTTGAGAATTAATTTCTCTTTTCTTTCAAAAAGCCTTCCCTTTCTTACCTAGGGTTTTCTTTTGCAGAAGATCCAAATTCTTCAAAGTATCAAGGCTCTCTCCCTTTTCTTCCCTCTGCCTATGTATATCTTTTTGTGTGTCTCTTGGTTCCTATTTATAGGAGAAGCAGCCGAGTCAATTAGTTTTTGATGAATCTTTCATTGAGAGATTTGATTTGCATCCATTATTCGTTTTGGACCGTTGGATTATTAGGTGAATTTTATTCACCATTGGATTTTTAAATCCAGAGATTCTCCTTTGTTATTTCGGTTAGATTTAAAGGGGAAATCTTTCCAAATTCGAGATTTTCCCATAGATAGATGATATTTAATCACCTCTGAATCTTTAATTTAATCGGTTGCTTTTGGAAAGATTTGAGAGGTCTTTCTCAGAATTTAATTCTGTTAACAAATGGGCTTTGAAGTCGGTCACGTGTGGCCACGTGACCCTTGGTCACGTGTGGGCACGTGACCCCCTTGGAACGAGCCTTCTTCCTTCTTTTTACGCTCTGTCTTCTGGTTGTTGCTTAACTATCACGTGCCACCACGTGACAACTGATCACGTATGAGCACGTGACCCTGGCATGGAGCCTTCTTCTTGATTTAACCTGAGAATGAGTCTGATGTTTTGAGTGTCACGTGCCAACACGTGACCCTGGTCACGTGGGAGCACGTGACCCCTTCTGAAGCCTTTTTCTTGATTTGCTCAGGGAGCTGTTGGGTTTTGAAGCCGCTTTTGATTGTCACGTGCCAACACGTGACCCAGGTCACGTGGGAGCACGTGACCCTTTCTGAAGCCCTTATCTTTGATGTAATCGGGAATCTGAATTTGCCTTGCTGATGCTTTTAGGTGTCACGTGCCAACACGTGACTGCTGGTCACGTGTAAGCACGTGATCCTTTTCTGAAGCCTTTTCCGTAGGTTTTCCTGATTTTAAATCAGGAAACAAATGCCCCCACAGCATTGTTCTCACGTGTTTGCACGTGAGTACAACGCTATCACTTTTGTGACCGCTGAATCTGCTTTGGGGAGTAGGGTAGACGAAACGTCCTTTCAGAAGCGCCTTCACTTTTTCATGTCCTTCCTTTCAAACCTTTCTTTTAAGAATTTGATTCTCGTTCTCAGAGCTTAGTTCTCTGTTGTGTCTGTGCAGTGCCTCCTCATTTGCCAATCAAAGGCTAGTGCTTATGTGTTGCGTATGCAGGGATCTGTTTGATGGGGACGTTTCATTTCCCTAACCTAATTCCAATGCGTCGTTGGATTTCATTTCCAATGCTCTCCCCTTCTTTCCGGGCTTTTAGAATAGTCCCGCCATGCACAACATTTTTTGTGCATAGCATTAAATGCTCCCCTATATAACCTGAACCCTATGCCTTACTTCTTTTCTTCACAGAGAAACCCATTCATACCTTAAGGTGGTCATCTTTGAGAACCCGATCAATCGCCATGGCTTGCAATCGTCCCCATGCTCGTCGGCAACCATGGGAGGTGTCCCTTGAGGAGATAATTCCTCGCTTCGCTGCGCGGCTGGCGGATCCCCTTCTCACCGACGCTCAATGTGACACGGTGATGTACGAGCTACTGACCCGTCGGGGCTCTCCTCTTCCCATGGGCTCCATTTGGCTCCGAATGATCCTCATGTCTATGCTTGCCGATATACCCCCTCATCCGGCGGAGATGACTTCGGCGATCCTTGACGCGGCGGAGGACAAGCTTGAGTGCTTTCATGAGGCTTGTCTGATCACTCAAGCTCTGAAGGATCACTCAGTTCATTTACTGAGTCAGATAAGAGCTCGTCGGGCCGTCATGTCTGCTTTCGCTGATGAGCACGGCTCCAACCGGTGGGGAGCGACTCCTCGCGAAAACCGCCGTTTTGACGTGCTGGAGAAGGCGGAGAGGGAGTTGGAGAATTTTGTGTTTTGCTTTGTTAACCCTTGTATTTCTGATCCCTTGTTTGGTGATCTTTTCCCACCAATGTAGTATATTTGAATCAATGTACTCCTTTAATCATTGGTGGTTTGCTTGCTTTCTGTTGAATTTTCATGCTTGTCAGATAGTCGTACGTGTGTCTTGCTTGCGTAAATGAGCCGTCTATTTTTTTTAATTACGAGCACCATCGTTACGTTGCATGCACATCAGTGCCTCGGGCAAAATTTCCTTTTAAACATTCGTACAGTTGCAAATGCGCGCCTGATAGGATACAGATCAGAAACTTGCCTCGTTATCTCCCGTATCGGGTGGTTTGTGCTGGCTTTAGATCGAGTATTGTTGTCGAAGGGAGGTTTATAAATGAAGACATATTCTTCCCTTCAATGGTGTGTCCCCTTTCTATTGAATGTGTTCTGCGTACAATTTATCTTGATCTCTTTGCAGGACAGTGATGGCTTAGGATTCAGGGTTAAGATCTGCTTCCTAAGACTTTTGCATTTTATGAGCCATGAGGGTCTCATAAAGAGTTTTTCTCCCTACAGGTCGAGAGGATCCCATAGGTGTAAGTCCTTCTTAAGAATCGTGAAGATTCTTAAGCGGGTTCTCCCTTGAGAGTTGTAGGGATCTCACAAGAGAGTTTTCTTCCTTACAGGTCGTGAGGGCCTGCAAGTGCTGGATGTGGTCGCCCTTGTCCGTGTTTTGCGGAGTCAGGGGTTTCTCCAGGTATTGTAGTTTAAAGACGTCGCGGTCAAGGTTAAGGACCTCATAGTCCGTGGATTGAAGGACTCCACAGTCCACTGTTAGTTTTAAGACATCACGGTCAAGGTTAAGGACCTCATAGTCCGTGGATTTAGGGACTCCACAGTCCGATGTTAGTTTTAAGACATCACGGTCAAGGTTAAGGACCTCATAGTCCATGGATTTAGGGACTCCACAGTCCGATGTTTGGTTGCAGGGACCCGTCACCTCTTTGAAGACGTTGAGGAATTACAACGCCAGGTATCAAAGGAGTGAAGAGATGTACCCTTAAACCAAGGCAGAATCCGTAAGGAATCGGGGGGGTTGATTGTTAGTTTTAAGACATTACGGTCGAGGTTAAGGACATCATAGTCCGTGGATTTTAAGGACTCCACAGTCCGGTGTTTGCTCTGGATGCTTCACACGGGTTCACTGCCGCGCTTGGCGAGGACCAGGCTCCGCTCTGGGCGTTTTCCGCGGGGTCAAAGGGTGACGTTATCCGCGTTCCACGTAACCAGGAATTTTTGCACTAGATGCTTCACACGGGTTCACTGCCGTGCTCGGCGAGGACTAGGCTCCGCTCTGGACGTTTTCCACGGGGTCAAAGAGTGACGTTATCCGCGTTCCACGTAACCAGGAATTTTGCACTAGATGCTTCACACGGGTTCACTGCCGTGCTCGGCGAGGACTAGGCTGCGCTCTGGACGTTTTCCACGGGGTCAAAGAGTGACGTTATCCGCGTTCCACGTAACCAGGAATTTTGCACTAGATGCTTCACACGGGTTCACTGCCGTGCTCGGCGAGGACTAGGCTCCGCTCTGGACGTTTTCCACGGGGTCAAAGAGTGACGTTATCCGCGTTCCACGTAACCAGGAATTTTGCACTAGATGCTTCACACGGGTTCACTGCCGTGCTCGGCGAGGACTAGGCTCCGCTCTGGACATTTTCCACGGGGTCAAAGAGTGACGTTATCCGCGTTCCACGTAACCAGGAATTTTGCACTAGATGCTTCACACGGGTTCACTGCCGTGCTCGGCGAGGACTAGGCTCCGCTCTGGACGTTTTCCACGGGGTCAAAGAGTGACGTTATCCGCGTTCCACGTAACCAGGAATTTTGCACTAGATGCTTCACACGGGTTCACTGCCGTGCTCGGCGAGGACTAGGCTCCGCTCTGGACGTTTTCCACGGGGTCAAAGAGTGACGTTATCCGCGTTCCACGTAACCAGGAATTTTGCACTAGATGCTTCACACGGGTTCACTGCCGTGCTCGGCGAGGACTAGGCTCCGCTCTGGACGTTTTCCACGGGGTCAAAGAGTGACGTTATCCGCGTTCCACGTAACCAGGAATTTTGCACTAGATGCTTCACACGGGTTCACTGCAGTGCTCGGCGAGGACTAGGCTCCGCTCTGGACGTTTTCCACGGGGTCAAAGAGTGACGTTATCCGCGTTCCACGTAACCAGGAATTTGCTGATTGTATCCACATTTCACGGGATGGAGGTTTGACTGTTGGCGATATGTATACCACCGAGCCATGGAACTGGGAGTTGCCGCTGTTCCGCTTAGCTTGAAGTTGTGTCCGTTGTTACGAGACGAGTGTTGGGATGATCTCTAGGTCGCTTGTGGCCCGTCGAGATTTAGCTTCTTTCTTTGGTGAAACCTGGGGGAGGGAGGTATGTTCCCTTTTTGTTTATGCCATTGGATTGTATACAGGGTGTGATGGAACATCACCTGTAAGGCATACATTTTATTTTTATTTTATTTCTTTTTCCGCGATGCTCTATCGTTTCAGCTTTTATATCGCGAAGGTCGCGATTGCCCCATCATTTCGGCTATTTTTCGCGGTGCCCAATCATTTCGGCTATTTATTTATTTTCTAGTCACTGCTTTTTATTGCGAGTTGCCCCATCGTTTCGGCTATTTTTCATGCATACATTTTTACTTGCTGCTTTTTATTGCAAGTTGCCCTATCATTTCGGCTATTTCATAGGCATGTGTGGCTTGCTAGCGTTTTCGCCGCAAGCTTGGATTTTAGACACCGATTTCGGCATCAGCACCGCTACAACTGGAATGTTGCCAGGAGAGAATCATCATTTGCCTCTGTCGACGTTGAACAAAGGGGGCTTAGTAAACAGGGTTAAGGGTCCTGTTGACCAAGGCTTTTGACTTCATGAGCCGTAGGGGTCTCACAAAAGTATTTCTCCCTACAAGTCGTGAGGATCTTGTAGGTGTATTTTCTCCCTAGGAATCGTGAGGATCCCTAAGTGTATGTTCCTCTGTAAGTCGTAAGGATCTTACAAGAGGGTTTTCTCCTTATAAGTCGAGAGGAATTATAAGGGTTGTTCACCATATGGACATATCACTAGTCATGGGTGGGACTTTGCTGGGGAAATGTTTATTCG
This sequence comes from Agapanthus africanus, assembly GCA_030015575.1. Classification (NCBI taxonomy): domain Eukaryota; kingdom Viridiplantae; phylum Streptophyta; class Magnoliopsida; order Asparagales; family Amaryllidaceae; genus Agapanthus; species Agapanthus africanus. Next base: position 36,151 of record JASDDO010000264.1, on the reverse strand, counting down.
CGCCCGTGGATTGTATACAAGGGTCAGTATTGAGCCCCTTGTAGGGCAGTACCGAAGGTTGTGGGGGATTTTCTTAAGAATAGGTTTAGGTTTTCTGTAACTTAAGACTTTCAAATCTCATGAGCCGTGAGGGTCCCATAAGAGAATTCTCCTTACGAGTCGTGAGGATCTCGCAAGTGTATTTTCTCCTTAGGAATCGTGGGGATCCCTAAGTGTGTTTCTCCTTTGTGAGTCGTAAGGATCTCACGCGGGTGGTTTCTCCTTACAAGGTCGAGAGGACCCTATAAGTGTCTTTTAACGAGGTTGCGCCCTTTCGGGTTTTCACAAACACTCGCCGGTAGTCCTGCTGTTTTTACTCACGGAGCCCTCTCGGGTTTTCATCCGTGCCCATTTTGCTTATGGACATACCGTTTTTTTTATTCTTTTCTTTTTTTTATATTTTTCTTTTTCTCCTCTTTTTTTTATTCATCTCGTCAGCCTAAGGATGCTGCGGTAGTAGTTTAGGGACGTTTCGGTCCGTCGTTAGTTTAAAGACGTTTCGGTCCATCGATAGTTTAAGGACGTTTCGGTCCGTCGATAGTTTAAAGACGTTTCGGTCCGTCGAAAAGAGGGCCAGCTACTACTCTTTGAGCTTTAGGAAGATAGCGAGCGGACATAGTCGTCGTCATCTATCATTGACCTAGGCTGTGGCTCATTAAGTGTAGTATTTCTTTAGGAAGCGGCCGTTTATTGGCCTGAAAGGCCTTTCACCATGCATGTCCATGAGTAGATAGGCTCCACCCTGGTAGACCTTATCTATGATGTACGGGCCTTCATAGCTCGGCTCGAATTTTCCCCGCTTGGCACGATTGGGGATCATAGGTCTTTTGACCACTAGTACGAGTTCGCCTTGGCGGAATGTCCTCGGCCTGGTCAATCTTTCATACGAGCGCGTCATCTTTGCTTTGTAGGCCTCTAGATTTTGTTGCGCTATGAGCCGGGTTTCATCGAGGGCATCAAGCTCCTCAAGCCGAAGGTGAGCATTTTCTTCGTCCGTTAGCTCGTAGTGAACTGCCACTCGTAGAGAGGGTATCTCTATCTCGAGGGGGAGCACTGCTTCCGTCCCAAATACCAACGCGTACGGTGTTGTGTTCGTGGCCGTCTTGAACGTAGTTCGATAGGCCCATAGGGCCTCTTGCAACCTCTCGTGCCAGTCTCTCTTATTCCGGGAAACGGTCTTTTTCATGATTTTTGTCAAGGTCTTATTGAAGGCCTCGGCTAAACCATTAGCTCGCGGATTGTAAACTGAAGAATATCTCCAGTCTATATTGTGCTGCTGCGCGAAGCGGCTAATCTTATGGCTTCTGTAGGCTGGCCCGTTATCGGAGATAATCCGCCGTGGAGTTCCAAACCGATAGATGACGTGCGTCTTGAAGAAGTGGAGGATATTCTCCATCTTCACTTCCCTCAGCGGTACTGCTTCTGCCCATTTGGAGAAGTAATCAGTTGTCGCCAAGATGAAACGATGTCCCCGGGACGATGCTGGCTCGATGGGGCCGACTATGTCAGTCCCCCATATTTCGAATGGCCAGCTAGCCACCGTTGGGTGTAGTGGATTCGGATGTTGGTGGATAAAGTCTCCATGAATCTGGAACGAGTGGCACTGCTTCGCATACTCGAGGCAGTCTTGGACCATCGTAGGCCAATAGTAACCCATCCGTTTAATTTTTAACTTCATCTTCGGGCCTGCTTGGTGAGAACCACAGATTCCGTCATGAACCTCTTGAACGACTCTTTCTGCTTCGTCCGGTCCTAAACATCTTAGCCATAGAGAATCAAACGATCTCTTGTATAGAGTGTCGTTGACGAAAGCGAAGGACAGAGCTCGTTTCATGAGCTGATGTCTTGAGGATGCTTCTTCGGGCATTCGGTGGGACTTAAAGTAGTCTATGAAGACTTCCCTCCAGTCCTCAGCCTTCTCACGGTCCTTTATTTGTAGGGTCGTCTACTCAGTCACCCCCTTTTCTTTGTATAATTCCGGAGATATTTCTGCTGGGACGAGCACTCGACGGCTTTGTACCACGATTCTGACGTCATCAAGGTTCTCGTCAGCCAGTTCTTTAGCAAGTTTGGCCAGCGCGTCTGCTTTGCTGTTTTCCGCGCGCGGTATGTTCTCCAGAGTATAGGAGGGAATTTGGGTCAATAGTTGTTGCACCTTTTCGCCGTACTTCACCAACTCCGGTTTGCACGTTTGGTAGTCACCATTTACTTGACTAACGACCAGTTGAGAATCCCCGTATATAAGGAGGACTTCAATTCCCATGTCGATGGCGATCTCGAGGCCTGCTATCAGAGCTTCGTATTCAGCTTCATTGTTTGTCCTCGGTTCTGTTAATGAGAAGGCGAAGCGCATTATCCCTCCTTGTGGAGTTACAAAGATGAGGCCTATCCCCAATTTGATCATTGGGATACCTTGTTTTCGTTTCTTTACGGAGGACGCTCCATCGAAATAGAGTTCCCATCGGGTACTACCGCCGCCAATCGCATCAAATGCGTGCTCGTCCGGCAAATCGCAGTTCAGAGGAGAACCGACAGGTATTGGATGCTCAGCGAGGAAGTCGGCAATGGCCTGGCCTTTCACTGCCTTAAGAGGTCGATACGTTATTGAGAACTCCATCAGGAGTAGAGCCCATTTAGCGAGTCGACCCGTCAATATAGCCTTTGACATCAGATATTTAAGAGGGTCCACCTTCGAGATGAGACAGACTTCATGTGCCAATGCATAGTGCCTGAGCTTTGTTATCGCGAAGATTAACGCCAAGCAATGTTTTTCAATGGGAGAGTAATTGCTTTCTGCCCCCAGTAGAACCCGACTTAAGTAGTAGAGTGCTCTCTCTTTTCCTTGATCGTTCTCTTGTGCTCATAATGCGCCTAAGGAACCTTCAAGGGCGGTTGTATAAAGAATGAGGGGTTTTCCCTTGACCGGCGCAGCCAACACCGGAGGGTTCTGCAGGTACTGCTTGATCTCGTCTAGTGCACCTTGGCATTTGTGATCCCAAACGAATGGAGTTCCCTTTTTCATCAGGTGGCTGTAGGGACAGCATTTGCCTGAAAGATTAGTGATAAACCGTCGGATGTATGCGAGTTTCCCTTGGAGAGACCGCAACTGTTTGAGGGTTCTTGGCGGAGGCATTTCCATGATCGCTTTAATCTTTGACGGATCTATTTCAATACCTCGGTGTCGAATGATGAATCCCAGGAATTTGCCCGAGGAGACTCCAAACGCGCATTTGAGGGGATTCATTTTCAAATTATATTGCCGAAGGCGTTGAAATACAGTCTCCAGATGCTTTAAATGTTCTCCGTATGACATGCTCTTTACTACGAGGTCATCGATATAGCACTCGACGATGTCATGTATGAGGTCGTCGAAGATCTTTGTCATGGCCCTTTGATAAGTGGCGCCAGCGTTCTTTAGACCAAAGGGCATAACCCTGTAGCAGAATATACCCAAAGGGGTCCGGAAAGCGGTGTGCTTCTGGTCTTCGGGATGCATCTTTATCTGGTTGTATCCTGACGAACCGTCCATAAAGGAGAAAACCTCGTGGGTGGACGTGTTATCGATCATTAGCTCGGTTACTGGTACTGGGAAATCGTCTTTTGGACAGGCTTTATTGAGATCCCTGAAATCCACGCATATGCGTACCGTCCCATTCTTCTTCATTACCGGGACGATATTGGCGATCCAGTCGGGATATTGGACCTCTTGGATAAATCCAGAATCGATCAGCTTCTTGACTTCGGCGTTGATGCTCATTTCAAGCTCGAGTCGCATCCTTCTTGGCGCTTGCTTGACTGGCTTGATATCCGGGGATATTGCTAATTTATGCACAGCAATCTCCGGATCTAGTCCTGGCATCTCGGAGTAGTTCCATGCGAAGCAGTCTTTATATCGTAGAAGCACGTTCTTTAATGCAGCCACCCTTTCTTCAGATAGCAGCTCGCTGACAAATGTCGGTCGCGGGTCATCTGCCGATCCCAACTCAATCTTCTTTAGGTTATCTGCAGTAGTATGTATACCATCTTCTAGTTCTTTCGGAGCTGGCGGAAATTCTGAGATTACCTCATCATCGCTGTTCTCAAAGCACCGGAGAAGGTCATCCATGTTCTCGGGCTCTTCTTTTAATATCGTAATCATATAACAGGTGCGAATCCGCTCCCAGGACTGAGGTGGATCCGGTTCTGCTCTTATGGCTTTGGGTTCGTGCTTTTGTGGCGGCGTTACCCTCCATCCGTTGGATAAAGCGAATTTGCCCTGTTCGTACTGGTCCTCGACCCAGTTCTTGAAGGTAAAGCAGTCTTCGGTAGGATGTCCTATGGCTCGGTGATAAGAGCAATAGCTTAGATGAGCAGCCTTGTTAGCTTGCTCAGGGTGTCTAGATCCTGGAAGCGCGATCATTTGATGTTTTAGAGCGAGCTTGAGTAACCTCTCCGTCTTGTCTTGGGGGAAGGAGTACGCTCGACTCATCTTCTTCATGAGGGACAAATCCGAGCCGTGCAATACCCGATCACGCAACCCCCTAATCCTGCGTCGTTGTTGTCGGCTCCTCTTTCCGCTTCTTGATTTATTTATGTCTCCGCATCGGGCCTTTCGTACAACGGGTTGACAAAGGCGAACATCTTTGTCTTTTGCAGCCTGTTGAAATAGGCGTTGCGTCCTGGCCTTCTCGTAGATGGCCATTTCGCGGTCGTGGTCTTCCCGAGCTTTCTGACCCACTTTTCTGATCGGCTTGTCCATTCGTTCTTCAAACGACGGACTCGGCGCTTCAATCGCGGGGTCTAGTTTTGATGAGGGGTTGGCATCTCCTGACAGGGCGTCCTCTTCTTCATCAAAGGTATATATAGCGTAGCTGCTGCGTGCCCGTCCCCGTTTTCCGGTTCTCGCGTATCCAAGCCCAACTGTTTCCATTTTCCCGTTGGGCAATTTGTGTTGAGTCCCAGGGACATCCCAAATCTTGTTGTAGAACCGGGCCTGCCGAACCGTCTGTTTTAAGGGTACCCCTTGGCGTTTCAATAGCTTCTTTAATCCCTTTGTATAGTATCTAGGCAGACGGATGGGTTGGAGCCTGTCGAGTGTAGCATCCGCGCCATGCCAGATCTCTTTCTCTACTTTCGACTCTGAGGATCGGTAGAATAGGATCACCTTCTCACCCCTTTGCCTGGGAGGGACGTAAAATGTTCGCAGGTCCTGCACATTGTGAGCTTGAAGTGTGTCGAGATCTTTGTAGTGTTCTCGTGGTACCATGGTGATTTGCAAACTATGGTCATCGCCAGGGGGTGCTTGTACCGACAGCCGATTGGAGAACACGGCATTAACTTCATCTTCTGAATCACTTCCGAAGACCAACATGGGGGCGGACGTCCCTAGGTTGTTGCGTTGAGATGGCCCTGCATAAACTATCTCTTCCTCTTCTTCGGTATCGCTCCCGAAAATAGGGATGGTGGCGGCGGTTTTGTTCTCCGGGTTGCGACACCTTTCTGTATCCTCGAAATCTGGCAAAAAGTACTTCGCATCTTCGTATTTGCGGACTTCGTTCACGGAAAATGGGTTCAACTCACCTGTTACAGTATACTCGAAACCATCCTTAAAGTACTTCATACACTGATGTTGCGTAGAAGGGATGATGTTGTACTCGTGTAGCCAAGGACGACCGAGCAAGGCGTTGTAGCAGGTCTTGGCTTCAATGACATGGAATTTGATGTCTGTGACGAGAAGTCCAAAGCGTAATGTTAGTATCACAGATCCGAGAGTCCGTGACGATTGTGAATCGAAACCGAAGATAGTAATCTTGTCACGAGCGAGGTGTTGCACACTCATGCAGATTTCCTTTAACACCCGAACATTGAGGAGATTGACGGAGGATCCATTATCCACCAGGATTTTGCCTATCTTGATATCATGGCAGTATCCAGAGACATATAAGGGACGGTTGTGGTCGCACGTCCCGAGAAGGAGGTCTTCGTCACCGAAAGTGATGTCGGCCGTATGCACTTCCTCCAGTTCATCCTTCATCCTTTCAGTGGCGAGGAAGGCTTGGAATTGCTCAGGTTCTTGTAACGCCTTAATTAGTGAGTCTCGCGCTTCTTTTGATAATAAGAAGGCATCGAGGATGCTAAGCTGAGAAGGTAGCTTCTTTAGGTGCGCAAGGATGTTGTAGTCCACCTTACCCTTCCTGGGAGGGTCTTTGGCAGCCAGCTCTCTCACGACCTGGTCATCTAAAGTGATATCTTCAGTGACCTTTTCCTTTCCCTTGTCTTTTCTACTCACGGGCCCGAGATTCTTTTCCGGGAGCGTACGATTGCGCAGCTGAATGTTTTCGCAGGCCTCTGGTTCTCCCTCTTTACCCAAGACGGATTCTTTAAAGAGAGGGCCCAGAGCCATTTCTTCATCAGAGTCGCTCCTAAAGGTGAGAACTTGTGACCCCCCAGCGTGAGCCATATAACAGTTGCCAGTAGTTCTGTTGTGCCCATCGACAGTACTTCTTCGCTCCCGACGGCTCTTGCGTTTCATGCGCTTGAAATGTTGCCGACGAGCAACATACCCTTGCCACCATGTCTTAAAGGCGTCGCACTCCTCCGTGGGGTGTGAAATTTTTCGATGATATGCGCAATAATCAGGGTGCCTCTCTACCCCATCGTGTGTATTTCCTTCCGAGGGCGGTAGCTTCATCCCCATTGACATGGCTTTGGCAAACCTTTTCCTCGTCTTGAATATCTTCTTGTCTACTTCGGATGCCTTTCGCTCTGGCAGGGGTAGTTCAACTCTTTCGTTCAGTCGCCTGCATTTGGCTCCTTCCGATGTGGCCATCTCACGCTCCTGATCCGCTTTACTCTTTAGACGAATCTCGTCTAGAAAGGCGTTGATCATTTCATCTGTTGGCCACGCACGCTCTGGTTCAAGCTCTGTCCCCAGCTTCTTAGTGCCAGGAGTCTTTTCATCGTCGGTAAACGAGTGGGAGATAACGTTACAACTCGCCACATATCCCTCGGATTCATCCGACGAACTCTCTCTATCATCTCCCTCTTGAAAGATGTGGTTGAGGAACTCTTGCAGTGTGACAGGAGTTCGCGCCTTTTGATTGTACTCTTCCAGCGCGTCGATTTGCTTCTGCAAGTTCGTGTGCTCGTCTCCAAGCTTCACGGGCTTCTTGGATTTCTTCTTCTTTTTCTTCGAAGATTTTGACGGTTGGGCGTGAGTATTTGGGCCCTTATCGCGAGTCTTCGTAGTTGGGCGGGGCTTCAACATCCCTTTGATAATTTGAGGTTCAAGAGGGTCCTTCCATTCGATTGCGGGGCACGCATGAAGGTCTCTCAGCATTCTTTCGGTTTTAGTCGATAGCACGACCTCCCATGGAGCTTCTTCGATAAAGGAACAGGTTGCCCCCGGTGTATCTGCTTTCTTAGGAGTATGCGGCTGTGGTGGGTTCACCTTCCACTTTTCTGACAGTATAAACTTCCCCTGGAGGTATTGATCTTCAACCCATCCTTTGAAGACGAAGCAGTCTTCAATCGGATGACTTACCGTCTGATGGTAAGGGCAATAGTTAGGGTTATTCGCCTCAGTGGGTTGTGGCGGTCGTCTTGGATTTGGTAGGTTTATAAGCCTGTTACGTACTGCCAGCTCGAATAACCGTTTCGTCTTGTCTCGTGGGAACGAGTAGGGACGCTTCATCTTCTCGTTATAATACCGGCGTCTTTCTTCCAATTGATCTCCCGGCTTCGGGGCGTTAGGTTGCTGCTGGGCATTCGCGACGAAGGTTGCCCTTCCTTTACCCTTGTCATTCCGAGGTTCCGACTTCGGGGGAGGTGGTCTATGACCCATCTGGTCCATCTGGGCCAACTTGTCGATTAAGGCCTGGAATGTGGTTGGCTTAAAGAACATCATAAACTGGGAGATAGTTGCGTGGGGGTCTAGGGTTCCCATGAACATGCCCACTGCGGGTGCCTCCTCAATGCGTTGTTCGCATCTCGACCATAAATTCCGCCAGCGTATAGCATACTGGACCCAGGTTTCGCCTGGTTTTACCCTGGCGTTAATCAATGCTGTTATTGGAGTGCGTTCGCTGGCGCTCGCGAATCGCTGAGTGAATAGCAACTCCATTTCAGCGAACATCTTGATAGAATCGTTCGGGAGTTCCGAATACCATTCGAACGCTGTTTTTGATAAGCTGCCCACGAATTGGCAAAGCAACAGTTTATCATCACCGCCGGTGTTACCGCAAAGGGCCCTGAACTGGGCGACATGTTGGTGGGGGTTGCCGGTCCCCTTATACACGTGGAATTTTGGTATTGTATAGCCCGGCGGGTATTTAATTTGGTCGTACCAGCTTGGATACGGCCGGCCCGTTTTTACGACTTGACCAGCTGCCTCAGTCGCATGATGAACCCGGATTTGCTGGGCTATATAGTCGACCAAATCAGCCTTAGAGATTGTCTCCTCCTTGGCCGTTGAGAGGGTTGGTGGTGGATTTGACGTTTCTCCTCGGTCGTCTTCAGGAACGATTGAGGGATCCTCGGCGGGTAAGTCCTGTTGGATCATCATTCCTATCATATCTTGGAAGAGAAGGCCCATACGCTGTATGTTGGCTGCTTGTTCAGCAGCCTCTTTGTCCTTTTTCTCCAGTATCCGGCGAAGGAATTCAGCGTCGGTTTCTTCCTCCTATCGTGCGTCTGAGGACGTTTCTGGGCTTTCTTTTGGCCCGGTAAGTGCGGCCATAGCATTCATCATTTCTTGGAGCTTTTGCTGTTGCTCCTGAGCTTTGGTCACCGACCGTGTGAGCGGTCTATGACCTGTAGACGCACGGCTGTCTTCTTTTCCTGACGCCATGTATACGGTGTGGATCATCATGCCCCCAGACTTCGGGCGTCTGGGCTCAGTGCTTTTAGCTGTCGTTGCAGGCTGGGGGACCTTCTCTGGCTTCCTCCTTTTATGAGCCATGGAGGTTGAAGGGGCCATTGAGGTGGGTGCCCAGACATCCTTTCAGGGTTTAGCCTGGTGACCAGCTTCCGGTTGGATTTTCAGCTTCTTGTGCTGGCGGGAGAAGCTTGGATCGATGGTCGAGTCTCGGGCCTACCGCCAAACCTTATAGATTTTGGAAGACAGCCGTTAAGGGGATCGGGGCTGTTCTGACTTTATTCCCGCAACCTTTTTTAGTGCAGGAGGAGACCTCTTTAGCACCGCAGTAGGAGAATTCCTTCGCACCTTGTTTAGCATCTCGAAGCTGTTCCCAGTTGGAACAGCAGCATTAACTTCTGTCATCGGGGCTGGTGGAGTTAACCCGGAGGGGGAGTTGCCCCCAGCCTTCCTTACTCGGCGCCAATGGCGACGTCGAGCGTGTCGAGCGGACGGCGTTGGTTCAGCGGTGAGAATGGCTTCGTCTTGCCCCCTGTGTAGGTGGGGGGTTGCTGTTGGTGTTATCCTGTCAAAGACCGACTTCCTTTGGGTAGTAGGGGCGGGAGCTGAAGCCGTCAATCTTGTAAAGATCGACTTTTTGGCCGGAGAAGCCGCCTTGGCGATTTCGGGAGCAGGACCGGTCACTTTCTTAGAAGCGGCCTTCTCTGGGATTGTAGGCCCCATGATGGGTCCACAGGATTTCTGGCCCAATCTCGAGAAGACCGAGGCGTTGACGCTGGGCGACTCATTGAGATGAGCCGTGGCGGGGGTAAGACGATCAAAGACCGACTTCTTGAGAGCTTCCTTCGTCAGTGCCGGCGTCGCGAAGCTTGTTGGTGGGAGTATAGTCCCAAAGAACAATCCGGTAGTGGCCTGAGTCACCTGGTCCACCGGCATTGTGAATAACGAAGCGGCTTGGGGTCCGTAGGCTATACCTCCTGGCGAGGCAAAGCATTGGTCGCAATTGCAGTCTGAGCAGTTGGAGAATTTCGCAGAAGTAGAAGCCATCGATCCTTTGCTTTCTGCAATAAGCAAGACGCCAATTCTTAGTATCTTGAAACCCAAGGGCAACCATTAGCGAACCGCGATTGGTTCGCGAATCACGACACACGAAGTGTGGAGTGGAAAGAGGAAAAGGTCCCACCGGGCGTGCCAGAATCTGTTCCCCTCCGAAGGACGGCGCGACGTGGACGTCTCGCCTGAAATTCGGGGCAGATGCTAATTGGTGCTATCCGTCCACCTCTCCGAAGATGCCAAGTTGATTTATGGCACCATGTATCGAAGGTTTAAACGGATGCGGCCGATGTAGCAGACTTCGTCAGATTCCCCCTCAGGATGAGGGGTTTTTGATTGTGGGGACGCTCTTCCCTGCAGGCGCAAGCCCCTGCAGTTAATTACGCTACCGCATCGCGGTAACAACTTTCTCCTTCTCCAGATGGTCACTTCGTGTCGTGTGTATTTATTTTACGTTTTGTTGCCCGTGGATTGTTTACGGAGACCGAGTTATGTCGTCGCCCGTAGGGCGTGGACTAGTCCAAATCCGTGTTATCTTCGATTTGGGTTTGGGGGTTTGGTTTGAGGATACGTTAGCCATACTTGAGGCTAAGATCAACTTAAACGTTTGTTAAGGATACGTTAGTCTAACTTGAGACTAAGATCAACTTAACGGGATCATTTAGATCCGACAAGAGAGCATTTGGGCTCCATTGTTCCAGTTTGGGGACATAGTGGTCCATCGTATGTATGGCCGTCGGGACCCGTTACCTCTCTGACGGCGTTGAAGGATTACAACGATAGGTGTCAAAGGAGTTCCGAGATGTACCCTTGAACCAAAGTTGATTGGAGGGATTCATAGTCCAGTCTGTTTGAAGGTTTATGGATACGTTAGCCATATTTGAGGCTAAGATCAATTTAAACGGGATCGTTTAGATCCATTTCCAGTTTAGGGACATGGTGGTCCCTCTACAGTTTAGGGACATAGTGGTCCGTTGCTAGTTTAAGGACATTGCGGTCCGTGGGTAGTTTAAGGACATTGCGGTCCATGGGTAGTTTTTTAAGACATCTCGATCAAGGTTAAGGACGTCATAGTCCGTAGGTTTAAGGACCCCACAGTCCATTGTTAGTTTTAAGACATCTCGGTCGAGGTTAAGGACGTCGTAGTCCATGGGTTTAAGGACCCCACAGTCCGTTGCTAGTTTTAAGACATCTCGGTCAAGGTTAAGGACGTCGTAGTCCATGGGTTTAAGGACCCCACAGTTCGTTGTTAGTTTTAAGATATCTCGGTCGAGGTTAAGGACGTCGTAGTCCATGGGTTTAAGGACCCCACAGTCCGTTGTTAGTTTTAAGACATCTCGGTCGAGGTTAAGGACGTCGTAGTCCATGGGTTTAAGGACCCCACAGTCCGTATCAATGTGTGGTCATCGGGACCCGTCACCTCTTTGAAGACGTTGAGGGATTACAACGCCAAGTATCAAAGGAGTGAAGAGATGTACCCTGGAACCGGAGTGGATTAAATAGTCTTTGGCCCAATTTGGGATCAAGACCAATTAGTTATGTTATGAGCCCATTAGCCCAGTTAATTACGAATTGAGGACTTATGGCCAGCTTGGGCTAAGTCCAATCATGTCTGGAATATTGGCTTCCTGTTGGTCCATTGAAGGAGAGAGTTTTCCTCTGGCCATTTAGCCAATTGGGCCAATGCCTAGTGTTAAACATTACAGACCAATCAGTGTTGAACACTGGGAATGAGATTGACAAGTTAGTGTTTAAAACTAACAGATAGTTGGTGTTAAACACCAGCAACAAGGCTCTCAAATTAGTGTTAAACACTAAAACAGATCAGTGTTAACACTGGCAACAGAGATCTCACATTAGTGTTAAACACTAAGGTAATCAGTGTTGAACACTGCAAATAAAGTTCTTTGATTAGTGTTGAACACTAAGGCCCAACAGTGTTTTAACACTGGATTCGGGGGTTCCAATTTAGCGTTAGATGCTAAGGCAAGAGGGGTCACGTGGTAGCATGTGAGGGCGCCCTCCCTTCGTTTGTTCTGCTGAAAAGATCGCATCTTTTGGAGCATCATGTGTCATCACGTGACGGGTGTTTGAATGGAGTATGTTAAAGCTTCTGCCAAGGGTCACGTGGGTCACGTGAGGCACTGCCTCAAAGGGCTTTCTGTAGATCTTTTGGGGGGGTCACGTGGTGACACGTGACCCTTCTAATCTGTAGTTGTTTAGAAGATCTGTTAATCCCTTTCAGGAATTAAATTCCTCGTAGGGTTGAACCCTGACAATAATTTCAGAGGAATTAAATTCCTAGTTCCGTTTGAAGAGTTGAACTCGGAATTTTCTGTAGGAATTAAATTCTTCATGTATGTGAAGAACTGAATAGGGTTAAACCCTAATAAAAGCTTTAAGGAATTAAACTCCCACTCTCTGTTAGAGAATTATTCTGGGGAGTAAGATTAAGGGAATTACATTCTTGTTGTTTTCACAGAACTAAATTCTTAATTAGGGTTAAACCTTGATTCTTTTCATTCTGAAGGAATTAAATTCCCATAACACAGGGTCAAACCCTAATTTTATTTTAAAGGAATAAAATTCCTATAGTTCTGTGAGAATTAAATTCTCGTGCTTGCATTCTCTCTCTTTGCTTTGGATCTGCATGGCAGGATCTCAACCCATTGAGAATTAAATTCTCAACTCAAAGGGAGATGTGCACTTTACAGATCCTCCATCAAAGAGAGAACCATGTTCTTCTGTTTTATATCAGAGTTAAACTCTGTTGAGAATTAATTTCTCTTTTCTTTCAAAAAGCCTTCCCTTTCTTACCTAGGGTTTTCTTTTGCAGAAGATCCAAATTCTTCAAAGTATCAAGGCTCTCTCCCTTTTCTTCCCTCTGCCTATGTATATCTTTTTGTGTGTCTCTTGGCTCCTATTTATAGGAGAAGCAGCCGAGTCAATTAGTTTTTGATGAATCTTTCATTGAGAGATTTGATTTGCATCCATCATTCATTTTGGACCGTTGGATTATTAGGTGAATTTTATTCACCATTGGATTTTTAAATCCAGAGATTCTCCTTTGTTATTTCGGTTAGATTTAAAGGGGAAATCTTTCCAAATTCGAGATTTTCCCATAGATAGATGATATTTAATCACCTCTGAATCTTTAATTTAATCGGTTGCTTTTGGAAAGATTTGAGATGTCTTTCTCAGAATTTAATTCTGTTAACAAATGGGCTTTGAAGTCGGTCACGTGTGGCCACGTGACCCTTGGTCACGTGTGGGCACATGACCCCCTTGGAACGAGCCTTCTTCCTTCTTTTTACGCTCTGTCTTCTGGTTGCTGCTTAACTATCACGTGCCACCACGTGACAACTGATCACGTGTGAGCACGTGACCCTGGCATGGAGCCTTCTTCTTGATTTAACCTGAGAATGAGTCTGATGTTTTGAGTGTCACGTGCCAACACGTGACCCTGGTCACGTGGGAGCACGTGACCCCTTCTGAAGCCTTTTTCTTGATTTGCTCAGGGAGCTGTTGGGTTTTGAAGCCGCTTTTGATTGTCACGTGCCAACACGTGACCCAGGTCACGTGGGAGCACATGACCCTTTCTGAAGCCCTTATCTTTGATGTAATCGGGAAGTTGAATTTGCCTTGCTGATGCTTTTAGGTGTCACGTGCCAACACGTGACTGCTGGTCACGTGTAAGCACGTGATCCTTTTCTGAAGCCTTTTCCGTAGGCTTTCCTGATTTTAAATCAGGAAACAAATTCCCCCACAGCATTGTTCTCACGTGTTTGCACGTGAGTACAACGCTGTCACTTTTGTGACCGCTGGATCTGCTTTGGGGAGTAGGGTAGACGAAACGTCCTTTCAGAAGCGCCTTCACTTTTTCATGTCCTTCCTTTCAAACCTTTCTTTTAAGAATTTGATTCTCGTTCTCAGAGCTTAGTTCTCTGTTGTGTCTGTGCAGTGCCGCCTCATTTGCCAATCAAAGGCTAGTGCTCATGTGTTGCGTATGCAGGGATCTGTTTGATGGGGACGTTTCATTTCCCTAACCTAATTCCAATGCGTCGTTGGATTTCATTTCCAATGCTCTCCCCTTCTTTCCGGGCTTTGAGAATAGTCCCGCCATGCACAACATTTTTTGTGCATAGCATTAAATGCTCCCCTATATAACCTGAACCCTATGCCTTACTTCTTTTCTTCACAGAGAAACCCATTCATACCTTAAGGTGGTCATCTTTGAGAACCCGATCAATCGCCATGGCTTGCAATCGTCCCCATGCTCGTCGGCAACCATGGGAGGTGTCCCTTGAGGAGATAATTCCTCGCTTCGCTGCGCGGCTGGCGGATCCCCTTCTCACCGACGCTCAATGTGACACGGTGATGTACGAGCTACTGACCCGTCGGGGCTCTCCTCTTCCCATAGGCTCCATTTGACTCCGAATGATCCTCATGTCTGTGCTTGCCGATATACCCCCTCATCCGGCGGAGATGACTTCGGCGATCCTTGACGCGGCGGAGGACAAGCTTGAGTGCTTTCATGAAGCTTGTCTGATCACTCAAGCTCTGAAGGATCACTCAGTTCATTTACTGAGTCAGATAAGAGCTCGTCGGGCCGTCATGTCTGCTTTCGCTGATGAGCACGGCTCCAATCGGTGGGGAGCGACTCCTCGCGAAAACCGTCGTTTTGACGTGCTGGAGAAGGCAGAGAGGGTGTTGGAGAATTTTGTGTTTTGCTTTGTTAACCCTTGTATTTCTGATCCCTTGTTTGGTGATCTTTTCCCACCAATGTAGTATATTTGAATCAATGTACTCCTTTAATCATTGGTGGTTTGCCTGCTTTCTGTTGAATTTTCATGCTTGTCAGATAGTCGTACGTGTGTCTTGCTTGCGTAAATGAGCCGTCTATTTTTTTTAATTACGAGCACCATCGTTCTGTTGCATGCACATCAGTGCCTCGGGCAACATTTCCTTTTAAACATTCGTACAGTTGCAAATGCGCGCCTGATAGGATACAGATCAGAAACTTGCCTCGTTATCTCCCGTATCGGGTGGTTTGTGCTGGCTTTAGATCGAGTATTGTTGTCGAAGGGAGGTTTATAAATGAAGACATATTCTTCCCTTCAATGGTGTGTCCCCTTTCTATTGAATGTGTTCTGCGTACAATTTATCTTGATCTCTTTGCAGGACAGTGATGGCTTAGGATTCAGGGTTAAGATCTGCTTCCTAAGACTTTTGCATTTTATGAGCCATGAGGGTCTCATAAAGAGTTTTTCTCCCTACAGGTCGAGAGGATCCCAACGCGACGGTACGACGGGCAAAATCCTAGTACCACAGACCCTAACGGACCTTTGTCGTAAAGAGCAGAGGTTAACTATGACGTTAGGACATCCTTGCGAGAACTTCTCGATTTGTCTCGACTCGTAAGGCAAAGCCTTAGGCAATGGGGATTAAAAAACCTGTTTCCTAAGCACTGGGGCCCTGCAAGTCAGTCCAAGATGGACTCTTGCATACTATTCACGGGTCACACTCTCCAATGTCGAATCTCGACAAGGAGGGAAACAACCACTTACGAGTCCTCTCGACTTATAAGCGAGAAAAATTCTCTTGTGAGATCCTTACGACTTTCAAGAGAAAACACACTTAGGAGTCCTCACGACCCCTAAAGAGAAAATACACCTGCAGGATCCTCTCGACTCATAGGGAGAAAAGTCTTTATGAGACCCTCACGACTCATAAAGTTGAAAAGTCTTAGGTGGCAGATCCTAACCATGTCTCCTATGCTATCACCGCCCTACAAAGAGGTTAAGATGGACCATCTATGGGCCACACTTGCCAAAGCTACATGTCACTGAAATGGAGAAGTTACTCATAAGCATATAAACTCCTTCACACCAGAGTAAGACATGAAGAAATAGAAGGGTGCAGCTCATGGGGCTGAGGGTTTGGAACTATATCCCTTAAGAGTTGAGATTTGAGTCAAAGATAAATGACGACGGTTGTGTCCGCTCGTTATCTACTCAGATCAAGATTCTGAAAGTTATATACCAACCCGAAACTGGTCATACGCCATGCATAACTCTGCACTACTTCACCCACGTACATACTTACGCGGGCAAAGTAGTGGGAGGCATTTGTTCCCATCAAAAATTTCTGTGCAAAGAGCCTAAGGTATCAAATGGTAGTGATACGCTTAAGAAAATGCAAACCAGTATTTTTCGAGCTGTTTTTTGACAAACTCCCGAAGTACAAATTGTTAAATTATGATGGTATCGAAAGCATCTTGAAAATTCCTTCGATTCGATATATTATGGGCTTCATAATTCATCCGGGATCAAAAGTTATGAGCAAATATGCTATACACTGTTCCCTGATTAAAAAATCAGGAAATTACCTCAGTGAGGTATCACGTGCTCACACGTGACCAATGGTCACGTGTTGACACGTGATAGTTAAAACAGAAATAAAAACAAACGATTAAAGAAGGATCCAATTGGGGGTCACGTGCTCACACGTGACCAATGGTCACGTGTTGACACGTGACAATCGAAACAGAAATGAAATAACAAACGGCTGA
The DNA here is from genome assembly GCA_030015575.1 of Agapanthus africanus. Lineage (NCBI taxonomy): Eukaryota > Viridiplantae > Streptophyta > Magnoliopsida > Asparagales > Amaryllidaceae > Agapanthus > Agapanthus africanus. Next base: position 19,634 of record JASDDO010000264.1, on the reverse strand, counting down.
AGGAAACACCTCAATGAGGTGTCACGTGCTCACACGTGACCAATGGTCACGTGTTGACACGTGATGGTTAAAACTGAAACGTAAATAAACGCTGAGAAAAGGACTCAATTGGGGGTCACGTGCTCACACGTGACCAAGGGTCACGTGTCAGCACGTGACTGGCTTCGAAAGCCTTACAGTTTAATAAAATTAAATTCTAAAAGCTTCTAAATCTTTCCAAATGAAAAAGGATTATGGGGACCGTTGGATTAAAGATCCAAGGGTGATTAAAAATCACTAATTTATGGAAAAAATCTTAGACAAGGAAAGATTTACCCTAAATCTCACCGAAAATAACAAACAGAATATCTTTTGGATTGAAAATCCAACGGTGAATAAAATTCACTGAATGATCTAAAAGCTCATATCAATTATGAAAACAAACAAAATCTTTCAATGAAAGATTTGCTAAACAAATTGATTCTTTCCCTCCTCCTATAAATAGGAGCCAAGAGAAGAGAAGGGATCTACCTTTTTGGAGAGAAGAACGGAGAGAGGAGAATTTAATTCTCAAGAGAGAGAAAAAGAGAGGAGAATTTAATTCTCAAGAGAGAAAAGAAGAGAAAGGAGAATTTAATTCTCAACAAAGAAAACCCTAGGTGAGAAAAGAAAAGGAATCAAAACTTCAAACAGAGAATTTAATTCTCAAAATCTAAGAGTTTAACTCTTCTGCAAAAGAACTTAGTTGTTTCTCTAGTTGAAGATCTGCAGAAGCACATCTCCCCATAGGTTGAGAATTTAATTCTTATCGGGTTGAGATCCTGCCATGCAGATCCAAAACTTAGTGGAGGAATTGAGTTTAGAGAATTTAATTCTCCCAAAACAAAACTAGGATTTAACCCTCTATGAGAATTTAATTCTCCCAAAGTTACAGGAATTTAATTCCTCCAAGATAAAAACTAAGGTTCAACCCTATATGAGAATTTAATTCTCCTGAAAATATAGGAATTTAATTCCTTCAAGATGAACAGAACTAGGGTTTAACCCTATATAAGAATTTAATTCTTTTACATATATGGAAATTTAATTCTTTTAAAAAGAAATTGGGGTTTAACCCTACTTAAGAATTTAATTCTTGCACAATAGGAATTTAATTCCTCCAAAATTATGATTAGGGTTTAACCCTACAGAGAATTTAATTCTTAAAGAAATAAAGAGACTTGAAAGATCTCCATGCACGTAAAGAACTTGATCACGTGGTAACACGTGACTCCCATTCTCAATGAGCAGAGAAGAAAAAACAGAACTTGATCACGCGGTAACACGTGACCCTTCCCCTCAATGATCAAAAGAGAATGAACAAGAATTAAGGTCACGTGTCCCCACATGACCCTTGAAAAGATCCCCAGAAATGAGAAGGAAAAATCACTGAGGCAACGCCTCACGTGCTCCACGTGACTCCCGAAATACAGAGAGAAAAAGTAAAAGAAATAAAGGCCTTGGGCGCTCTCACGTGTTCCCACGTGACCTCTTGGCAGACGCTCTAACAATCAGTGCATGAATCCTCCTCACGTGTCAGCACGTGATGCTCCAAAGTAAAATATAAAAGTGTTTAACACTTAATTGCAGAACGAAAAAAGGGATCTGGTCCCACTTTTGGGCGCTCTCACGTGTCCACACGTAACCCCTCTTTCTTTAGTGTTTAACACTAATTTGGGGATTATATATCCAGTGTTTAACACTGATTGTTTCTAGTGTTTAACACTAAATTGAAGATTATATTTTCAGTGTTTAACACTGATTGTCTTTTAGTGTTTAACACTAATTTGAGAGTTCTATCTCCAGTGTTTAACACTGTTGTTCTCTAGTGTTTAACACTGCTTTCAGACAAATTGGCTATTCCAGAGGCAAAAGTCCCTCCTCCAAATGAATCTCAAAATTGAGGAAATCAAAGACAAAATGTTGTCAGAGCCCCCAAACCTCTGTTTAGCATTGCTGAATGATGAGGGCCTGAACCCAGACAAATGTCTAATGGCCCAAAGGGCCAATATTTCAAACATAATTGGACTTAGCCCAAACTGGCCATAAGTCCTCAAATCATCTTAAACTGAGCACATCTGCTCTTTCAACCAACTCCTTGGTTCAAGGGTACATCTCTGAACTCCTCTGATATTTGTCGTTGTAATCTTTCAACGTCTTCCGAGAGGTGATGGGTCCCGACAGCCATACATTTTATTGGACCACTATGTCCTTAAACTGGTATTGGACCACTACGTCCTTAAACTGGTATTGGACCACCATGTCCCTAAACTGGCAATGGACCACCATGTCTCTAAACTAGAACAATAGAGCCCAAATACTCTTTTGTCGGATCTAAACGATCCTGTTAAGCTGATCTTAGTCTCAAATTAGACTAACGTATCCTTAATAAATGTTTAAGTTGATCTTAGCCTCAAATATGGCTAACGTATCCTTAAACCAAAACCCGAAACCCAAATCTAAGAAAATACGGATTTAGACTAATCCACGTCTTACGGGCGACAACATAAATCAGTCTCCGTATACAATCCACGGGCAACCACAAACAAAACAAACATCCACGATACGAAGTGACCATCTGGAGAAGGAGAAAGTTGTTACCGCGATGCGGTAGCGTAATTAACTGCAGGGGCTTACGCCTGCAGGGAAGAGCGTCCCCACAATCAAAAACCCCTCGAACGAGGGGGAATCTGACGAAGTCTGCTATATCGGCCGCATCCATTTAAACCTTCGATACATGGTGCCATAAATCAACTTGGCATTTTCGGAGAGGTGGACGGATAGCACCAATTAGCATCTGCCCCGAATCTCAGGCAAGACAGTCCGTCTTGCGCGTCTTTCGGCGGGGAACACCAGGTTTCACTATTCATGAGTATTGGCTAGTTGTGTACAAGTACGTATCAATAACACTGTTTTATTCACTGTTCACTGTATGATTCATTGTCACGAATCACTCACTATTCACTAGCGTACTTGACACAACCACACCAATACTACACACGTTCGACAATGCAATGTACACTGAGAATTAACATGAATGTTCACTATCACTAAAGGTCTTGTAGTCGGATAGAACTATGAATCATGCCGCTAAACAGTTCATGTGCAGTATAAGTCGTATGCATCTTATGAACATAGAAAATTCGTATTTAATCATGCAATCAGAATTTACCAAAAGGATACAAAAGCGGTAATAAGTAAACTTGGTCTGCAGTTCAACAAAATTAATTTCAGGACAATCGGGTTTCGGATTTGCGAGTTACGGTCATTTCATTTTAAGTGTTCACTGCTGAAAATTCAATTCCTGAACTGAATGTCCATTTCGCAACACAATTTTTACCCTGTTGGGATCAAAATTAGGCGACTCCATAGTTGAACAAAATTTATTTTTATCATTTAGGTTTCTAACGCACCAGACGGATCGATAATATCCATAGTGTACTGGAAGTTATGCACTGTACAACAATGGTGTATAAGTTCTGCCCTGTTTGGAACTGCTATACGTTCTGTTAATTTAAAATACAGTTTAAATAGTAAACGACAGTAGAAAAGGATGAAATCACATTCATTAGTTATCTAACTGTTTCATCTTCACTGTGGTATAGGGTTCCGCATTATAACATGTTCATACAGCAGGGTGGAAGCATTACAAAACTAGAATCAAAGGCCAGAGTTGCTTTGGACTGCAGTCCAAAGCCGCACCCCGAACCAGTTTCCGTCATCTTTTTAGCATATAATTAGATTCAAACTCTTATGGGGTTCTAGGTCGTCGAGTTGTCTTCGATTTGAGCTCTCGAACGCAACATTCCGACTTGTAATCAATTAACTGTGAATTTTACGAAATTCAGATACGGGAAAATTTTAGTTTTGCGGGTCTAAATGGGAAAGGCCTATCACATCATTAAAGATCGTATTTTCCAGCCAAATCATGACACGACGTTCATTATTACACAGGACATCCTGTGTGATCAGTTTCCGTCAATTTAACGAGGGTTTTCTCCTCGGGTTTTGTATCGAACACTTACATATTATTGATTCGCAAGAAAGGTATATACTGAATTTATTGGCATTTAGAAATGTAATAGATAGAATTAGCATGGAGCAAGCAGGGTACACGCCTGATGACGAATTTGACGATCAAAACAACGAAGGGATGGATGGCTTGAACACGGGTACGGTGCAACGAGGCTCAAGCCTGTGGCGCGGCCTCAGTTTGGCTTGGAGAGGTGAGGATGAAAGTGAGGCTCGCTGCAGGCGATGGCGCAGGTGGAGGTTGCAGGTGGGTTGAAGTGGAGGGCTCGCGGTGGCCGGAGGTGGATCGACTGGAGGCGAGGGGCTCGGCTATGGAGAGGGTGGCCGCCGGTGAGTTCGTGGGTTAGAGGAGCTCGGGGAGGAGGCTCGGATGTTCGTCGACGACGAGAGGGGCATAGGGTGTTCGCCGGAAGAAAAGGGGAGCTCTGCCACGGCTGTAGGGAGCTTGACCAGGAACTTGGGTGGAGAGAGGAAGGGTCGCGGGTGAAGGTAGAGGTGGTGGGGATGCAGTGACATGGCCGGAGTTGCGAGGGTGGTGAGGGATCTCGGGAGTTTGGAGTCGGCACCGGTGATGGTGAAGACGATGGCTGAGGAGTTGTCGTTGCTTGAAGGTGGTGAGGTGATGGGTTGCGGGTGCTCGGGAGTTGCTGGTGAGTTCGGTCGTTGGTGTGGTGGTGTCAGGGAGGAGGCTGGCGGCGGCGGCGCGGCGAGCTTGAGTGGGCAGTGGAATGGTCGGAGTTGGGAGGTAAATTCGATGGTGGTTGTGGTGTTGGGGTTGTAGGGGGTGTGTGTGAGGAGCTCGGTGTCACTGAGGAGGGGAGCTCGGTGAGGGGATGGGTTGAGTAGGGTTGGTGTTGGGTGTTTGGAGAGAGGAGAGGAGAAAGGGAGGAAGGCGGGGGGAGATCGCGGGCGTGGGCGCGGGTCAAGGAGCAGGGATATGGGGCGATGAAGCACGGGGCGTGGAGCATGGGGCGACGTGGGAAGAAGAAGGAGAAAAGAAGCGGGAATATGAAAAGAGTGGGGAAGAAGGGAAACGTTCGGGTAAGGGCTTGGGCTGGGCCGGGATTTGGGTTTTATTTAGGAAAATTTAAAATTCAAAATATATGCATTCTAAATTCCACCAAAAATAACGGGAAAAAAAGAAAATATTCAGGGGACTTGGAAAATATGGAGAGAAAAAAATGGCGGAACTGGGAATTTACAGTAGGCGTCCCTTCGATCCCAGGCGATAGCGACAGCCTGTCACGTCCGCCAACCCGCTTCAGACACGTGGCCTATAGCCCAACAGACGAACAAGCGAATTGGCGCCCCCTCTTTAATGCAAGATCATTTCGCTGGTCCGCTGATATCATCGGAGATACGTGCGAAGATCCAAGCGCTTGGGGATACGCCACGTGGGATCGAAAATCTGAACGATGCAACTGTTCTACACCACGTCACTCCGGAAAATCCGCACCAAGGATTCTCGGCAACAGACTGGGCCGAGAAAAATCAAGCAGTCCACTCTCGACAAGACCCATAAATAGGTCGGAACGAGAGCGGGGGGCTAATGATGATGCTCATAAGTGGGAATTCCTCATATCACGACACGCGGCGAATGACGTGTCACCCACGACAGCTCACTAGACTCCTGGGGGGTTACGAGATAAAATCAGGGTCGAGCATTGATGACCTTTCTTGGTTCATCCCCGAGCTTACACTCCGCCTCTTACCTAAGAGTGACCTAGCCGCCGAGATGGCGCCCATTCTCCTGTGCTCGTCTCCGAGCTATTTCAGATTTGAGCGTTCTCGGCCTCCCGGCTTGTCTCCGATCCTCACACCGATCTATGCCTCCCTAGCTCTCGGACAAATGAGAATGCGAGGCCCTAGCGCTTCCGCAATAGCTCCGTGTATCTCGCTAAAGCGAGATATACGCCGCCCCACGTCCCGCATCCCATGCTGGCGCATCCTCCCATTAGTAGGTGTATCCCGCCATTAATGGGGGGATCCTGTCATTCACGCTGGCGTAACGTCAGGGGATTAGCCGAAGGCGATGATCTTGTGCCTTCTCGCTCCATGCGACCATTATAAAAAACCCTCTCTCAGACGACTCAGGGAAGGCAATTTTAATTCAATAGGCCGCTACTCTGCTCATTTTTCTCGGCTAACTTGATCGTCGGAGGGTCTTACGGTGGTCACCCATCCAGGGACTTCTTTGCAGATAGCTCGGCTTCACCTCAAAATCAACCCATTGAGATCCGTATGCCCAAGAAGACAACCTTTAAATCAAATCTCAGTCATTAAACAACACTCGCTACAGATTGACGGAGGACGGCATCTGAAGGAGATCCGACCTCCATCAGCCGCCCTCACTCCTCTTCCACTCATCGAAATCCTATATCAACAGAGATTGAAAGAAAAAACTTAACTCAAAACCCATAGTTTTGATCTCAACATAGCTCCCACATCATCACCCTTCTCTACCCCTAACTTCAAATCTATCCATTTTAAAATCAACCCTGTCCAGTATAATTATGCAATTCTCTTTTCTTTTTCTTCTTTTTTTTGCATATTTATCGAGGAAAATAGGGTTTTTTAGAGGGAAGGCTTGTTGCATCTTATATTTTTGAAGATAAGCATATAAATCTTCAAAAAGGAGCCATGTATTATAAGAACTTAGAAATTTGTATGTTGTAGAAAATATGGCTAGGATTTAATTTAAGAAGTATAAGAAGAATAGGGGAAGATGGCTAGAAGTAGGGTTCAATTTGAGAAGAAGAAGAAGAGAAGAAAAAGATGGCAGAATTAGGGTTCAATTTGAGAGGAGGGGAGGGAGAGCTAGGGTTTAATATCAATTTGAGAAGGTCGAAGAAGGGAAAAATGGTCCAGAAATATCACGTGCAGTACACGTGGTAATCAAAAAAAGAATATTCTGACGGTTGACTAACAGTAGGTGGTTAAGTGCAAACGAAGAAAACGTAGATATTTATCCGCTACTCAGAAAAACATAGATATTTCTCAATCAAAAACATAAAACCTTAGATATTTATATCCAATTTAAGCCTGGATAAAATTAAACATAATATTTTTGGATTACCCAGCTTATACACTTATGAACGTAAATTGTTAAATGGAGCATTCTATTGTCCAATCCATTAGGTAAGCACCCAACTACATACAAGCCTATAAAAACACATGTTTGAATATCATATCAATGCATGTTTATATGATGTGGATTTAAAGGATTTGATATATTTATAAAACGAAGGGTGGGGTTAAGCAGGATCGAGTCATCAAAAGATAACTTTTGGATGACATCTTTCCTTTTTGGTCTCTTACTTTTGTATGAAAAAAAGGAAACCTTTCTGTTGGGATCAAAAATTATACCCGGTTGACCAAGTCAAAATCAAAGTCAACTCCAACTAAACGGGCCCAAGCCCAGATCAAGTGGGACCAAGCCCAGGTCGAGCCCCGCGGCCGGCTTCTCCCATACCAAAATGAAAATCATTTAATAAATAATTTTAATATAATTTTTATGAATAAATGTAAGAAAAATCTGCAAAAGCCAAATTTTTATAAAGCTCATGGCTCATGTGCAAAAGAAATAACTACATAAAGCACGGGATGAGCAAAATACTATTTTTGTAAAGCCCAAGGGGTTATGTGTAAATTTGTAAGCCTATATAAAGTAACATGATAATGAAATGAAGATATAATTCATTCCCCTCAAAATTTAGGGTTTCTGTGCCTCCTTGTTCTTTCTCAAGGTTTTAAATTTTCTTCTCTTTTCTGAAATAAATTAAGAGTTTAACTCTTCTTTTTCTAAATAGAAATAGTTTTTCACCATAAAATCCACAATGGAGAGCTCGGATCTCCCATCAAATCTCTAAAAGAGGAGATTTTTAAATCTCATCCTTCCTTTTTCTCCAAGATCCAGCCAACAAAGAGGAGGAACAAGGAGACCCATATCCAAAAATCCCACTTTGGAAATATCCAAGGCTCAAGAAAAAACCCAAGGCTCAAGGGAGAAAAAAAATGTCTCCTATCATCATCTCCGAAAATCTCTTAGGAGTTTAACTCCACAAATATATATATATATATATATATATATATATATATATATATATATATATATATATATATATATCCTTTTTATTAGGAGTTTAACTCTAAAAGTCAATTGGAAAGTACAACTCTCTGTGCAGGAGCTAAGCCCCTCTTCCCTTTTCAAGAAGTTTCAACTCTAAAAATCAATCGGAAGTACAACTTCCAGTACAGAAGCCACGTCCCTTTTTCTGCAAGCGTCCTGTGCCCACATGCCGGGCACATGAGGCACTGGCGCCCCGCGTCCAAGCAAGACGCTGGCGCCCCGCGTCCGCATGCCGGACACGTGAGGAGCTGACATCCCGCGCCAAGCACGTGAGGCGTCGACGCCCAGCATCCATGGGTCCTTAGGACGCCACTCAACCTTTTTTAATTTTTATTTTATTTTACTTTTTTTTTTATATATATGCAAACTCCACACTCAAAACACGTCATCGGTAGAAAAATTTTCCAGCGGGACGCTGCTCCGCATCCTGTAAGGGGGCTGCTAGCTCTCTTGACCCCCAGCCCGCTATCCGGGTAGCGGGACCTCCGTAAACTCTATGTGGTCCCCGATATACCCAGAACCCCTCAAAACACAACACACGCATACTGCACATTGAGTTCGCATGACTAGTTGACCTGTCAATCAGAGGTGCTCTTACTTCGAAATCGAGGGATAGTTAACGGCAGTTTAGTCCGCGGCTGCTGGAGATTCGGATCTCCACAATCAATAAATCCCAGTCTACCCTAAATAGGAGGAATCTGTAATGCGCCTGACAAGCGACGCGTATTTCCATCTCAATGGGGTGACGAAAAACACCCTGCATTTTCTAAACTCAAAAAATAAGCGTTTTATCCCAAAAATCATAACAGTGTTAACTTTTTCATCCATAAGATTTTTAATGCCAAAAACGCCCCTATAATAAATTTAATTAACTAAACTAACATTTTCTTTTCTTTTTCTTCATCCATTCCAAATCCATATTTTTTTAATCCATGCTCAAGTTTTGCAGAAAAAGAGAAAAGATAAGTGATGGTTTAAATTAGAGATTTTAAGAAGAAATGAGCAAGTTTTGAAGGAAAAAAGAAAAAAAAAAAGAGAAAAGAGAAAACGAAATTAGAGAAGAAATACTTGAGGTGCATTTTGGAAAACATATATAAAAAATTGACGATGTTAAATTTTTGGGATAAAGTGCATGTCTTTTGAGTTTATGGAGGTTTAATTTCCTGCTTTTCATGTAAATGTAAGAGAGGTTCCTCTATTTCAGCCTTCCTTCTTTAATTAGCCTCTTTCTATTTGTTTCTTTCTAATTGTTTCGTATAAGGAATGATGGAGATTTGATTTGGTCAATTGAGTATATATTTTGATTTCGTTTGTTTGGATCTTTCTTTTTGTTTCAAACCATGAGCTTCATACGGCATTTTGAAGCTCTAGATAAGGTAATATATAATTAATGCACTTAATTAAATGTTCTAATGATTATTATAAATTAATAAACAATTGTAATAAGACTCTAAGAGTACCCTTTCCTTTCCTAAATTAAGATGGTAGAAAATGCATGGATTACACATTTTACTATATAAACTCGAGTTGATCAGTATGATAAGTTTACCTCCTTTAAGAATCAATCTTTGTATATATTCATATCTTAATAATATAATAGTTATTACACTACTAAAATAGGGGGTTGCCCCTACGGATAATGAAATCCGTAGGGGCAGATTTATTTTGGCCCTACGGACTAATCCGTAGGGCCAGACGGTTTCCCCTACGGTCCCAGGCGTTTTAATTTAAAAATATTAAATCGTAATTTGTTGTTTGCCTTTACGGAGCTGCAAACCAATGACCTACAGACTAATCCGTAGGGGCATCTAAATGGGGATTTAATAAAAAAAGGCACAGAAACGCCCTACGCTAATTATCTCCTCTCGCGCGCGAAACTCCCTAAATCCCCAAATCTCTCGTTCCCGCAGCGTCGCCGATCTCGTCGCCGTTCTCGTCACCGTTCTCTCTCTTTCGTCGCCAATCTCGTTCCCGATCTCGTCTCCGTTCTTCCTCGTCGCCGATTGCATCGATTGTCGACCACCGATCGATCGTCTCCTCCACCGCACAGGTTAGTAAATTTTCAATTAAACAAATTTTTAATTATTTTAGGGCTAGGGTTCAGGATTTGGGTACCGATGAGGGTTAGGGTTAGGCATCGGTTGGGGTTAGCATTAGGGTTAGGGTTGGGGTTGCGGTTGGGGATGGGGTTGCGGTTGGGGTTGGGGTTCGGCTGGGGTTGCGGTTGGGGTTCGGCTGGGGCTGGGGCTGGGTTTAGGGTTAGGGTTGGGGTTGGGGTTCGGCCAGGGCTAGGGCTGGGGCTAGGGTTAGGGTTGGGTTGTGATTTATAAAGGAGAAATTGGGTGGAAAAAATTTGGTTGTTATGTGTTGGTAGAGAGATTTGTGGTCAAGAGAATGAATGGAAGCATTGTGTTCGCTTATGAGTTTAAGCACATGCACAAACGAAGTAAGGGTAAATGGGAATAAGTGTTTAGATTTGGTGATTTGAGTGTGAGGGATTCATGATTCTTTTGTATAAAATTATGTGGAGTTATGTGAGGTACTTAAATGTAATGAAAGTTTTTTTTTATATAGTATTGAAGAAAGTTTTTTGTGTTACTAATTCACTTGTTTTGTTACATATATGGACATTAAGCTTCTAAACAATAAGATGGTTATATAGCCTAGCTAAATTATGAATGATTAAGTGATTCATAGATGTAGTGATGTCTATCAAAAATAAACTTTGATATGAATTGCCTCAAATAAATATATAGATAAATATAGCTAAACATACTACTTTTCGAGCGGTTTTTATCGTTAAGCATAAGAATCAAATTTTTAATCTAAAAATACCCGAGGAAAATCTTTATGAATCGTGATATTTAGTTAACTTATTTTCTTTTACCGATGTTTGTTGTGACATTATGTTTATATCTTTATGTTTTAACTTTGAATGCATCTAGGCATGTATTATTTAGTTAACTTATTTTCTTTTACCGATATTTGTTGTGAATCATGATACTTCATATTTATATTTTTCCAATTCTGTTTGATCTTCGTCAGTTTATTTGATATATATTCTTTCAACTTGAATTTATATTATATTCATCTTGTTTATTGATTTCTTTTCTATGTTGAAGGTATGTATCTTAATCTCAAGTCTAATACATCTTAGTTCTTTAATGCTCAATTCTTCATATATCTTATTCTCAAGTTGCAACTTGCAAGTAACTAAGCAAGTATTAATTCATAAGTTTAAAACCATGTTATATCAGTTACTTTATATTTTATTTAAATACTTCGTATAGTCTATGTGATGAGAAGATTCAATCGTATGATAACCGATAGAAGCTTTACCCCCGACATCCGAAACACACATACAACAAGAATACACAACAAACGCATCTTTAGAGAGTGATTCAAGATGTTCAAGTTAAAACAAATATATGATATTCGATGATAATATGAAACTTTCATATTCTCATCGATACTCATATATGAAACTCAAAGCGCCACTAGTCCCCGTCTATCGGTTAACATACGTTCGATGTTCGTCGTGACATAGAACTATACGAAGGTTGTTAAATATCAGACGGTATAGCTCGATACTAACAACCGTCGTATAGTCTATGTGACGAGAAAATTCAATCGTATGATAACCGATAGATTTGTCCCGTGTGGACAAGTTAGGAATGTATAAAGCAAACACCTTCATTCACTTGTGTTTTACTCGGAGAACAGCGGGTAGGTGCTGCCGAAATTTACTCGAAACGGTTGAAAGCACAAGCGAATGGGTGTTCGCTCTATACATTCTTAATGGGATAGAAGTCTTACCCCCGACAGCCGAAACACACACATACAACAAGAATACACAACAAACGCATCATTAGAGAGTGATTCAAGATGTTCAAGTTAAAACCAATATATGATACTTGATGATAATATGAAACTTTCATATTATCATCGATACTCATATATGAAACAAAAAGCGCCACTTAGGCCCCGTCTATCAGTTAACATACGTTCGATATTCATCGTGACATAGAACTGTACGAAGGTTGTTAAATATCGGACGGTATAGCTCGATACTAACAACCGTCGTATAGTCTATGTGACGAGAAGATTCAATCGTATGATAACCGATAGATTTGTCCCGTGTGGACAAGTTAGGAATCTATAAAGCAAACACCTTCATTCACTTGTATTTTCATCCGTTTCAAGATATTTAGTCGGTACCTTTCCGCTGGTTCTCCGTGTAAAAAGATAGATTAGATGTTCATTTCAACGTTGTTTCACAGCTTTGAAATGATTATCTATTCTATTACAGTGTACTCGGAAAACAGCGGGAAGGTGCTGCCAAAATTTACTCGAAACGGTAGAAAGCACAAGCGAATGGGTGTTCTCTCTATACATTTTTAATGGGATAGAAGCCTTACCCCCGACAGCCGAAACACACACATACAACAAGAATACACAACAAATGCATCATTAGGGAGTGATTCAAGATATTCAAGTTAAAACCAATATATGATACTCGATGATAATATGAAACTTTCATATTCTCATCGATACTCATATATGAAACTCAAAGCGCCACTTAGTCCCTGTCTATCGGTTAACATACGTTCGATAATTTATTCTTTTCAATGAAAAACGCACACACAAAGCATATACATGGATTTTTTCCTTTGTCAGTTACCATCCCGTTCTTAGATTTCTCAATATAGTCACCATAACCTACAATTTATATGTTATACAGTCTAACATGGCCCATGAGTACGTCAGAGTTAAGGACTGGATGTATGTGGATTGGCAACAACGTATGCAACCTAAGTTTGTCGCAGGAGTTGCTGCTTTTATTGAATTTGCACGCGCACATAATAAGATCGTGATAGAGAAAATTCTCTGCTTGTGCGATAGATGTGGGAATAAGTACTGGCAGAAGGTAGAATTGGCAGAGCTTCATATCGTAAAATATGGTTTTACTGGACTTTATACAACTTGGAAATATCACGGGGAAGGAAAAGAACGCAGTAATGCGGCAGAAGAAGAAGGAGAACAAGATAATGCGGCAGGAGAAGAAGGAGAAGACGGTAATGCGGAAGAAGAAGAAGAAGTTAATTTATTTCCATCAGAAGAAATAGAGGATATGGTAGAGGCTGCCCTAGGTGAATCTATTCATACCGAAGATGCCAATCCTTCCGGTCAAGGACCGCGTGCGGATAAATATGAAAATTTCATGAATGATTCTAGAAAACCAATTTATGAGAATGCAAAGTATTCCACCCTCTCATGGTTCGTCCAACTTTTCCAGATTAAGTGCCTAAATGGATGGAGCAACAAGTCATTCACAATGCTTCTTTCGTTCTTGAAAGATTCTATGCCCCCGGGAAATAACGTGCCCGACAGCTGGTACGGAGCCCAGAAGATGATGTCTGATTTGGGTCTGAAGTGTGAGAAGATTCAAGCATGTCCTAAAAATTGCGTGTTGTACCGGAAAGAGAATTCAGATTTGAAAGAGTGTCCAACATGCGGAGAGGCCAGGTATAAGCCGAAAGATTCTGATAAGAAGCCTGATATACCTGTCAAGATAGCACGATACTTTCTCATAACACAGAGGCTACAGAGGCTATTCAGGTGCAAGAAAACAGCCGAGGTAATGATTTGGCATCACCGTGCTCCTCCAAGTGAAGATGGAAAAATGAGCCATCTGAGAGATTCATAGGCATGGAAGGATTTCGATAGGAGGCACGTAATATTCAGTAGTGATCATCGCAATGTCCGGCTCGGACTGGCTAGTGATGGCTTCTGCCCATTCAACTATATGGCTGGAAGTCACAACAAATGGCCCGTTATAATGATAATTTATAATCTGTCGTCTTGATTGGCTATGGACCAATCATACTTTATGATGCCTCTTGTTATCGACGGACCAAACTCACCGGGAAACAATATCGACGTCTATCTCCGACCTTTGATCGAGGAGTTAAAATCTTTGTTCATTGATGGTGTAGAGACTTACGATGCAAACACAAATACAACCTTCATATTGTGTGCGGCTTTAATGTGGACAATTAATGACTTTCCTGCGTATAGAATGCTATCAGGTTGGTCCGTACATGGTCACAAAGCATGTCCTCATTGCCATCAACACACAACATCGAAATTCTTGAATTTTAGCAGGAATGTTTGTTATTGCGGCCATCGATGTTTCCTGTCTCTAGACCACCCCTACAGGTTAGACACTGTTCACTTTGATGGTCATCAGGAGCTTCTTGGACCTCCAGCCCCATTATCCGGAGAGGACGTGACTGCTCAGTGGGATGGTTACAATAATGTGACCTTCGGGATGGATCCGACAAAACAGGTCAAACCACCATTTTGGAACAAGTTAAGCATTTTTTTCGAGCTTCCGTACTGGTCAACAAATTTAGTGCATCATTTTCTGGACGTCATGCATATAGAGAAGGGAGTATCAGAGCACATACTCAACTTGCTTCTTTATAAAGACGGGAAATCGAAAGACAACCTGAATGCTCAGATGGATCTACAGGAGTGGGGAATAAGAAGTGAATTGCACTCTAGACCGGTAGCGGGTAAACCAGAAAAGTTTGTACTTCCCAATGTCGCTTATCATATGTCACAACCGGAGAAGAAAAGATTCCTGCAGGTGTTGCATGATTTGAAAGTTCCCACAGGTTTCTTAGGATCATTCAGCAAGAAGATAAAAATTGTGAAAGGCAAAATCAATGGGCTGAAAAGTCATGATCACCATGTTATCGTGGAGCACCTTCTTCCATTAGCCCTCAGGACTTCTCTCCCCGAATCGGTTGGTCTAGTAATCAACGACCTATGCTGTTTTTTTAGAGAGTTGTGTGCTAAAATACTGGAGGTTGTGACGCTGGATAAACTAGAAAATTCTATTGCGTTGATACTTTGCAAGTTTGAGCGTATTTTCCCACCGTCATTCTTCGATATCATAATACACCTGACGATTTATCTTGCAACTGAGGCTAAGTTAGCCGGACCGGTACAATATCGATGGATGTATCCCGTCAAGAGGTACGTGGAACACACTTCGATTTTATGGTCAGGAAGATCCATTTATCTTTCCGAACCAAGCGTTCCAAGTATACTACTCACAGTGTTTGAAGCATCCGGGATGGAGTGTCGTATGCCGTTGGAAACCCAGGGATGTCTACGATGTCCCAGAATTCTAGGACAGCGATGCGGATGAAGAAGAGAGAAGACTTAGAGTGCTCCGACCGTTTGTTTCGAAAGACGGGTTGTCTTCGGCCGATCATGAAGTTACGTGGGTTAGAAATGATATCGATGATGAAATCCAAGTAGATATGTCTAATGCGCCCACGAAACGAAAATGGTTATCAGTAATGTTATATTATTACTTCACATTTTACGATCTATACATATATAGTCAATACTTGTAATGATTGTCTAATGCGTCCACGAACCGTTTATATAGATTTGATGACGATGACGGGAGCAGCGAGGGGCGGCAAGAGCTCCAGCCGGGCACCGGCAGAGGCAGAGCGGTTCTGCCACCCGGAGAGCTGCGTAGGGAGCTTCAGAGGGCCAGTCTTGCACCCCGATCGGAGACCCCTTCGGATGCCTCATTCCGTGTGGACTTTGTCACACCTCCAGGTATATTGCACGCATATCCATTTTGAATGTAATATTATAGATATTCATGCCTGTTCATGTCAAAATTACTTATATTGTTAATGTTTGATTGTCTAGCTGTTGGTGATGCGTCCACATCAGGGACAGAGGCCACTCCCGCACCTCCAGGTATGTTTATATATCATATAGTGCATGTATAATGATTTAGAATGATATATCATAAATATACACACATTCCTTTTGCTCTTACTTAGATAATCATTTTTTTATTGTCTAGCTGTAGGTGGTGCCTCTGCATCTCGGGCAGAGGCCACCACCGTACCTGCGGGTATGTTTATATATCCTATAGTGCATGCATATTGATTTAGAATGTTATATTATTGATCTACACATTCTTTTTGCAATTACTTATATAATCTATTTTTAATTGTCTAATTATAGGTGGTGCGTCCACATCTGACGCAGGGGCCACTCCCGCCACTTCCGTACCCTCTGCTCAGTCTGTAGGTTAGTATGAATAAATATAAAATATTTATTCATTTTACATATCCTCTAAAGAATAAATATGAACTTCATGGAAATTTAGCGTCAATATTTATTTTCTAGTTGGAAGGGATGCGTCCGCATCCGGGTCACCGGCTGTTCTTCACCGGAGGAACTATCGTCCCGCTCGTGCTGCTGCCCGGACCCAGGCTCGTACTTTAATCACCGGAGGTATATATCACACTTCAATTTTCGTTAAACCTTGATTTCTTAATACAACTTTGTCTTAATATTGATTGTCTTGATATTTCTTGCAGACGCGGGGCCTCCCCATCCCCAGAGGAGGACTCGAGGCCCGAATCAGTCCCACAGGCTGAGGCCCGACAGAGCTAGGGGGCAGCATTCTCCCTCTTTTTTACCTCTGATTATCGCTATACCGGCGATCATGTCGAGAGGTTCGGCCGGTATATGGGGGATGAGATCCGGCTCGTGAAGAACTATCCACTTCACGTTGAGTGGGACGACCAGCACCGGCGCTCATTCGCCCTCTTCTGGGATCAGGCTCGGGTATTAATATATATTTTCATTTAATTTATCCAATACATTTATTATTAACACTTGCAATCTAATAACAATGTTTTTTTTGTATTTTTAGTTGGATTATGATTTTCAGCCTGTACCCGGCCCTGATCACCCTGGGAGGGTGCTCGAACTTCACGCTCTGTACAATGGCCTGATGAAGAACATACAGACGAAGGTCCGATACAACAGGAATGAGCTGAAGACCGACTGCTACTCCCTGTGGATGGCGACCCCCGAGGCAGAGAGAGCGGCCCTCATATCTACTCCGGCCTTTGCGAGAGTCGACGTAGAGACATGGCCTCTATTGTGCGAATATTTCGACTCTCAATGCAAACATGTATGTATTTTAAATGTAATTCATTATTTAGTATATAATTTATTTTTTTGTGTTGCTTAGTTAGAAAACTAAATGTGAATGTGTTGTGCAGAAACAGGTCGCTCAAAATATAGAGAATAGGAAGTCAGCGAAGAGGGGTCGCCCCACTTATACAGGTGGCTCGAAGAATATTACTCGTACCATGGAGTTATCGATAAATTACAATAGACCGGTCTTTGTGATATAATGCAATATTAAGAGTTATTTTCTAATATATCTAATATTAAGAGTTATTTTCTAATATTGCAGAGAGCTCAGACCCTGGAGCAAGGTGGTATACCGAGCGTGCTGTCCGCATATCTTGCCGTCCACGGCACCTCGACAGATCCCGCCACGGGCGAGCTTCGATACCCCGACGCCACTACCCAGGAGTATTGCATAAGTGTTAATATTTGTTCAACCCCTATTTGAAATTTTAGTTTTGAAAGGTTCAAATTTAAATGATATACTTATATTTTACTGGTTAATGTGGGTGTAGGAGCGGGTGGTTGAGCAGGCCGAGGCATCGAGGATCGATTTTACTGGACAGAACGATCCGATGCTGCTGACCCCAGTCCTGGACGCCGCACACGGAGGGCACCACGAAGGTTGGGAGAGAGGCTGGGGACTGGGCCCTAGCAGGGCCCATATGAGGTTGGACTCCACCCCGGTAGTTACTTCCTCCGTCTCTAGTGAGCGACGTTTCCAGCAAGAACTGGAAAGCTTGAAGGCCACCGTTCAGGAGTTGAAGGATATGTTGGTATGTATACTACTTAATAGTAAAATATTATGTCATATTATAGATAGCAACATATCCAATATTAGTACGTAGCCTGAGCTTATTTGATTGTAGACTTAGCTTTGATTAATCATACATACATATCTAATTAAAATAAACTACGGTTTTCCAAACTAGATATCCAAACGAGGCCTGAGTCCCTAAGTATACATAGATTGGGGTTTCGAAATAACTTGATAATGATACAAATTCGAATAATACATAGTTCTTACTCGTTTATTACACACGTAGGTCCAGACGCGACAGGGTACATCGGCCGAGCCTCCACATGTATCTCCTTCGGCTGCGGCTCCGCAAGCCACTACATCGGCCGCGGTTCCTCAGACAGCTCCTATAGCTCCACTGCCCGCTCAGACTCCCGCAGCCACGGTTCCGCAAGCCATTACCTCGGCGGTGGCTGCGCAGACCACTCCTATAGCTCCACAGCCCACTCAGACTCCTGCAAACTCCGCATTGCATGATTTATTGACTCAGGGTATATCCGAGGAGTAGGCGCGCCATATTATGGCGTTTATCAGAGGTGGAGCTGGACCGAGCTAGGGTAGCTTTTTGATTCTTATATTTTAAACATGTATTTATTTATATGATACATATTGTACTATATTTTGGACGATATTGATATTGGTGGTGTTTGCGTGTTTATATTGATATCATATTCTGCTTGTTGATTTCTTTTGTATATTATGCGTGAGATATGGTTATGAATACTGCGATATATGTTCTGCGTGATGATTAATTTTATATATGATGTATATATTATTGTGCACAGGGCGAGAAAAAAATAGGCAGCCCTTTTTAAAAAAAAACCCTGATAATATGTACCTACGGATTAATCCGTAGGGCCCAACAATGTACGTATAGATTTATCCGTAGGGGCAAAATATCAGGATACCTGATATTTTGCCCCTATGATCTCAGTATTAGTGGTTACGCTTGCCCCTATGGATATATCCGTAGGGGCAAACAAATTCCCCTACACAGGTATCCGTAGGGACAAAATATCAGGTATCCTGATATTTTGTCCCTACAGATTTATACCTACGCACTTATCCGTAGGGGCAACTATTTGGCCCTACGGATAAGTCCGTAGGGATACCTAATTTATTTTATAAACACATAAATTAAATAAATTTTTTGTCCCTACAGCCTAATCCGTAGGGACAACTGGACCTACACATTACTCCGTAGGGGCAAGTTTTTGACCGTAGAGGCATGTTCAAGGCTAAGACTTGCACCTACGACGTTTGCACCTACAGGGTATTTTTTGCTCCTACGGATAAATCCGTAGGGGCAACCCTTATTTGTAGTAGTGTTATTAAGAATCATGCTTTCATATCTTGTGATATTATCATGTATACTGATCCGTGTGTAATATATATTCAGACTTGTTTGACATGATAAAAATATTGAGAAAATCGTTTCAATGTCAAGAATGTTTCAGGAGGAACCATGTTACCATAAACCATTAGAGATTTGTTTTGGAACAATTCGTTCGAAATTGAAGAACACTAAAGTTCCAGGTCAGAAGATTTATCATTACCCATTAAGAACTAAGGTTAAATGGGCACGTAGCGTAGCGGCTTAATTTGGTCTAATGGAAGTGGATAATATCG